>JAVIAB010000092.1:95276607-95771237 GCA_032433765.1 Megaustenia siamemsis
AGAATGCAAGCAAATGAACAAAGAAATGAAGATAAAACTGACATTTCAAATTGCAAAAGTTTTTGTTTTTTTTCTTTAAATCCTTATTTAGATTTAATCGTGGACTCTAAGGAACATACTATTGGCAGTTATCACGACACAATATAAACACAAACTAATAAGTACCAAACAGTTCATTATATTTGTGCACACATAATTAATGAACTGAATATATAAAAAAAAGGAAAAATAAATAACATTTTGCATGAAAAAAAAAAAAAACTTTATGTGCAAAACGAAAGCTACTGTAAAATCTACTGCTGACTAAATGTTCTCATTTTTATCCTCGATGTCAATTCTGGTTTTGCTGTTGTTGTTCAGAAAGGTGTTTACCAATGATTCTCATTAAAATATATCTTGTTAAAGTGCCATTAAAGTGCTTAGAAAATTAGCAGTCACAATGTTAAAATTTCTTTGTGATTTGAAACAATTAGAAACTGTTGCTGATATTACTGTTGGCATAACAAGATATGCTATCAGTGTTAGAACTGTTAATGGCTGTGTTGGGTATCGTAAAGCACATCGGTCTACTAAACATGTATAGCCGAGACACGAAGCTATTGAAAGATCCGACTCAATATCCGCAGTTAAGCACTTATCTTGCTGCACAACCTTGCAGCATGTAGAACATTTCAACTTTTTCGACACTCTGTATGTAAGAAAACAAAACAAAAACCCCGCAAGAATGTATAAATACTGAACCCAACTTCATGAAAGAGGAAATCGAATGTTGCAAAAGAGAAACAGAACGTCAACACATAACTATAGAAGGCAGGCAACTAAAACAAGTCTATCTATCTATTGTCCTTTCGAGCCGAAGACTCGAAGACATTAATTAAAGATAGGACAGAACAACAATCTCAAAAACAGAAACCTTGCGTGCCAAAATGGCACATATTGCAGAGATCACTGCTAGTAGAGGAATTCAAATATCTAGGAAGTCTAGTGACAAACAACAATTCATAAACAGCAGAGATAGACTCAGGATCCAACAAAGCTTGTCAAATCATTGGACAGGTTTTACCATTATTGCTCAACAAGGATTAACTCTGGAGGCAAAACGGGCACTCTACAATACAATCTTCATCCAAAGCTGTACTACCAATGTCAGTCTTGGACCCTAGATGCAAGAACAATAACCTCTGCTGAGATGAAGTGTGTTAGACGAATTGCAGGAAACAGCCTGAGAGACAAGATCAGAAATGAGGATCTGAGAAGAAATCTAAGGAATAACCTCTGGCATAGGATATATAAAGAAACAACAGATAAAATGATTTGGCTACGTGACAAGACAGAGTGATCAAAACACAACACAATGAGCCCTTAATAAAAGTTGTGAGAACACTAGACCCAAGGGTCGACCACGAAAAAACATGGATTGTCGGAATATTAGAAGCACAAGGAAACATAACAGCAGCAGAGGCGAACCGAAGATCGCAAATTATATCTCCCCTCGGCGCTGAAAGGCAAATGAGGAAGGAAAGAAGAAGATGAACTGTGTTCTTCACAGTGGCAATGTTCACAAATGAAGTATTAATGGAGTTGGCGATGTCATTCCGTCCGTTCATCTGCGATAACACCGATGAGAAAGATGCAGTCATCTATACAGACGGATCTGTAAGACGACACGAAAGAAGTGCATGGGCATTTACAGCACGTTCGGCAGGCAGAATGGCCAAGGAAGACAGTGGTGCATACGCCATGACCACGAGTAGCATGACAATGGAGGTGATGGCAGTGACCAAGGCATTCAAATGGTTAGAGTCACAAGACTACATCCACGCATGTATACTGAGTGATTCGATGAGCATGATAAAAAAAGTGGAGGCGGGCTTTGTACGCATGCAATGGGTAGAGTCGTTGCAGAAATCCAAAATACGTAAGGTCACCTTTGTCTATGTCCCTGGACATGCGGGAGTGCGGGGAAATGAGAGAGCGGACAGGTTGGCTAGCTGCGCTGTCGTTGAGGACGGGCAACCGATGGATCGGGCGGACATCATCAATGCACTCCGAGATGTGGGAAGAGCACGGGACTTCGACAAACACAGATCAACGTCGCTTCTTCGGATGATGGAAATGGGAGTTAAGATGGGCACAGCCAGAAATGAGAAACTTGGTGGCCGTGTAAGAAGACTTATCAACCAACATAGAACTGGAGTCGTCAGTCGCTGGACACTGAGGGAATTGCTGAGGAGGCGATCTGAGCACCTATGGACATGTTCGAAGTGCAATGATGATGACCCGCATATAACTCAATAACTCAATAACTCAATTCCGTCCGTTTAGTTGTAGTGCTGCCATATTATAACTGTTAAATAGACCTATAGCCAGTGACACTTTTTGCCTTTCCAAACTAGATGGGTAGAGGGACTTGTATGTTAAAGCTGGTGCCAGTTTTGTAATGTTCTGTTGGCCTTGATGGTGCAAGGATTTCAGACTAGACAAAAGTAGCTTTTATCTCAGTTGCATCAGAGTTTACTACAATTCGTTCAGAAATTCGTGCCCACAGAGTTTATTAATTATTTCGGAAACTGTTTGATCAATTTCTGTAATTCTTTTTCTTATCTTATTTTTTCACCGACCTTAAGAATTTATAACATGTTAGTACAAAGGTAGATTGAATTTTGCACAAATCGTTTTTTGTTATTTAATTTTAGGAAAATATCAAACCGTGTGGCCTAAACATTAGAAATATACTGTAAATTACGGTAAATTTTCTAACAATGCTAGTCAAAGGCGTATCCGTATCACATTGAAGAGGGTCACAATTTTTCATTTGATGATGATGATGCGTTCGTCCGATGATTTGAGGTATTCTAACGGATACGAACCGTAGACTTCCTCCTCGTCATCCGCCCTTAAAAGGACGTTAAGTGGACGTAGTTACGTTGTGTTGCAGTTTGCAGTGTAACACTGTGATATCTGCGCCTTTCGGCCCAACACATCCGATTTCAGCCGATGCTTTTTTGTGTACCGGGTTCGTCTTCCCACTTCGATCCCTGCTCGCTTGGCCAGACTAGACAGGTTAGTCTGTTTCTAGAGGCATCACGAAGAGGTGTAGCAGGGTCTGGATGGTTCTGGTTCACCGATCCTGGCGCAAGCCATCAGTTATGAGTCACTGACGACTTCCAGCTCTGGTGCTGGGGGGGCGCGCCTTCGCCTCCAATTTTTCATTTGATTTTATATCTTCGTCATAAAGATAGGTAATTGCAAAAGTGCCTGTAGAATAACAAGTTAGCATTTGCATAGTGGTGAATTTACACTTTAAAATCTTCATGATTATAAAAATCAAGTAGTCACTTCACAGCAGCTTACAAATTATCACATGTAAAGGAATACACATTAATAGTAAATATTTTGTCAAAATACGTCTCTGGGCCTATTTAACAAGAAATCGGAAATGACAAAAGTGGCGCGCCTTTCAAAATCACGTTTAATATAAGTGCGAGCAAGTGCTAAGATTGTGTGGATAAATACGTGATAGTTTGCTTTTTAAATGACAATGTTTATTACAACAAATGTGGGTATCGTAAACTCCTAAAAATTAGGACAACCAAGAAAATCATATTTTTATATACCATAAAGAAACACAAATCTTTCCTAAATGCATGACAGTAGGAGAAAAAAAATCAGGCTTAAGGTAGGTGAAACAAAATATTTCATGAAAAAAATTATTGAAATTCAACAGTTTCCGAGATAATTAATAAACTCTGTGGGCACGAATTTCTGAACGAACTATAGGTATAATGGGCATGTAAAAGTCTGGTCTGCATTCTTTAAGATGAAACGGTTGTGCCAAATACACTTAAATAGTTGTGCATAGTTGTGAAGTAGAAATGTGGGTTTTGTGAGTGATAGCTTGCATAATAGTATCATGAGTCTTGGTGTCAACAACATTAACATCTTCTTCAACATTTTTGCTCATATAATAGCTTATCAAATTTACTAGCTGGAACCATCTCTCAAATTTTCAATTATTACAAAATCAGTGGAATGACTTTGCTTTAATTAATCTGTCTTAAGATATAGCTGAATGGGAGATCTTGAACAATTTTAATACTGAGTTCTATGGCTGGGACTCTGTTAGGCTCCACATTTAATGTATAAAGTAGAATATATTAACTGTTCCATCAAATTGTGTGTTCTTCTAAACCATCTGTACAGTTATTTTGTCGAAACTAATCATGACTTTCTATAAATGTTTAATAATAATAATACAATTTAATATTGGGAGCCAATTTAATCTTACAAGTGACGAGTTAGATACTTTAATAAATACTGATGTATAAGCTTTAGCAAAAGAAATGTCAAAGTATCCAAAAATATCAACTATAATCAAGCGAAGAAGGTGGTCACATGCTGGCCATATGATGAGAAGAGACAACAAAGGAATCTCAAAGCAGGCTCTTAAATGGGAACTAGAGAGTAAAAGAAAAAGAGGCCAACCTAGTGAAACACTAAAAATAACATTAAAACGAGAGGCAACAACAGCAAGCATCAGCTCCTTTGGCGGGATTGAACAACTCGCCCAGAACAGAGCCGTGTGGCGAGACACAATGTAGGTCCTGTGCAAAGTCTGACAGTTGAAAGATAGTCAGACTCAATAGTCTAGAATTGTCTGCCCTATTTGTTGTCTTCGGCTCGAAATAGATAGATAGATAGATAGATAGATAGATAGATAGATAGATAGATAGATAGATAGATAGATAGATAGATAGATAGATAGATAGATAGATAGATAGATAGATAGATAGATAGATAGGCAGGCAGGCAGCCAGGCAGGCAGCCAGGCAGGCAGCCAGGCAGGCAGCCAGGCAGGCAGCCAGGCAGGCAGGCAGCCAGACAGACAGACGGACAGACAGACAGACAGACAGACAGACAGATAGATAGATAGATAGATAGATAGATAGATAGATAGATAGATAGATAAAGCTTCACCATTATAATTTAATCTACTTTCTGGCACGCAACACTTAACCAATCATTTCCGAAATAAAATTTTCTTGATAAAAATAGACATACACACAAATAAAAAAATACACATCATCCAAAATGATGATTCAAATTTATGTGTGTATTGACTTCAAATTGTAAGGCAGCCTAACTTTCTTGTCCATCATGCTGACGTCATAATGACGGCGCTTTGGGCTGGAGAGATAGAGATGGCCGTGACTTCCTTCGGATTATTAAAATGTGCATCCATGTTCAGCACTGCGTGCGCATTTATTTATGTTTTCTTATATTCTTGTGAATATGGTTCTGGAGCTTTTGAAATGCTGGCTTTCAGAGAATCCTGCCTAAGTTAATTTAAGACATTTGAGTTGTGTTCCCGTTCCAAAAGCGGACGATCCTTTGAAAGTGATAAGGCAGATCGTCAACCGTTCACACCGACTAGACCGCGTCAAGTATTCCAAAAATCATATGCACTCTCCGACAACTGGCTGTAAGAGACATGACCATTACTTCTGTTTTCTTACTATTCAGACTGAAACCTTTCTTAGGATCTTATTTATAGAGACAATCACTGTGATCTTTGACTAGTACAGTGATTGCAAAGAAGGAAAGGAATGGCAAACTACCTTCTTATATTGCCCAGTAAAATTATGTCCAAATACAACTTAATATCTACAGCTAACGACGTTGTATAGTTACTGTCTTAAAAAATATATTATATGACCTAATTTTTTTTTAAAATGTCCACTTTTAAGTTTTAGAAGGGTTGATGGAGGCCCACATTTTTTAACATTTGAAGGCGTATCTTCATTCGGAAGATGGACAAACAGTGTCTTTTTCAGTATTATATTTTATTCTATTCTATTCATGAAATCAGTTTCATTGCAGTCAAGGCATCCCTATATCAAGCTCAACTGCCCATCCCAGCATTTCTCCAAGCATATGCAGACTGATTGTTCCTGTAAGGTGTTGATTATAGATATCTGGTATTCCCCACTAAGCACTCCAGATCAACCAGATTCCTTTTCCACTTTAGACTCCTCAATCTCTCAATATATACATCATTGTCCCACCCATTCTCCTCCTCTAGGCGTTGCTGTTAATGCTGGGGAAAGTGTCGAACTCCGTGCACGTAAAACTCTGTAGCAAAGGCGACGAATCCTGGTGACTTTCATCGAATAGAAAGCACTTATAATCGCATAATCTCTTCCAATAATGATAAAATGAAATAAACCGAGAGGATCACTGAAAATCACTACTTTCGTGTGAGTCTTCTGAAAACACCAGAGAACCTGCCGCCATATTTCCTGAACGTCCGAGTGGTTCATTTTTACCTGTTTTAATTTATTACTCATCACACACCAAACACTATCATGCTTACGTCACTACCAACAACAAAGTCACTAACCGTTACCATAGCAATGCCACAGCTAGCCAATCGTCAAATCTTAGGAAGCTTCTAGTGAATACAACTGATGGTCCAAACTACAAGGGCTTCGTCGGTGCAACAGAGTTCGTGCCGAAGTATTATAGAGTTTTCCATCAACTGGTGAAGTAACCTTTTGTATTCCTGTATTTTTTAGTTTGGTTATGGAAGGCCCCGGTATCACTGCAAACGAATTAAAACCCATAATTGCTCAACCGCCCATGCCAGTGGAATCATCCGGATTACTAACTCCTTTCCAAAACAAAGAAAGGTAGCTGTAGTCCCCATCATAGCAGTCTCACCACACGCCAAAATGTAAACCGTCAGCCTCTACCAGACTGACCTCAGCTGTATTCACACTGCTCTCGTAACTTTCCTCGTGCTGACCTGTTCGGACACTAAGAGCTCGTTCAGCCTTGACCTGCTGATCGCCGCCGTACTTCGGTCTGTGTGTCAATTTTGTCTTTCTTGTTTAGGTTAATTGTGCCTCGACAACCTTCTAACATTAGGTTCTTCCCCTTAGGGTTACGCTAGGCCAGAGACTGTAAACTGGTTAACACAAAACAACATAGTAGTGGTGACAATTTGACGGCTTTTATTTCTACCCAGCCTTGGGCGGCAACACTATACATTTGACATGATAGGTCAACCACACTTTGTTCTAGCGCGCTCCTACCATTCTCTAAGCTAAAGCCCTAACATTCGCCACCTGGGCTCTAAATTGTCTTATCCACACTCGTCACTAAATTAAGTTGGACCGTTCCCCATCGAACGGCCCCCTAATCTATCTATTGTTTGTCGGCCTATTCTGTCGCCTTCATATTAATCACGCCTATAAAATGGCTGCGTCTGCTCACTACCATGAGCTCGTCCGCTGGTTGGATATCCCTCCTTGCCAATCTTCTAACTGCCACAGCTCGTCTGCTGGTTGGATATCTCTCCTTGCCAATTTTATAACTGCCACAGCTCGTCTGCTGGCTGGATATCTCTTCTTGCCAATTTTCCAACTGCCACAGCTCGTCTGCAGGTTGGATATCTCTCCTTGCCAATTTTTCAACTGCCACAGCTCTTCATCCTATTTCTACGTCACTTTTCACTCTCTTCGCACTGTACTGCACTACCTATTGTGGCGTGCATCGATTCCGTCTTCCATTTTAGTGCGCAACTTCGCGTCTTCACAATTCTCCCTTAATATGTGCCAGTCGTTAATCCGCCGCAACGACTATCCGTACTATTTATTCATTTGACTTCTCATGTAAACGGTCAAATTGTTGTTTTTCAATTCTCTCTCACTATTTTGCATTTACCCATTTCGGGTTCTCTCCTCTCTTCTCCTTCTTCTTCCTCGATCTTCCGCTCACTACTACTTCGTATTTACCCATTTCGGGTTCTCTCCTCTCTTACTCTTCTTACTATTACTTCGTATTTACCCATTTCGGGTTCTCTCCTCTTTTCCTCTTCTTACTACTACTTCGCATTTACCCATTTCAGGGTTCTCTCCTCTCTTCCTCTTCTTACTATTACTTCGTATTTACCCATTTCGGGTTCTCTCCTCTCTTCTTCTTCTGCTCGCTCACTTCTACAGGTGTAAACATTTACAGACACCTATTGTCCGGACGGGCATTCTTGGTCGTTTTGTGCAGTGTGTAGTGGGTGCTGCAAAGGCTACAACGTCATCATCGGTACGTGTCACGGCAACTGTTCACATGAGATCTATAGACACGACTGCTCCGGGTCTTGTCTTAGTGTCTGTCCTTTATGTGAGGAAAAATCCGGAAAATGCCTACAATGTAAACGTCCTGGCTACACCAGTAGTGACACTTGTCCCGATGGTAATTTTGGGCTACAGTGCAAACAGACGTGTTCTGATGGCTGTGACATCATATGTGACCCGGAAAGTACAGACTGTACTTGCAAGGAAACGTACTACGGATCAGACTGCACTCTCAAATGTCCGGACAAATGTTTCAACGACACCTGTGAACAGTCAACCGGGAACTGTACATGCAAGGGAACGTTCTACGGGTCAGACTGCACTCTCAAATCTCCGGACAACTGTTTGAACGAAACCTGTGAACAGTTAATCGGGGCCAGCGTCTCGTATGTCGATGATTCCCACGTTAAGAAGAGTCTGCCGACTACAACAAACCCAAGCATATGGATACCTTAATGTGTTTCTGTGCTGGACATGGTTCATTTCTTGGTGTTTTTCCGTGAAGCCATGGCTCATATCTTGATGTGGTTCTGTGCTAGCCATGGCTCATATCTTGATGTGTTTCTGTGCTAGCCATGGCTCATATCTTAGCTTGTGTGTGTTCTGGCCATGGCTCATATCTTGGTGTGTGTCATGTTAGTCATGTCTCATATCCTTATGTGTGTATGTGTTTAGTCATATCTCATATCTTAATGTGTATCTGTGTTAGTCATGTGTCCTATCTTTGTGTGTGCATGTTTGGGTTAGTGATAATCTCATATCTTTGTGTGCATGTTTATGTTAGTCATATCTCATATCTTTGTGTGTGCATGTCTGTGTATGTCACATCTCATATCCTTGTGTGTGTGCATGGCTATGTTAGTCACATCTCATATCTTTGTGTGTGCATGTCTATGTTGGTCATATCTCATATCTTTGTGTGCATGTCTAAGTTAGGCATGTGTCATATCTTTGTGTGTACATGTCTATGTCAGTCATATCTCATATCTTTATATGCATGTTTATGTTAGTCATGTGTCATATATCTTGATGTTTGTCAGTGTTAGTCATGCCTCGTATCGCTGTGTGCATGTCTGTGTTGGTCACATCTCTTATCTTTGTGTGTGCATGTCTGTGTTAGTCACCTCTAGTGACTCGGGCAGATGGTGCTCGTAAACCTGGGAGGGCCGACAATCCAAGGGCAGAATCCCCCTACAGAAAAGTTCATCTGCTGCCTTGCAGGAAGATTGAGGACAATCAAAGGCTAAGGAATGCAAACCTGAATAAAATGTTGGCTGAAATTGGATGCACTGGGCCACTGGCGCAGAACTCAGTGCAACGTTTTAACGGGTGTTCAATCAGAGTGGATCTGACAGACTAATTGTGATGTTCTGTCTGTGGGGGCGATCAACACACTTAACCTGACAGCTGACTTCATGTGGGAGTCTGGAATCCTACTCTGATTGAGTCATGATCGCAGAGAGAGAGAGAGAGAGAGAGAGAGAGAGAGATTTCGGGTTCTCTCCTCTCTTCCTCTTCTTACTATTACTTCTTATTTACCCATTTCGGGTTCTCTCATCTCTTCCTCTTCTTACTATTACTTCGTATTTACCCATTTCGGGTTCTCTCATCTCTTCTCCATCTTACTACTACTTCGTACTTACCCATTTCGGGTTCTCTCCTCTCTTCTCCTTCTTACTACTACTTCGTATTTACCCATTTCGGGTTCTCTCCTCTCTTCTCCTTCTTACTACTACTTCGTATTTACCCATTTCGGGTTCTCTCCTCTCTTCTCCTTCTTCTTCCTATTTCGTATTTACCCATTTCGGGTTCTCTCCTCTCTTCTCCTTCTTACTACTACTTCGTATTTACCCATTTCGGGTTCTCTCATCTCTTCTCCTTCTTACTACTACTTCTTATTTACCCATTTCGGATTCTCTCCTCTTTTCCTCTTCTTACTGCTACTTGCGTATTTACCCATTTCGGTTCTCTCCTCTCTTCTCCTTCTTACTACTACTTCGTATTTACCCATTTCGGGTTCTCTCATCTCTTCTCCTTCTTACTACTACTTCTTATTTACCCATTTCGGATTCTCTCCTCTTTTCCTCTTCTTACTGCTACTTGCGTATTTACCCATTTCGGTTCTCTCCTCTCTTCTTCTTCTTCTTCTCTCTTACCACTTTGTATTTACCCATTTTGGGTTCTCTCCTCTCTTCTTCTTCTTCTTCGCACTTCTCCTTTTCTTCTCTGTTATTTTGTATTTGCCCATTTTGGGTTCTCTCCTCTCTTCTCCTTCTTCTTCCTCTTCTTCTTCTATACTACTTACTGAATTCGTATCTGTTTCTTGTTCTAACTGTTCTTGTTTTCTTATTCTTTCTTTCCTGTCTTTTAATCTTACCTTCTTTCTGGTAAGGGCATGTCCTCTTCTTCTGAGGATGTTACTCTTTCCCTTTGTACCCTTTGGTTTTGCCTCCGTTTCGTACAGCTTCTTGTGTTTTGATATGGTGCCCCCTCTTCCCTTTCTCCACTTGGTTCGCTGTCATTTATCTGTCTATCTTGGGCTCCGCTTTGTTCTATCGCCTCTTCTTCTGTGGTACTCTTTTCTACTGTCATTCTGTTTATTCCGTGTTTTTCTTCGCCATCTGTTTGTTCTGTTGACTCTTTCATGCTCCATGTACATTTTCTTCGTGGTCTACCTGTTTGTGACTCTTCTTTCTCTGACCATAAGGTCTCGTCTTTCCTTATATTTCTCCTGTGGGTTCTTATTTCCTTCCTTCCATATATGTGTTTGATCACATAATTTGTGTCTCCCGTTTTTCTTAATACAATATATCCTTCTTTCCATTTTGGGCTTATTTTTGATATAGCTGTATGGTTCTTGTAGAATACTTTGTCCCCTACCCTATATTGTATACTCTCTTTATTTCTATCCTTTTGCATAATTTTCCTTTCTGCTCTCTTTAAATTTTTCCAGACCATTCTCTGAGTATCAAGCATCTGATGGATGATGATTTCATGTATCTCCTCCCCTACGTACCTTCTTCTTGGTTGTAATAAATTGTTTATCGGTAACATCGGATGTCTTCCGTATAGTAGAAAAAATGGGGAGAAGTCTGTACTTTCATTCTTATTTACTCTATGTCTTGCACTTATTAATATATCCTCTTCTATGCCACTACTGCATTCCATTTCACTGCCTAATCTTTCCTTCCTATCATGCGTTTTAATCACATCTTCGTCTTTATCTTTCTTTGCCAATACCCTCTCATTAATAATATTAACTTGTACTCCTCTATCTTTTATGTTTTTTTGTCTGTTCAGTTTGTGTGAACTTTGATCTTTCTCCTCTTTACCTATCTCCTTGTCCATACCAACCCCGATATTAACATAACTTTTTATGCCCCTATCCCCTGGATTAGTCTGAGTCTCTCTTGTCGCTTGTGTCTTCATTACTTTACTAATCCTTTTAGATTTCTTACAGACTAAAGTTTCTACTCCATTCGTGTCATCCGTATCTGTTGTCAGAAATTCTTCATTGTCGGATATATCCGCTGTGCTGTCTGTTTTCCCACTAAATCTATCATTTTGTTTACTTATTCTCTTGTTTATTTGGATACCATACAACCTACCGTTTGGTCTGTCATATATCTTGCATATTTTCTTTCTTTACTTTTGGTTACCCAATATGGTTTAAATATCTCTACCTTTTCAATATAATGTGTCATTCTATGGTCGTGATTTAAAATATTATTAATTATGGACCAGTGGCAGGACCCAGTATGGATATTAATAGTCAGTGTGAGATGGACTTGGGCGATTTAAATTCTGGACCAGTAAGGCCAGTCTTAAGATCTTACCCGCCTTCACTGTGTGGTAAAGTCAACCGTTCTTTTTCTAAAGCTTATTTTGAACAATATCACTGGCTAGAATATAGTAAACGAAAAGATGCAGCATTTTGTTACGTTTGTCGTGTATTTGACAAATCTTTTGCATGTGAAGAAACATTTACTAAATCTGGTTTTAGAAACTGGAAAAAATTAAAAGAAAAACTTGATAAACATGGAAAAAGTAAAAGTCATTTGTTATGCATGGAAAAATATGCAATGCATAAATATAGTAATGAAAAAGGAAGTGTCATGTCAATGATTTCAAAATCACATAAGACCGAAGTGGAAAAAAACAAAGAGTACATGGCGAAAGTTGTTGATGTTATTATACTTCTTGGAAGACAGGGCATTGCGTTCAGAGGACATGATGAAAAGAAAGAATCTAATAGTAGGGTAATTTCTTAGAGTTCTGCGAGGTGTTTGCTAAGTATGATAGTACATTTAAACAAAATTTTACAAAAAACATTTCATTTTGTAGCAAAACTATTGTGAATGAAGTGATTGACATAACTTCAGCTCTTCTTTTTGAGAAAATAGTTAAAGAGGTTAAAAGATGCGAGTTTTTTGCAATTATGGCTGATGAGGCAAGATGTCAGAAACAGCAACAATTGTCTCTCTGCGTTCGGTATGTTGACGATGAACTCACTCCACATGAAAGATTCCTTGGTTTCTATGATTGCTCAAGCAAACGAACAGCAATAGATTTAGCTGATTTGATAATGACTGTTCTTCGGAAGTTTAGTATTGAAGGATTATCAGTAATAGCGCAAACTTATGATGGTGCCGCAGTAATGTCTGGTGATGTTGGAGGGCTGCAAGCTAAAATTAGAGAGTTTTATCCTGAAGCTGTTTACTTCCACTGTTATGCACATAAGGTTGCACTTATTGTAACAGACATTTGTAAAAACATAGAATCTTCAAGACTTTTATTCAATGCTTTGGAATCATTGTATGTACATTTTTCAAAACCGTCAAATCATGATGCTTTAAGAACGGTGTCAGGATTGTTACAGACAAAGCCTTTTGAAATAATTTCATTAAGTACAACTAGGTGGACATGCAGGTACCAGAATTGTAATCTGTTGATTAAACACTATGACAATGTAGTGGCAGCTTTAAAATTTGAAATTGACAGAAATGAAGACAAAGACTCCATAGAAGCCATTGGAATTTTGAAATCAATATCAACATTTAATTTCATTGTCAACCTGTTTGTTTTTCATGAAATCCTGTCTTATACCCACGTATTAAGTCTATGTATGCAGAATGCAAATGTCACTTTAGGACAGGCTGCAGAACTGATAACAAATACTATGCGGACAATAGTAGACAAGAGAACTGATGATGAATTTTCTAAGATTTGGAAGAATATTGAAGAATTTTCACTGAAACACGGCATATGCTTAGAAAGTCCTACTGTATGTAAGAAAAGAAAACATGAAGAAAGTGTGATGCTAAAAGACAGTTTTGTTCTCTCAACTGTTGGAAAACCCCTAGATGGCCCTGAAAGTGTGAGCAATAAAGAATACTGGAAGATGAAAGTATATTTTGAAGTTATTGATGTCTTTGCAGCAAGGTTAAAGGAAAGATTTAGTGAAGAATCCTTACAACTCGCATGTGCTGTTGATGGGCTGTTTTGTTTGGATTATGAAAAGGCAACTCCATTTGTAAAGAAATATGCTGAGTGTTTAGGACTGAATGTTACTATCCTGAAAGCAGAAATATCAATTGTCAAAACATTAATTAGGAGCAAAGAAGGGGAAGTTTCACAATTCAGCTTTAGCCACTTAAAAGAGGTAGTAAACAAGAACACTTACCCACATTTTCATAAAATTCTAAGGGCTGCTATAACCATACCAATAAGCTCATCAGCATGTGAAAGAAGTTTTTCTGCGATGAGCAGGATTAAGACTTGGCTGAGGTCATCAATGACACAAGATAGACTTCGTAATTTGGCGGTGCTTCACATAGAAAAAACATTGCTTAAAAACACCATCACGAGTGAAGAAGTTATGCAGAAATTTGCAGAAAAGCCTAGACGAATTAAACTGACGTAATTGGTGAGTACAGATTTTCTTTTTTTTTTGTGCCGTTTTAATTTTTATAAAATGCATATTTTATGCTGTATACTTATTCCCGTTATTATTAGAAAAGTCAAATTGCGTCAAAGGTCTAATGACGATTATACACAAGTGACTCACACCCTTATTGCTGATAGCGCGAAGATGTCTATGCAAACCTGAAACAAAACAGTAGGCCTATAGCAGTGCCCCCCCCCCAAATTTTAAGGCTAGATCCGCCTATGATTAGCGTATGGTCGATCTAGGGATATATGATGAGCCATTATGATGACGTAGCACACACAACAATGGTTGCGCCCATAGATTCCTGATTACTCTAGTGAATGCAGCCAACAACGAACGAAACACGGAACAAATTCCCTAAAGAGATAAATCTTCGGCTGACTTGACGGAGCTCTCCACATTAAAGGGTCGTAACATGAAAATAACTTGCGTCAAACAATTCCAGCAACGGTCATTGAACAGCAATCAGTCAATGTGACGTAAAACGCAGATCAACTCTAGGCGGTGGAAGGTCGCATTCACAACACTTGATTTGTCAAAATGAATATTGCCGTGCATACGACTCCGCTTCATCGGCGCAGATGTGGTAAGTAGAACATCATTTTGACTTTAACGCATAAAATTGCAATGGAGAGCTGAAATTAATCAGACGCCAAATGCAATTTCTGCAGCGATCGAGAGAACGTGAACTAGTTTCACTATTTTGGAAACGGAAGTCAGGATAGTTGTACCGGTCCCAAGAATAACACCTTCATGGTTAAATAAAATGCTTAAACATCATTCAGTCATTACTTCATCAACTCCATAACCAATTGGGCATAACTATTTTTTTTAAATTGAAAATTAAAAATTGCAACATACTGCTCTATGGGGGATTCTCGGTGTGAAAATTATTTTTGCCCTATAAGTCTACAAGGTTCTTCTGAGGAAATTAGCGTCAGACATGGTAGGCGGGCCGGAGTGAAGAGATTCCGATTGAAATACATGAGTATTGGGCTAAATAATATTCGAATTATATATTGGAACCGTACAAGTGTCAGACAGTCTGGATCTATACTTGAACGTCTCGTCTACAGCGCCGATATAATTTGTCTTCAGGAAATACATCTGTACGATAGTGCACTGTGGATGTTCGGCTACATTTGTTTTTACAACAGGCGACATTGGGTACAGCCATCCTCGTACAAATGGACATTGTGGTGACTGAGGTGTCTCGCTGGGACTGCAATGAAATACAGTTCCAGACCATTAGGATCCATTCCGGTAGCCTAGTTGGGAAAACCACCCGACTGGACTACCGACGTTCGGACAACCCGTGTTCGATTCCCACTGGGAGCAGTGTGAATTGTACTCGTGGTTGGAAAAAAAATACCCCTACGGTCGACCCAGCCGTTGGCAGAAATGGGTACCAGGATATTATCCTGGGAAGGTGAGGAATGTCGCTTCGCATCTGAGTTTCGATGCTTGAGGCTACACTATACAGAAATATCCGAACATTTCTGGATAGGCGGCCGAGCACATATGGGTGTAAACAACGCGTGCTAAGACGCCGGTTCAAGTCTCGTACTTTACCTTTACCTTTACCTTTACCTTTAGGATCCATTCCGAAAAAAACCTTTTGTACTGGTCAACGTCTACGCATGCAATGCAAAATGGACTCGCAGAGGTGGCATTGTTTGCGTGCATTTACATTTGAAGGGAGTAATGTCATTCTTTGTGGTGACTTCAATGCAAAAGGCAAATCCTGGGGTAATATCTTTTCTAACAAACAGGGCAAAGTGCTTGACTATGCACTTGAAGATTTAGATTTGGTCTGCATCAATAGCGGTTGTGCTACTAAGAATGGCGAGTCAACATTGGAGTGAGGATAGTGTCATTGACCTGGCTCTGTTATCTCCTTCATTCGCTAGAATATGCAAATGGAGTGTCCTTGCAGATAATGGAAGTGATCATTGCCCTTGCAGTATTCTGGTGCACAAGGGTATATTAGGGAAACATAGGTAAAAATACAGCCCTTCAGGTATGACAACTCAGGTCCAGATATTATTAGCAAGACAAAGCGAAACAAACGCTGTATTCACAATTGCAGATTGAAAAGTTGAGAGCAGTCACCATGGTTGACCGTCGAGGAGGACAGGGCCTTGAAAAGCGACAAGCATTTGGAAAATAGCAAAAAGCCAAGAAGGAAGACAACATAGCCCAACCTGACCACTTCCTTTTATTGGAACAAGACATGGACATGAAAGTCGACTTGTTTAATCTTTAGCAGAGCGAGTCAAAGGTGAGGGCAGAGTTCTGTGAGAGAGTGAGCCAGGATAAATACTTGAAGTTATTCTGGCGGCTTTACAGGAGTATGAACGGCGCAATAAGAAAGATAACGACCACCGAAATGAAATGTGTCAGAAGAATGACATGAAACAGCTTAAGGGACAGAGTAAGAAACACTGACCTGAGGAAGAAACTCGAAATTGAACCAGCCATCGAATACATAAAGAAACAACAGATGAATTGGTTCGGCCACATAACAAGACAAAAAGAAATAACAATGACTCAAAGAGCCATAAACAAACGCTACGAAAATGCCAGATTAAGAGGAAGACCGAGAAAGAGATGGATAAAGGGAATACTAAAGTCACTAGGAGGAATAACATCAGAAGAGGCCAACAGAAGAGCAAAGAATCGCAGATTGTTTCTCCCCTCGACGCCAACGGCAGCAGAGGAAGGATAGAAGAAGAAGAAGAAGACTTCCAGAGCTCAGATCTTACCTGGCAGAGAACTCACGAAAACAAGGGTAGAGCGCTATTCTCTCACTATCTTAAGCAGAGTGATCAAAAGGATGTGGCGGGTCGTTGCGCTCAGAGCAGCTATCTCTAGCAGGCATAAGGCCCTAAGAATGGAGGAAAATTATTATGTTATAGTAGAAATCAAAGCCCTGTTAAAGCGTGATTATAAAGTACTCCAAGTCCAGACCGCATTCGGTATGAGGACATCGACGAATTGTCTGGTGCAAGTTTGGAGGAACTAGCAAGTATCTATGACGTCAGTATCGAGAGCGCTACTGTCAGTGAAAACTAGCTTCTTGGTTATTTTATACCTCTGCCGAAGCCGGACAAAGATCATTCGATAATACAAGACTATCGCATAATTACATTGCAAAACACGGTGGGTAAATTATTAGAGAAGGTAATTGCTAAGAAATTAACCTACCAGCAGGAAAAGCTGCTGCTTCTTCCACCGACCCTCGGAGGGTACAGTCTAAACAGAGCGGCTTGGGTAAATGGTGCGATTTTTGCCCATGATGTATATGACGTCTTCTATGCAGGCATTGAACCATTTGCTGCTGCAATAGACCTACAGGATGCATACACTAGAGCATCTCTTGGTTTCCCGATGTCTCAGATTCTTTAAATCAAGATCAGCCCATTCCTCAATTGGATTTCTGCGGCCCTTTCCAGCGCAAGGTGGTATTTAAATGTGGTATGTGAACCTCCGAACCATCGACAATTCACCCCGACTTCCACAGGATTCATCATTATCTCCAGTGCTGTTCAACGCCTACACAGAAGGGCCACAAGTGAGCAAATCTAGGACGAGCAGAACATTATCTTACGCTCATGATGTTTTGGTATATCGCCAAAGCAAAGACACAGAGAGAGTGTTACTGTAGAACTTCAGAAAGAGCTTGATAGCATAAGTGTGTGATGTGGGAGGCAAAAGTTCTTATCAATCTGACGAAGGTGACAACGGTGACATGGTTTTCTTTGAATAATGGCATAGTCAACAAGTCAACGCCAAATGGTAATCTGTGTGTAGAGGTTGTGGGGAGAACTCATACGATGATGATTAACTGCAGATAATGAGCCAGATCTATTAATAGCTCAGTGGCTTGACTATAGATGGTAGCTTGACCGAGGTGAATTAAGATACGCATCACATTCGTGAACAGTTATGACACTTATAGCTTATCTTGTTATGCAAACATTAATATCAGCAGACTATGAACAACAGTTTCTAATTGCTTCAAATCACAAAGAAATTGTGGTAGACATTGTGACTGCTAATTTTTTTCAGTACTTTAATGACATTTCTCTTTATTCAGCCTGCGGTTGTTTAAAAGATGTTTTGATAAGGGTCATTCCAACTTTGACAACCATCTTTTTGAACGGGAAAACCAGAAATGACACAGGTAAGCTAGAGCACCAAGTTGGAACCTCACAGATAAGAAAATTTAGTCTGCAGTAGCTTTTGTCATGATGACCAGTTCTGCACATAAAGTTGTTTTCATAAAAAATATTATCTATAATTTGCTTATCTTTCTTTAGTCATTTAGGTTGTTCATTAAGCATGTGTGCAAATAATATAATGAACTGTTTGGTTTTTATTACTTTGTCTTTATATTGTTTCGTGGTCTCTACTTCTCTAGAGCACATTATTAAATCTATATACGGATTTAAAGCGCAGGAGCTGTTTACAATCTGTCTGTCCCTTCTCTTGGATCTATGTGCTTTCTGTCAAATAGGAATCAATTAAAAGGAAAATTGGAGGCTAAAATGATATTTATGCTAAAATAAAATACTAAATATTAAATAGTGTATATGCAGGTATAGACAACTTGAAATAAAAAATCCGCACAAAACAGACATTAGACAGACAAATACCATGTTTAAATGTCATGTATTTCTCATATTGTTTGCTAGAAGTATTGACGACCCTCTTGACGTCATGAGGTATTATGGCATTGTGCGCATAGATATTCTATGCAGACCGACCTTGGGGCAACGCCACATCTTCCGTTATAGAGTATTTTATTTATAGGTAGTAATGTAGTAAGAGGTGGTAAGAGGAAAGTAATGGATGGGGCAGGCTATGAATATTGTTCAAAAGGTATGTTCATTCGAGGACAGAGAATGGGTGAGAGTGAGTACGAGTGCCATCCGAGTACAGTACGTCCCTTCTCATCGTCATCAAACTAAATAGAGAATGGAGACAACAAAACCTCGTCTTTGCGGCAGTAGTTCAGAACTTGATTTTCGAGAACTCTTCTAAGTGTGAGGTAGTAATTTACACAGATGGGTCTGTCGTTTGGCACCTGCGGAGCTCTTGGGCTATTATGGCTTTTGCTGGTGGCAGAACTGTGAAGGAAAATGGTGCTTTCACACTGACAATAAGTAGTTTGACCATGGAAATTATGACAGTTATAAAAGCATTGGTATGGTCTGAGAAACAGCCTAATATAAGTGTGTGTTTCCTCAGTGACTCAATGAGTATCCTCAAAAAGATCGCTACGGGCTGTGCTCGACGGCAGTGGTTAGAGTCTCTGGGGAGGTCTGTGCTAAAATGCGTCTACTTCAGTTTCGTGGCAGGGCACAAGGGTGTAAGAAGCAATGAACGTGTGTAGTCGGCCGAGCATATATGGGTAAAAAAAACTCGCGTGCTAAAACGCCGATTCAAGTCTCGTACTTTACCTTAAAAGAAAGAAGTAAAACAGTGAAAGGATTTTGGCCAGTACCAGATAGAATTATGCTAGTAAAATTGAGAGGTAAACCAATGAATATTAACATAATTCAAGCTTATGCTCTAAAAAGTAGTAGCGAAGAAGAAGACATTAACACCTTTTACAAAGAGCTAGAGATGACCATTGAACAGTGAAAATCCCAAGAAATAACTATTATATTACGGGATTTCAATGAAAAGATATGAACCGTTAAAGTGCAAAATGTGACTGGAGGACATGGATTAGGAGAGACGAACGACAGAGGAGATCTATCGATTGATAGACTGGGCAAAGACACATGGCATTATTATAGGTAACACCTGGTTCAACCAATACACTAGACGACTATTGACATGGCAAAGCCCAGACAACAAAGTACACAATCAAATCTATTTATACTGGTACAGAGAAGATTCAGGAATGGACTAACATCTATTAAAACAAGGCCAGGAGCAGATTGCAATAGTGACCATGTACCAGTATTTGGAATAAAATGATAATAAAACTGCGTTAAACTCAGAAATCCCAAAGAAATAAGAAATTAGAACAAGATATGCTTAGAGTAGATAGACAAATGAGTAATAAGTACAGTACGATAGTACAAAATAGATATAATACTATTGAAAAAATACAGAACATCGAGGAGCAATGGGAAATGCTCAAGCAATCGATTCAGCAATCATCAAGACAAGTGATACCAGTAACTAAAAGAATCAACAAAAAATAAATGGATGACAGAAGAAATACTAGAACTAATGGACGAAAGGTGAAAACATAAGAGAGAAGAACAGACATATAAAATATTGCACAAACAAATGCAGAAAGGCAAAGGAAGGATGGATAAAGCAGAAATGTGAAGAAATTGAAAAAAAAACAAGAAAAGAAAGACTCAAAATTTATGCAAAATCAGTTAAATGAATTTACAGGAAGAAAAAAAGTCAAAGTTTCAGGATGTGTGAAATAAAAGGAAGAAAATAGAATAATGGGACAGGAGAAGATAATGGAAAGATGGACAGAATATATCAGTCAACTCTATGATGATAAAAGACCAGAGCTAAACAAATCAAATAAAGACACAGGACCACGAGTAATTCAGAGTGAAATGGAGGATGTAATTGAACACATGAAAAGAGGCAAAGCTCTAGGTCTCGACAATATAACAATCGAAGAGATAAATGCATTAGGAGAGTTTGGAGTACAAGTCATAACAAAACTACTAAATGACATATATAAGATTGAACATACGTCCGAAGATCTACCAAAATCTATCTTTGTAGCCGCACTGAAGAAGTCAGGGCCTACTGGTTGCGAAGACCATCGCACTGTTAGTCTCATGAGCCATATCACCAAAATATTACTAAGAATAATCATGAATCGTGTAAGGAACAAAATAAAACCAGAAATAAGTGAGGAACAATGTGGATTTGTTGAAGGAAAGGGCACCTATAATATAATATCTATCCTAAGAATATTGATAGAAAGAGCTATAGGGGTAAAGAAAGATCTATATATATATATATATATGTGTGTGTGTGTGTGCTTTATAGACTACACAAGTGCATTTGACAAAGTAAAGCATGTGGAAATAATCAAGATGCTGTAGAAATTAAACATTGATGGCAAGGATCTGAGAATCATTTTAAAAAACATGTACTGGCAACATACAGCAGCCAAAAGAATTAGTAACCAAACAGGACAGTCCCAATATATAAAACAAGAAGTCAGACAAGGCTGTGTTCTGTCGCCGGATTTGTTTTCACTTTACAGTGAAAATATTATGAGATCAATAGTAGATATAAAAGGAAATGAAGTCAACTGTCACAACATAAATAATCTGCGATATGCAGAATGACACAGTCTTAATAGCAGAGAATGAACTACAAAAATGATAGACATGGTAGTAAAAAAAACAACGAAGAAAGTCTCAGTGTGAATAGTAAAAAAAAAAAAACAGAAGTAATGGTCATATCAAAGAAAAAATCATCACCATCATGCGGCATAAAATTAAAAGGGACAAATTGTGCAACACGTCAAATACTTGAGCACAATAATACATAACATCAGATGGAATATGCACCACAGAAATAAAAAGCAGAATAACGCAGGAAAAATAGAATTTCAGCAAAGGAAAAACGTTTTATGCAACAAATATATGTCAATAGAAGTAAGAAAGAAAGTTCATCGATGCTATGTAGAGCCAATTCTTAACTATGGAATTGAATCGTGGACAGTAAACAAACAAATGAAAAGACGATTAGAGGCCACAGAGATGGGATTTTTGAATCTGAGAATCCAGGAAACTTTCAACATCTCTGGGATGTTGAAAGTTCCATGGACAGCGAAAAAGACCAACGAGGAAATTCGCAAAGAGACCAACACAAAAAGAGAGCTCCTAAGAAACATCAGAAATAAACAATCAACATTTTTTCGAGCACATCATGAGAAGAGGAAAGTTGGAATACTTGGTTGCAACTGACAAAGTACAGGGAAAGAGTGATCGCGGACGACAAAGAGAGAAAATTCTCGTGCTTTTCTGTGGTCTGTATCTTAGTGTACTAAATACTCTAAACGTCTATTGAGTGGGTATATTTATTTTTCTTCAAAGAATATACGCGCTATACGGCCTTGTGGATCGAAGGTAGCCGACGGTCTGTTCCGATTGACGGTGTTCCATTCATAGTTATGATAGAGGATTTGTTTTTTTTCCCTGTAAAGAATTTTCAATTGTAAATGTATGTATATTGTGATAATAGGTTTAGATCTTACCAAGCTGTTAGTTGGATATTCAAAGTAACTTCTCTTGAGCAACTTGAACTGTATCTACAACAAAGAGATCTCTGTTTAGGGCATCCATTGTTTTCCTCCTGTTTCGCTAGCAAGTTAAAAAGTTGAATTTTAGATCATCAGATCTTCAACGAATATAGGTGCCAATGAAGGCTGTTGCTAGCAAATTGTGTAAGAGTGCTTCAAAAAGATTCATAAGGTTTTGGGGACAAGGACATTATCAAATGTAACTTCATTTTTTACTTCAGATCATTCAGATTTTTTGCCATCAAATAGTTCTCGTTTTCTTTTCTTAACGAAATGACTGTTCAGCGGTTTGGGTTGGCAGCTAAAATTCTCTAGCATTTTTGTTATTCCTGCTCTGCTGACAAAATTAAACGCTTGTGTTAGACCACAGGCAATAAAGTCCTGCATTTTTTGGACCTGTCGATGCGCGAAAACTAATACGGTGGTTAATTCCTAGTTAATCAACAATCCTGCTCAGGAAGAATATTCTTTGCCTTTAGAAAACTCTCACAATGAAAAAAACATGGGCACAAGACAGTTCTCAAATAACTTTAAAGCAATGGCAAAGAGAAAGGTAGAGAAGAGTTGTTAAAAAAAAAATTAAATAACCGAAACACGAAAGTTCAGATACAACTTTTTACGTGCAATGTTTACAAACGCGTTTGCTTTACTGAATTGGCCAACTCAGTAAAAACACAATTTCATATGACGCTATAGTCCAATGTCTTCACATACAAGGAAGGAGGTGTGGCTTCTTTAGATTTAACTACCAAAATATAAATACAAAATACACTCTTAAAGAAGTGTAATCATATCTGTGCAAGGAAAATGATAGGCTACATTACATTTATAGTTTAAAAAAAAAAAAAAAAAGCAAAGCAATCTTTAAAAAATATTACAATGTTAAAATTTAACAACTAGAAACATGTTGCAGAAAATAAAATGTTTACAGTTCTTTATTGTGTTTCTTTAGCTCTATTGTTCGCTCTCTACTCTCTCTCTCTCTCTCTCTCTCTCTGTGTGTGTGTGTGTGTGTTCTCTCTCGCTCTCTCTCTTTCTTCCTCTATTTGGATTATAAAAATATACTTTTTTTTGTTGCAGCAGGTTTCTGCTACAATGACTGACCGCATTAATTTCAATCAATCTCTAGCAACATTATGAAAAAAGAATCTACAAACAAAAGCTTAACTAGAATTTTATAGCTGTCGCCTGTTCACGGAAAGTATCAATAATTTAATTTTTAAAATCAATTACAGTACGAACATGATCAGTGACATCGATTTAAGCTATTGTTCAGTTTGCCTTGAGCAATCTTTGTTGCACAGTTGATGCATAAACACTCTCAGCGGTCTGCCATTACTTTCAAAGTATAGAAGATGTTTAAAGAAAAAACATTACCATGTTACAGACTTAAAACTGTTCAATTGCATCCTCTATAGAAATGATTTTTGTTGATGCAGGCAACAAAAATAATAAATACATTATTTTGCATATTCAAAGCTACGATCCTTTGTTATGCCCATTTATTTTTTTTCTCTCTCTCTTTTGTAATTCGGTTTTGTGTTTGCCGGTCTTGCATGCTTGCCAGAACATAAATTCTTTGATTCTTGCTTTAATAAGAACTCACTAGTTAAAATAACATGCGTTACTTAAAACATTAGGTTCACTTTTCCACAAAAGAAACTTTGTTTAATACACCTGATTGCAAGAAATAACAATAAACCTAACATAATATTTTCATTTGCTCAGAAATTCGCTGAAATTAAATTCTCTAGCCAAGAACTGTGTTAACCATTTCCAACTGATCCCTTTCCTCTCATCACTACACCTTCCACTCCACCACCTCTTTTCTTAAAGAAGAAAGAATCGCAAATGATCTGGTCGCAGATGTAATTGGTCAACATCCTTCTAGTCTTGGAGGTTATTTGATTATCAAGATTAAACGGAAGGCTGGAAGTGAACAAAGTTCTTTTGTAGAAAATGAAATTCTCTATCCTGTGTTTCTGTACTGCCTCTCACTGTCTCTCGCTCTCTCTCTCTCTCTCTCTCTCTTGTTTTTTTTCTCTCTCTCTCTTTCTCAGCTGAAGGATTGGTTAGTGACATTAATGAGGTTTTATCGAGTGTTGAAACACACAAATTCCCAATATTCAGCTCGCAAGCTGAATGTTTATTTCAATTTCTGGAAGTAAAAACGATGAAGGTGGGCTAGACACGATTTATATACGTGTAACCCTTAACTCATTAGATAAGATCGAATATTCCGCTCAGAATAGAGATGGGTGGCGAAAAACACTTCACGCTTTCTGTGACATCTAACGGCGCGGGAAGGATCAAGAATCCTTAAAGCACACTCAATTGTTATTACTTTTTTGTTTTTAAGTTATTAAACCATTCTAGTGTCAGTCTGCATGATTTATATTCACCAACAAGAATGAAGAATTTGTGTTCTATCATCTATTGGTTCTAACAATGGGTTGAAGTGCTAACAAATCTTAATACACAATGCCTAATTCCTTCGTGCACTATGGTAAGGCAGTAATAAACGGGTACCTGCCACAAATTGGGGTATTGAGAGTATGTTGTCATATTTTGCCATGCCCATTGTTATATTTATTGCTAAATTTTATTTACTAAAATATTCTGTTTATATTTACGTACAAGTATATACTATTTAATAAAATAACAACAAAACAAATATCAACAGGGCTGAAACTAAGAATGGCAAAATGTTACATCTTCTCAATATTCCTGTATGGTACAGAAACATGGACATTAGACAAGAAAACAGAACAGAAAATTGAAGCCTTTGAAATGTGGATTTATAGAAGAATAAGTAGAATTGGATGGAAACAAAAGATAACAAACGATGAAGTTTTAAAACAACTGAAAATAAAAAGAGAACTACTAAATACAATTAAGACAAAACAAATGAAATTTTTGGGGCATGTTAAAAGACACAACAGCCTACTAAAAGTAATATTGGAAGGAAAAATACAAGGTAAAAGAGGCAGAGGCAGACCAAGACTAACATGGACGAGTAACATCAAAGATGGACAAGTCAATCTATGACAGCCTGCACCATCAAAGCAAGAAACAGTAGAATGGCGATCCATGGTAGCCAACCTTCGTTGCGGAGAAGGCACTCGAGGATGATGATGATATACTATTTATGGTCCCATCACCTGTCCCACAGTAAACAAATATCTATGGTAATCAACCTGGTGTGCGTCTGCCAAAAAATTCGTTGTATTTTGGATTTACAATCCACCATTTAGTTCACAGACGATTATGCTGTATCCATTTCGCCATCGTGGATTCCCATAAGCAAAATAGTTCATGTTCCATTCAGTTTATATGTCGTATTGTTGATTTTAAGTGCATAATCATAGCAAGAATTATAAAAGAAGAGGATGTTCGTTGTTGTTTGTTTGTTCTCTGTTGCTATAAATGAGAGTTCTACGAATTGATGTTTAGTCACATTCAGTAGTAATGACCAAGGGCGTACATAGATAGTTCCACTAGTTTGATTGGTGTATCCGTTGCCATTCCTATAAATTAGGCGTTATATTTTAAACCGCATGTGTCAAAAGACTGCATTTTCAATTAATGTCGTATTGATATCCAACAAACAATTTTAAGGGCTCTCAAGACATCGTCTATGATTATTTCCTAAAAGCTTATATCAGCCTGACGCACCAAAATGGCAGCTTATTTATATTCGAGCTATGGACTAAGCAATGTTTACATTGAACAACACGATATATGTTATTGCAGCGAGTTGGCAGATTTTTAAAAATGTTTTCAAGGGTTTGAACATAAATATTTGTTCACAGTTCGTTAACCTTCGCTGTAGATAAAGTCGTTAACTCGATGGCTTCGTTTCGGACGTTTGTGACCTTGGTAGCTGAGGACCTAACTTGTGCAAACGGATGGCATTGGCAAGGATCATTTTGAATCTATGAAGTGGGCTCATTTTGTGTTTAACTCAAAAGCATATGTGCTTTTTAACCAAAGACCTTTTTTGGGGGGACTCAATGAAGATATCCCCGATGGAAGAATAAATTGTACTATTAGTCCCATAAATGATTCGCTTCCAGAGGTTTATGATGTAAACAAAGCAGTTTTGTCATTGCAAGTGAATAATGTCCACACCTATAATTGGTCAGGATTGTGTAGCACCAGCAGCTTTATAGCGAACACAGAAAACATCACAGGATTGTGCTGTTCTGAAACAGCTATGCCATGCTACCCTAGAATTGCCTTTAATGGGATTACTGTAACCACAAACCACTCTCCATGTGTGTGCCACATATTTACACCCCAGAAAGAAATACTGAATATAACAACATCATGTGCCGTCTGTGATATTAATGACCACAGACCAGGAGCCTCCAGTATGATTGATACAACTGTTGCACCAAACATTTCATCAGCAGAGCCATATCTATGGAATGTTAATCTGACATTGTTCTTGAATGATGTCCAAGTTAATGAGACATCAGAATCGTGTGGCGGCAGCTACAAGAAGGGAGCGGAGAACATCAAGTTCTGCTGCTATAAAGGAGACTTGCCTTGCTATCCCAGAATTGCCTTAAATGGGATCACTGTAGTTGAAAACTTCTCCTCTTGTGTAAACTACACACTCACATCTAAGAGTGAATCAGTGAAGGTCACAAAATCATATTCTCTCTGTGGTTTTACTAACTACAGGTCATGTGGCTTCTGTTGGATTGGAAATTATAACTTACCACCACTGTGTGTCTATATGTTTGGAATTGGAGTCATCAATGATGGCCTAACATCATCAAGTGCTATGACGATCATCATTTTCGGGAGGACGTGAACTCCCATGGTATATGGTGGATAGGCGGCAGGAACCATTGAAGGCTATGTCTGAAAAGTGTTCCTTCTTGCAGTTTCCTCATATTCCAAGACCGGCTTGTTGCAGGAGCTACTGAGGTAAGTGCTCTTTGCACACCGTGAGCTGTGTGTCTCATCCGTTTTGATCCTGCTTCGATATCCCGCTTGTTTACGATGAATGATGATATCGTATGACAGGGAACAGTTGGCTGTGTTCACTTTCTGCGCAGTTTCGCCTTATGTCTTTTGGCGTGTGCTGAGACTGCTACGATGGGGACTACAGTTACCTTTCTTTGTTTGGTAGATGAGTTAGTAATTCGGATGATTCCACTGGCACGGGCGGTTGAGCAATTATGGATTTTTATTCGTTTGCTGTGATACCGAGACCTTCCATAACCAATAACAATAACAATAACAATTATATCAGCCTAACCACAAGTCAGTTTGTCAGCTCTTTAACTGTCACGAGCGCCCATGTGGTAACCGATGCAATGTATCCATATAAAAATGTAAAATATCGAGTCTTATATAGGAGAGATAGAACGAGTCTGCCTGTGAATAACAACAAATTAAGAACAATGCGATATCAGGGGACTGCAAACAGGGTTTTGCATGTTACAGCGATGATTACGTATCAGTAATATAAGAAAATTCATAAAAATAAAAGCAGCAAATAGAGCCGCAGTTAGCATCAAGTAGAATTTAAACAGAATTAAATAGGACAAGATGCCAAATAATTATACATCACAACTCAGAAGCATCGCTTCTTTTTCCACCATTTTAAAATTACTATTTGTCTGCCTTTCGTGTTTGTTTTTTTTTGTATTAATATTTTTTGGTTTGTACCTGATGAAGGCTTTTTGCCAAAAGTAGTTTGTCTCGTCTCAGCTACTTAATACCATTTTGCGCTTATTTTACTTGTAATCAATGTAAACGTATCCCAATCTCCCTAGATAAGTATCCCCCCTCCACCCCGCCGTGAAGGGCTATGAGTTTCGGTTGCTGAAAACAGACCTAGCTGTCGTTAGTACATCCTCTGAAGAACTAAAAAAATCAAAGCCTTCACTTCTGCGTCTATGGCCATTGCTTTTTATCTGCATTTGCTGTTCAGTTCGAGGCACACTGAGAAGGACGTAGTGGGCATTCGTACCAATGCTTCGCCAGGTTCTATGTCCTCAAGTGAAAAAATCTGTTGAACAATGTTCTCGGCCTGACCCATCCAAGATTTCCCTTTTAGCCCTGCTATCTTTTTTTTACTTTTGATCTCACGGTACAGTATATGTTGTGTGTTAGCACTAAGTTGAAGGTAGAAACGTGCTCGACAAATTTTGGTCTGACATTAAAGGTGGGAAAATCAAAGTAAGGAGGTAATGCAAAACTCTGTACATCAAAGCCTTGTACATCAAAGAATTATCCGCATAGCCTTGTTCTGTTTCTTTTTAGTCTTTCTATATGCTGGAGTCTGTAGAGATGTGGTTTTGCAGGGGAGTGTTGAGAGTGCCATGGACGGCTGGGAAGAGTGGTGGAGATGTTCTGAGAGGGGTCAAGGCGGAAAGAGAGCTGGTTTCCAATGTTCGGAAAAAACGGTCATCATTTTTTGGCCATGTGGTGAGAAGAGAACAACTGGAATATATTGTAACAACTGGAGGGATTGAGGGACGAGGAGATGGAGGTAAGCAAAGAGAAAAAATAACAGACAGCTTGGGAGAATGGCTTGGCAGAGGGTCAACAACAGAAATGATAAATAGCTGCCGAGATCGAAAGTTGTGGAGAGACATGATCACCTACGCCAGTAGGCCCGGTACTTGATGATGATGATGATATGCACATGACTTAAGAGTTAGAATAGTCAGAGCATACTCAGTCAAAGAAAGAACTAGTCCCTGGTATCAGTGAGAAGAAAGATAACGCTGCTCACAATATGTCCCTGCTATTACCTGCATTGCAGCTAGTCCCTTTATAGTTTTAGTAATTACGTGGTATATGTGCTTGGTAAAAGCAAGACTCCGATCAAATCACACTCCTGAATATTTCATTGCGTTAGTCCTCTCAAAAACTTTCGAAAATAGACACAGCTGGTGTTTGTATTTTGCTTTCGCGGCGTTGACTAGTGTCCTTCATCGTACCACATGTTTAAGTGGTTGGTTTCTATCTGCAGTCCTCCATCAACCAACGTTCAGTCTTTTCCCTGTCGGGACACCCAAAAAATTTGGTCAGGTTAAGGTACAGTTCTCCCCGGAACGTTGGTCTGCTCGCTTGGGTCCTTTCATTTTTCCAATTGTTCATTGGTTGATTACTTTGATCTAATTAAATCCTACCTGCCCTAATATCTATTAATCTTTTAACCAGTTATTAGCTTCCGTTATTTATGGATTTGGATTTTTCAGCGCCCCTAAAAATGTTATTGTTTTCTTTTCTTTCGCCATGTATTCTCTTTTTCAATGAATCTGTTTGCTTCTTATTTGAGTTGGAGCTTTAGAGCGTGTTTCCAAAGATTGCGGTCTGCAGCTATTTCTTCTCAGGATGCAGGGTTTATGCTCAGTCTTCATGTCATGTATACACACATCTTCAAATCGAAGTTTTAGGGTCCCCTGGTTCTTTTGCCTTCTGCTAGTTGTCCATAGAGTATATATTTTGGTATGCGGCCATCTTTAATATGGTGTACGTGGCTAAGCCAGCGTAACCTACGTTGTTTGAGAAGCCTGTAGATGTTCGGGAGGCCTGTCCGAGTCATGACCTCCGCGTTTGTCAATTTATCCTTCCAGGTGATACCACGAATACGGCGCAGACATCGCGTATGGAATGCATTTTGCCTTCTCTCCTACTATTCATAACTTGTTCAAGATTCGGCACCATAGAGGAAAATACTAATAATTCAGGCATTGAAAACTGCGGCCTTTGTTTTAATTGTCAGTTTACCTTTTTGCCACACACGCCTAGAAAGACTGGCGAAAGTGGTAGCAGCTTTACCAATGCGAGTGTAAATTTATGTATCTGAAGACAGTTTGTCGTTGACGATGGACCCCAGGTAGCTATACTGCTGCACGACATCGAGTTTGTAGTTGTCAATAAAGATTGCAGGTGTTGTTTCGACGTCCTGACCGAGTATATTAGACTTCTGCAAACTTATTGTTAGACCAAGTCTCTGCGGGCATGCGAAAATCGACGTACATGTATTATGCTCTGGAGTTCTTCCTGACTTCGCGTAACAAGTGCAGCATCGTCAGCAAATAAGAAGTCTCTAGTAGTGATGTATCTGATTATGGACCATGCCTTTAGTTTTGCGAGAATGAACAACTCACTCATAGGCGGATCTAGCCTTAAAATTTTGGGGGGGCACTGCTATAGGCCTACTGTTTTGTTTCAGGTTTGCATAGACATCTTCGCGCTATCAGCAATAAGGGTGTGAGTCACTTGTGTATAATCGTCATTAGACCTTTGACGCAATTTGACTTTTCTAATAATAACGGGAATAAGTATACAGCATAAAATATGCATTTTATAAAAATTAAAACGGCACAAAAAAAAAAGAAAATCTGTACTCACCAATTACATCAGTTTAATTCGTCTAGGCTTTTCTGCAAATTTCTGCATAACTTCTTCACTCGTGATGGTGTTTTTAAGCAATGTTTTTTCTATGTGAAGCACCGCCAAATTACGAAGTCTATCTTGTGTCATTGATGACCTCAGCCAAGTCTTAATCCTGACCTCAGCCAAGTCTTAATCCTGCTCATCGCAGAAAAACTTCTTTCACATGCTGATGAGCTTATTGGTATGGTTATAGCAGCCCTTAGAATTTTATGAAAATGTGGGTAAGTGTTCTTGTTTACTACCTCTTTTAAGTGGCTAAAGCTGAATTGTGAAACTTCCCCTTCTTTGCTCCTAATTAATGTTTTGACAATTGATATTTCTGCTTTCAGGATAGTAACATTCAGTCCTAAACACTCAGCATATTTCTTTACAAATGGAGTTGCCTTTTCATAATCCAAACAAAACAGCCCATCAACAGCACATGCGAGTTGTAAGGATTCTTCACTAAATCTTTCCTTTAACCTTGCTGCAAAGACATCAATAACTTCAAAATATACTTTCATCTTCCAGTATTCTTTATTGCTCACACTTTCAGGGCCATCTAGGGGTTTTCCAACAGTTGAGAGAACAAAACTGTCTTTTAGCATCACACTTTCTTCATGTTTTCTTTTCTTACATACAGTAGGACTTTCTAAGCATATGCCGTGTTTCAGTGAAAATTCTTCAATATTCTTCCAAATCTTAGAAAATTCATCATCAGTTCTCTTGTCTACTATTGTCCGCATAGTATTTGTTATCAGTTCTGCAGCCTGTCCTAAAGTGACATTTGCATTCTGCATACATAGACTTAATACGTGGTATAAGACAGGATTTCATGAAAAACAAACAGGTTGACAATGAAATTAAATGTTGATATTGATTTCAAAATTCCAATGGCTTCTATGGAGTCTTTGTCTTCATTTCTGTCAATTTCAAATTTTAAAGCCGCCACTACATTATCATAGTGTTTAATCAACAGATTACAATTCTGGTACCTGCATGTCCACCTAGTTGTACTTAATGAAATTATTTCAAAAGGCTTTGTCTGTAACAATCCTGACACCGTTCTTAAAGCATCATGATTTGACGGTTTTGAAAAATGTACATACAATGATTCCAAAGCATTGAATAAAAGTCTTGAAGATTCTATGTTTTTACAAATGTCTGTTACAATAAGTGCAACCTTATGTGCATAACAGTGGAAGTAAACAGCTTCAGGATAAAACTCTCTAATTTTAGCTTGCAGCCCTCCAACATCACCAGACATTACTGCGGCACCATCATAAGTTTGCGCTATTACTGATAATCCTTCAATACTAAACTTCCGAAGAACAGTCATTATCAAATCAGCTAAATCTATTGCTGTTCGTTTGCTTGAGCAATCATAGAAACCAAGGAATCTTTCATGTGGAGTGAGTTCATCGTCAACATACCGAACGCAGAGAGACAATTGTTGCTGTTTCTGACATCTTGCCTCATCAGCCATAATTGCAAAAAACTCGCATCTTTTAACCTCTTTAACTATTTTCTCAAAAGAAGAGCTGAAGTTATGTCAATCACTTCATTCACAATAGTTTTGCTACAAAATGAAATGTTTTTTGTAAAATTTTGTTTAAATGTACTATCATACTTAGCAAACACCTCGCAGAACTCTAAGAAATTACCCCTACTATTAGATTCTTTCTTTTCATCATGTCCTCTGAACGCAATGCCCTGTCTTCCAAGAAGTATAATAACATCAACAACTTTCGCCATGTACTCTTTGTTTTTTTCCACTTCGGTCTTATGTGATTTTGAAATCATTGACATGACACTTCCTTTTTCATTACTATATTTATGCATTGCATATTTTTCCATGCATAACAAATGACTTTTACTTTTTCCATGTTTATCAAGTTTTTCTTTTAATTTTTTCCAGTTTCTAAAACCAGATTTAGTAAATGTTTCTTCACATGCAAAAGATTTGTCAAATACACGACAAACGTAACAAAATGCTGCATCTTTTCGTTTACTATATTCTAGCCAGTGATATTGTTCAAAATAAGCTTTAGAAAAAGAACGGTTGACTTTACCACACAGTGAAGGCGGGTAAGATCTTAAGACTGGCCTTACTGGTCCAGAATTTAAATCGCCCAAGTCCATCTCACACTGACTATTAATATCCATACTGGGTCCTGCCACTGGTCCATAATTTAAATTGCCCAAGTCCGTCTCACACTGATTATTAATATCACTATTGAGTGGACCAGCTTCACTTTTTATAAATGTAATTGTACGAGTATTAGGCAGACTAGCGTTGGAAACGAGATCACTTTCAGAAACTGGCTCACTGTTAACTGTATTAGTAGTTGTTGATGTAATAGTAATTTTTTTATCCTTCGTTTCACTAGGACTAATATCGACCCTAGATGTAGGTGTAAAATCAGGAAGCATAAAAGCAGATCGAGTTTCAGTTTCGTGTGATTTTGAAACTTTTTGAAAGAAATTTGTAATTCGTTTCATTTTTAAAATATATTAAAAACCTTTAGACATTAATAACAACTAAAATAAAACAGGTAGTCCGCAACTAAATGAAGTCCTTTTTACAGCATATATAACAAATATATGTACACCGGCAAACAACTCATTAAACATACATATCTACTCCCTTGTCCCTTGTGCTGTCATAAAATCAAATCAGCACGGCAATTTTGGCACCAGGGTTGCCAGATATATTTTTGGATTTTAGGCCAAAAAGTGTTGAAAAAAAAGCCAAATTAGGCCAAATAGTCAATTAAAAAGCCAAAAAAAAGGCCAAACATTTCTGCTATACTCACATCACATGAAACTCTCCAGATCAAGATTATTAACGTCATCCGCATCAGAGCTACCTGATTCTACAGCATACAAATTCTCTGATGTAAATTCTTTGAGCATTTTTGCTGATGGGAAAATGCTCAAAGAATGTCTTTACAACATTTGTTTGAAAGCAACAGTTCTGCTCTAATCCTGACAATAGAGTCAAGCAAATGCAGTTGCATCTTATTCCTTGCTTTTGTCTTCACTGACGTTACAATGGAGAAAATTCTTTCAACTATGGCATTGCTGCATGGGGTGATCAGACAAGTTAGGGCAAAGTTGGCTAACTCTTTGAATGACTGATGCTGATGTATGCCAATCCAAAACTGTTCACTGTCAGCAGGAAGTCCATCTTTCTTAAACATGGTATCTTCTTTCCAATCAATCAATATAATTTTTCTGTATTGTTCTTCAATAGTGCTGATGTTACTTCCTGCTAGGTGTAAGAAGGGTAAGTCTGAAAACGTTGCTCTCGAAGCTTGATTTAAAATAATCCGTGGACTCAGCTTTGATAGATTTTGAAATATATTACTCGCCGAAGGAAGTCTACATGTTATTTGATTGAGAGCTTCCTCTAGCATACACATACATCTTTCTTTGACATTTTTAATTTCGTGATGAGCGTCAGTGTTGTTGTTCTTTTGTAGGAACGTATTACATTCTGTTAAAAATTTGATACCAAAATCAACTTGATTTATATCCTTTCTTTGTCCATTTGTATCATACAATCTGTTCTGAAGACTTGCCTTTGTAAAAATAATTCTTGACACAGTTCATGAGGATCAGCTTTAGTTTGTTGAAAAAGGCCATTGAGTCTTTCAAATTCCTGCACAACGGGTGTTGCGAAAACAAAGAACAAGTAATTGTTATAATCTAACATCATGTCCTTTAACAATCGTGCTTTGTATTTTGTGTCAAACTTTGACTGGGCTAATTCAGTACTCATGAAATAAGCCTTTAGCTCTTCCCAATTCATCAGAATATTAAACATAACTTTTCCTCGCACAAGCCATCGAGTAGCTGATGGTTTCTCAAAAGACAGTGGAGCAGTTCTGGTTGACTCATATTCTGTAGGTGTATTCATCACTGTAAATAATTCTTTGTAGGCTTCTCGTCTTAGGCTACTGTGGGAAAACCATTGCGGTATTTCTGATAGTAAAAATCCTATATTTGACGGTAGCTTAGCTACTGCATAATAAATGCAAAGTGCCAAAGAATGACAAATACATTTCAGCTGTACACATGAAGGAGATACATTTCTTAATCTAGACCACACTGAGTTGTTACAGCCAACCATGTTTGACGCTCCATCTGATGCAAATCCAATGCAATTTGTGAGACTCTGGCCACATTTTTTTATTTCACCATCAATCAAATTAAATGTTTTCTCCTGTTGCTTCTTGCACGGGAATTAGCCCAAGATACCCTGTTAGAATTTCCTGTTTTCTTTCACTGAAAAACCGAATTAAGATACACAAGTATTTTTGTGTGGAGACATCTGTAGATTCATCTAAAATGATGGCGTATTTCTTGTCCTGAAAGTCATGGATGAGATCCGTTTTTAGTGCTGGCGATATTATATTTTTTATTAAGCATGAACATTTAGTTCTGTGCAATTTGATGTTTCCTAATGTACTGCCCTGGCCATGTGCTGTCATAATTTCACTCAGATGGTCAATTGTGCGAATTGCACAGTGGCAGGTCATGCTTACAGCAATTTGGAGCTCTGCTGTTTTAACTTTATCGTTATTTTGTCTAGGACTTTGAGTGACACTAAGTTGTGTCTGACTATTTGATGGAACTCTCATCATGTGCTTAGATGATTTCTCATGATTTGAGATGTTTCCTCTTTTTGGTACAATCGTACACCGGCAGAGTTTACAATATGCTGCCTCTGATCCATCAGAAGCTTTCATGAGCCATGGGTATGTTTCTTCCCAATACTATTGTACTTACGATTGCTATCATAAGATGCTTTCCATTTCTTTGATGAAGAAGCCATGAGTAACACAAGTAATATCTTTATCAAACACAGCGTAGACTAATGTAAATAATTAGTCGACTTGTTAAGCGCACGTCCTAGGCACACTCCTGTACGACGACTCACGACTCACGACACGTTCGTTTTATTTCAATTTTGAAAATGAACTATTTTGAAGAATATTCCTAGAATGAAACATTAAGAATTAAGACCTATGGATTCTGAAAGTGAAAGTAATTTGAAAAAGTGCGCCAAATTCTTATTAAAGTCAGATGATTTGATGCATTTTTGGAGCAAAATAATTATATTTTTAAAGAACTTTTACTGAAATTGTGGTTTATACTTTTTTTTTACTACTGGTTTAGAAAAAAAAAGCCAGGAATAAGCCAAAAAACCCAAAAAAGCCAAAGAATTTCTTTAGGCCAAACAAAAACCAAAAAAGCCAGATTTGTGGAATTTGGCCTAAAAAAAGCCAAATTGGCAACCCTGTTTGGCACCGCCAGAGCGATAAATAATTAACATTTTCTTCACAGAAGAACAATCGTACACAAAAAATATCGTATTTTTTTAGTTGTTTTTCCGTGGACATGATTTCAATATCAAAAGATTGAATAAATAGACCTATATATTTGTGAATTTTTTTTTATATTACCTCTTTTCTTCTTTAAAAATAATAATAATAAGTAAACAAACGTTGCTCTCACTTTATTAATGAATGTACTAAGAAGTACGTTTGGGGGGGGGGGGGCGCAATGCCCCCCATGACCCCCCCTAGATCCGCCCATGAACTCACTCTCAAATCTAGATAACCTCTCTACGAAAATCCTGGCCACCATCTTTTCGGCCTCATTAGATGTTTTGTGCATACTGACTGTGGATGTTTTATTTAATGTGTATAGTTTGTTATACCTGATGGAGACTTTTACCGAAACGTTGTAGTTTGTTTTGTTAGCCTAGCTGCACAATACCATTTTATATTTATTTTCTTTGTTTTTTTTTTTTTTTTTTTGCAGCTATCCACGGTCCTCGCATAGTATTCAATATTTGTTATATTTGATATCCGTCCTTATCTCCACACCAGAATTTATTCCTGCAAAAACTTATACCAGGCATGATTTTAAAATCTCAATTTCGTATTTTTCGTTAATAAAAACCTCCTATAATATTTTTTTTTCAATGTTCATTGTTATAATTCTCATAACCTTACAAACATAGATATTATTGTTTTATAACGAGTAATAGAATGAACTACAAGAAATGATAGACATAATAGTAAAAGAAAGCAACAAGAAAGGTCTCAGTCTGAATAGTAAGAAAACAGAAGTAATGGTTATATCGAAGAAACAATCACCACCATCATGCAGCATAAAAATAAACGAGACAAATCTGAAACAAGTGTAACGTTTCAAATACTTGGGCACAATAATAATAACATCAGATGGGAGATGCACCACAGAAATACAAAGCAGAATAGCTCAGGCCAAAATAGCATTTCAGAAAATGAAAAATATCTTATGCAACAAATCTATGTCAATAAAAATTAGAAAGAGAGTTCGTCGGTGCTATATAGAACCAATTCTGACCTATGGAAGCGAATCACGGACAGTAGACAAACAAATGAAAAGACGATTAGAGGCCACAGAGATGGGATTTCTCAGAAGAATGTTGAAAGTTCCCTGGACAGCTAAAAAGACCAATGAGGAAGTTCTCAAAGAGGCCAACACAAAAAGGGAGCTCTTAAAAAACATCAGAAAGAAGCAATTAACATTTTTCTGGCACATCATGAGAAGAGGAAAGTTGGAATACTTGGTTACAACTGGCAAAATAAAAGGAAAGAGAGATCGCGGACGACAAAGAGAGAAAATACTGGATAGCTTGGTGTCATGGCATGGAAAACAGTCAACAACAGAACTGATACGATGCACTGCAGATAGAAGATTGTGGAGGGACATGATCACCTACGCCAAACGGTATGGCACATGATGATGAACGAGTTATAAAAAAGTTATTATTAGATTTTTATAATATTTTCCGTGAGATGGGGTAATTTTATAAATTTTGGGGTGAGGGTATTTCTCCCGGAAAAAACCCTGAAAAAACCGTGGGGCTCATGTGAGGTCATGCTTTAAAGCATGGCTTGCGTTTTCTGACTTTATCTTTCTCTACTACATCTCTTTCTCTACTACATTATCTTTCTCTGCTACATCGAAAACGATCACTGCCATCGTGTCCACCTGACCTGCATGTTGAAACGTGTTTAGGAGATGCCTAATAAGTAATACCGTCATCATGTCCTGTTCGAATTACCATTCTGATGACCCAAAAAAAAACTGTTGATCGCTGACAAACAAGATCGCTGATCCATCTTTGAGCTTTACATCTTGTTTATTGGAATAAATGTTTCCCAATGATTTGACTTTAGCTTTAAAATCATCACAGACAATGACATTTTTCTCAAGGCTACTAAATTCGCTTAGGCACTGCCATCTCCGGAAGTCAAATATTTCATTAGTCATAAATGTTAACACAAAATGGTTAACATGGTGAATCCTGATGACCTGAAACTGCAGCACACTACTGTTCTAGTAAGCAAGCTAAATGGGATGACTTCTGTAAAAAAGTGTGCTCAGAAAAATCGCTAGCTACATTCTGGCGCCTTCATCAGTGCATGAATGGCACACCACGACACAGAGGTATACCAGACTTTCAGAGCACAGACCAGATATGGCACAAATCTGATGAGAGCAAAGGGAAGGCCCTGCTTGCCCGCTACATTGAGCAGACGGACCAAAGAAATGAGGCTGTAAGAATGAGGATACGGGGATCTTTGTCAAATTTGTGTGAGGATGTAGGGCTGGAAGAAGATCTCACAATCACAACCGATACCATTCGCGCGACACTTAAAAGGTCACACAACACTGCTCCTGGTCAAGATGGTGTTCGGTATGATGACATAGGCGATTTAGCTGATGACGACTTGACAACACTGGCCAATGAATTTAATGCCAGTATTCGGAGTGGCCAGATTAAGAAGGAGTGGCTACACAGTTACTTACTACCGCTACCGAAGCCAAACAAGGACCATTCTCAGATCAGTGCCTACAGAATCATCACAATGCAGAACACTGCGGGCAAGCTGCTGGAGAAAATAGTTGCCCGTGTCCTCACGTGTCGCCTTGAACAGAAACGCGTATTCCCATCCACACTCGGAGGTTATAGATATAACAAAGAGACATGGCTCAATGCGGCAGTATTTGCCTATGACGTCTTCGAAGGCTTCCACAGACGAGAGGAGACATGTGCTGCTGCTATAGATCTGGAGGATGCATACAACAGGGTACCATTTGAATATCTCATGCATATGCTTCTCAAACTGGCGGTGAACCCCTTCCTCATAAGATGGATCGCCGCGGCACTGTTTCAGAGGAAGGTGATACTCAGATGTGGAAGTTGGTCTTCCGAGCCAACATCCATTTGTCCTGGGCTGCCACAAGGCTCACCATTGTCACCAGTTCTATTTAATGTGTACACAATAACGATCACGGCCCAACAGCTGGATGGGAGGGGAAGAACTATGACTTTTGCTGATGATATTCTGGTATATCGACAGGGAAGAGACAGACGGGGAATCGCCTCCACAATGCAAGACGAACTCGATCGCATTTCTTCCTGGTGTGGGGTTTCAGGTGCCTTGGTTAATCCTAATAAAGCATCAGTTTCATGGTTCTCCCTTAACAATCATATCGTTAATACGACCACACTGGTAGTACGAATGGGAGCTGATGAGGTGACCAGGGACAAGTTGATGACATACCTCGGAGTTAAGTTTGATCGCAGCCTGTGTTTTCGGGACCACGTTGACCATGTGATAACAAAATCCCGCAAAGGATTAGCCGCCTTGAAGGTCATGGCAGCTGCCAACATCGAGCAGAGGCTACTTACTCTTCTGTTCCAGGGATTAGTCCTCGCACCAATCGAGTATGCCCTGGCCATTCTTACTGTCAGTACGACTCAAATTGATAGGCTGGAGAAAATACTAAATGAATCCATGCGCATTATCCTTGGATGTACGAGGGACACTCCCTGTGTGGCAATGAGGTATCTTCTTGACTTTCCAACCATGGATGACAGAATCAAGATCTGGAGAGCACGAGCATACCTGAAGATTAGTACAGATACAGAGCATCCATTGCACCACGTGCTCAACACAGAGAAAGGTACCAGGCTAAAAAGAGGCAAATCATGGGTGGGCCGAGCAGAAGATGTCATCAAACAGGTCTGTGGGCTTACCAATCTCAGCGTTGGTGAGGAGTGGATACCGGTGCCTACGTCATTCAAGGGGACTTTCTCATGTATTGTCACACTCGACAGGAAAAGTAGGGAACAGAACCCAGTCGTGGTTAATGCTGAGGTCAACGGTCTCATCTGCGATAACACCGATGAGAAAGATGCAGTCATCTATACAGACGGATCTGTAAGACGACACCAAAGAAGTGCATGGGCATTTACAGCATGCTCGACAGGCAGAATAGTCTACAAAGACAGTGGTGCATACGTCGTGACCACGAGTAGCATGACAATGGAGGCGATGGCAGTGACCAAGGCATTCAAATGGTTAGAGTCACAAGACTACATCCACGCATGTATACTGAGTGATTCGATGAGCATGATAAAAAAAGTGGAGGCGGGCTTTGTACGCATGCAATGGGTAGAGTCGTTGCAGAAATCCAAAATACGTAAGGTCACCTTTGTCTATGTCCCTGGACATGCGGGAGTACGGGGAAATGAGAGAGCGGACAGGTTGGCTAGCTGCGCTGTCGTTGAGGACGGGCAACCGATGGATCGGGCGGACGTCATCAATGCACTCCGAGATGTGGGAAGAGCACAGGACTTCGACAAACACAGATCAACGTCGCTTCTTCGGATGATGGAAATGGGAGTTAAGATGGGCACGGCCAGAAATGAGAAACTTGGTGGCCGTGTAAGAAGACTTATCAACCAACATAGAACTGGAGTCGTCAGTCGCTGGACACTGAGGGAATTGCTGAGGAGGGGATCTGAGCACCTATGGACATGTTCGGAGTGCAATGATGATGACCCGCAAATAACTCAATAACTCAATAACTCAATGTCCATCACGAAGATACAATGTTGATGCGTACGAGATTTGCCAGCCCCAGATGTCATCTGTTATAATAACAATTGAAACCAGTTGTATTTAGCACCCGTCATCCAGGTGAGTTTCCTTTAGAGCTATAATGTCTCCCCTATGCACAAGACTTTCGGGAATGGGTGGGTCCCCGTTGACTGGCGCTTGCTCAATTCCAATATACAATGTAAATATCGTTAAAGCTTACACAGACATACATGTAGTACGTGTCCTGCACGCCTTCCATTTCTCTTATGGTGCCCCCTCCATGCTCTAACTTTCAACACTTTCGCCCCTTGATCGCGACATACACACATTTACATCATTTGTGAAAAAAAGACACTCACTGTTACAACATGCTCGCCATCTTGAAACCGGGAGTAAGAAAAAATGAAGAAATTGAAATGAAGCACAAAAGAGCAAAACGTCATCCACAAATAAATTAACGAATTAACAAGAACTAAACAGGATCAAACTTGGCTGTTTAAATCAACAGAAGAAGAACTGTTCATGGAAACATAAGGGGAAGATTTTGAGATATTTTTTCTCCCCAAGAAATTTCTTTTACTTTTTTCTTATAATGGGGGAAATTTATGGCCGTCCGTTGACAAGACATCAAAGAAACCTTTGTAACGCTGGATAGACAACAAACAGTGCATTTAGGGGGCCAACCATATGGGCTGGACTGACGCCGCCGGATGCTCTCCATGTAAATCGACAAAGGTGAGGAATGCTGCCTCGCATCGTAAGTTTCAATGCTTGAAGTGACACTATCCAGATGTCTCCGAACACTTCTGGATATTGTGTACGTCATCACAATGGCTGATTGTATATCCCTAAACGGCCGTATGCTAATGGTGAAAGGCGAAATGGAGTTTCGTTCATGACTTTGCAGTACCGGGGTGACTCCCGGAGGTTCATGTTAGTCAGGAGGGATTTATAATTTCACAAATTCACATTTCAGGGAGATCTTACAGTCTCTTGTTTGATGTACGACGGAGATAATCCGACGAATAACTGTGTTTCATATTTTCAGATTTGGAGTAAAAATGATGTCCTACCATCATCAAGCGCTATACATTTTTTTTTAATGATCATTTTCAGAGGGACGTGAACTTCCTGTCATTATGGTGGGTAGGCGGCAGAACCATTAAAGGCTATGTCTGAAAAGTGTTCCTTGTAGTTTCCTTATTTTTCAAGTCCGGCTTTTTGCAGGAGCTACTGAGTTAAGTGCTCTGTGCACACTGTGAGCTGTGCGTTTCATCTGTTTTGATCGTGTTTCGATATTCCGATTGTTTACGATCTATCTATCTAACTTTCCTTCGTCTGAAGTATTGTCTATATCTGCAATGTCGTTTCCTGTATAAATGTTACTGTCTTTTGTAATTCTTGCAGTGGCCCATATAGTTGTGTCTGTAGTGTTGTATCTATTGGCCAATGAATTTTCCTCAGTCTACTATATTCAGTGCAGTTTTGAAGTATGTGCCTGTCCACATGTAGTTGAGGTGCCGATCTTGAATTTTGTATACATGTGACTATGGAGTCGATGGTGTCCTGTTCTGAGGCGTATAATGATAACTTGTTCATATCTTTTAATATTATGAAAGGCATCCTGATTTGGGGCTTGTGGTCCTCTGATTGATTTGATTATCTGTTTCTTATGATGGTATATAACCGGTGCATCTAGTTGTGTGCCCGTTGAACCTTTCTTTGCCAACTGATCTGCTTTCTAATTTCCTGGTATTCCACAGTAAGATGGGTTCCACTACAGGGCAACCCTGTGGTGCTTGCAGAGTTCAGTCAATAAGGTCTGCAGATGTGGTAATTTTCTTGATTGTAGTGCCTGGAGTACTGATCTTGCATCTGTCAAAAACACTACAGGCTGTGGACTAAGATTACCGTTCAGCAGTTTTTCTATTGCCAACTTTATTGCTTGGATTTCTGCATCATAATTGTGACAATATTTCCCTGTTGCTATTTTATTCATATCCCTAGTGTTATTTGGGTACTCTATATATGCACCTGCTCCCCCATTCTTTACTGCATTTTGTGCTGATCCATCTGTGTACGCACGAATCCATAGGTCTTGTGGGTATTCTTCATCCAGGAAACTGAGAGTTATTGTTTTTCGCTGTAGACTATTTTGTTCCTCTTTGTCAAATATTCCTTTCACTTCTGTCCGTATTTGTATTGACAATCCTTATTCCTCTGTCCAGGGAGTCTGTTCTGGTATGGGCAATAGGGGGTTAACAACTCTTGGCATGTCTGGTGTTTGTCTACATATACGCTTGGCTTTGGTGGATAAAACCTGTATCAGCACCTTTGTGTCCCTCCGTTCTCTCAGTGCTGGTATCCTCCACAATTTCTCCATCTCCAATATTGGTGTTGATTTCATTGCTCCTTTGATGACCCTAAGTGTCTGGTTTTGTACTGTATCCAGTTCTTGCAGCGTGGTGTTTGATGCTGAACACCTTACGGATGATCCATATTCTAAATGTGGGTGTATGCTCTGTTTATTACTTTACTGAGTATTTTCCCACTCGCACCCACGTGGTTCCACACAGCTTTCTTAGAATAGCCAATTTCCTCCTAGCTTTTTGAGTTGCCTTATTTATCTGCTGTTTCCGAGGTAATTTGTTATCAAATGTAATCCCGAAATACGTAGCTTGTTTGTCTTCTTTCACAGGCTCATTGTTTATGTAGATGGCTCCTTCTTTTTTTGTTTTTGGGAGAGAGTGAAAAGTGTAGCACTGCATTTGTCTGTATTGATGCTGATACACCATCTATTTGTCCATGAATTCAGTGCATTCATAGCTCTTTGCAGCAATTTGGAGACCACTGTTGCATGCTCCTTTGAGCACCACATTACCAAGTCATCTCCATACATTACCACTTTGATACCATGTGCTAGTTCAGTAACTAGGTCATTGATATCCAACAGTATTGGAGATAATACACCTCCCTGTGGGACGCCATGGAGTAGTAAGACCTTCTATCTCTTAAGACCATCCAGTTGCACTCTGGCTTTCCTCTTTTGGAGGTATGCTTTCACCTATTTGTACATCCTGCCATTTACTCCATAATTTCTCAGTTTCTTCAAAAGCCCTTCCTTCCATACCCTATCAAATGCTTTCTTTAGGTCTGCCCATGCTGCTAGTACCAGTTTCCTTTCTTGAAACGCATCCTCAATTTCCTGGGAAAGATTGGCCTGATCTTCGGTAGAGTAACTGTCTAAAACCTGCTTGTTGTGGGACAATGAGATTTTCACTTTCCATGTACCACTGTAGTATGAGATTGATTATACGTTACTTTGTTTTACACAAACAGCTTGTAAGGCTGATTGGTCTATAGCTGGACGTTGAGCCATCTTTTCCTGGCTTTAGTAATTGTATCATAATTGCTTCTCTCCATGCCTGTGGCACTGTACCTGTGATCAAGCAAATTTTGTAGATCTGCAGTAGTTTTGCTTTAGCTGCAGTTCCAAGTTCTTAATCATTTCATTGGACACTCCATCACTGCTTGGCGACTTTTTCATTTTTAATTTGGATATTGCCAGCTCTTGCTCTCTTTGTGTAATGGGTTCCATTACTTCATGTGCGGTCTCTTCTTGTCTTGCATTTTGTTGTTTTCTCTCTCTCTCTCTCTCTCTCTCTCTGCGATCAGGACCCAATCAGAGTAGGATTCCAGCTCCTCACATGAACTCAGCTGTCAGGTTAGGTGTGTTACAAACAGAACATCACAATTAGAGTTTGCCAGATCCACTCTGATTGAACAGAAGTTTAAGAACCGCTGACACACAAGTTTTAGAACCACTGGTGTCCATAACCAGCGAGCGACAGACCCCGCGAGAGCCGATCACGACCCGCACGCACCACACGATAAGCCGATTACCACCGAGCCGTCCACCGAGCCGTTCGAGACGATCTTTTCAATTTACCTGAGTTAATCCCTCAGACGCAGTGGACCGTTTCGACAAACTGACGAACCCCCCCCCCCCCCCCAAAAAAAAAAAAAAAAAAAAATCACACCCCCCCCCCCCAAAAAAAATATTAAATTTCGAAAAAATAGCGAATTTTTAAAATTTTTTTTTTTGCACCATTGCACGGTGCAAAATCCATTGTCATTGGTGCATTTTCGGTGCATGCACGTGCACTTTTGGAATGGGTATACGCCACCACTACTACTATCTTGTTCATTCTGCGGCCGGATCTGTCTATCCATTATTGATACATTCAGCCACGAGAGCAGCTGTTCAGTAAAACGGTATCCATAATATAACACCGATAATTTATCACACTACTGACTAATCATGATTGCTTGCTACCACATATGTATATGTATATATATATATATATATATATATATATATATATATATATATATATATATGTATATATTATATACACACACTCCCATCCAACACTCAGGAGTCTGAGACTACGGTGGCTGGGTCATGTAAGAAGAATGCAAACAACTGTATTCCCAAACAAATATTTTATGGAGAACTTAGAGATGGAAAGAGAACAATGAGATAGACCCGTGCTGAGATATAAAAATCTTTGTTGGGCTTCCTTGAGTGAATTCTCTATCAGTGGAAGAAACTGGGAAAATCTGGCTGTAGATCGTAGCACAAGGAGAATAATAAAAAAATGGTTATTGTTATTCGAAGGCTAATGTATCACTACAAACGAATTAAAATCCATAATTGCTCAACTGCCGTGCCAGTGGAATCATCCAAATTAAAACGCATCTTATTGAAGGGTTCAAAAAAAGAAAGGCAGCTGCAGTCCACATGACAGCTACAGCACACGACAAAAGACATAAGGCCAAGCGGCATCAAAAGTGAACACAGCCGAACTGTCCTTCGTCATACGATATCATCATTCATCGTAACCAATCAAAATCAAACTACCAAAACACGATCCGATGAAAAAAACAGCTGACATTGTGCACAGAGCACTAAACTCAGAAGCACCAGCAGCAAGCTGAACTTGGAATATGAGGAAACTGCAACAAGGAACATTTTTCAGACCGAGCCTGAACGGTTTCTGCTGCCTATCTGTCATATTGACCGGAAGTATTCGAACAATTAAAAATGAACCAATAAAAAATAATAATACGGCACCTCAACATTCGAGGAAGCGGTGATGTCACAGTCAGAATACAAATGGCACAAGAGAATGGGGATGAGACCAAGCATCGGACATACATCATGTTCAGTATGCGGCTGGATCTATCTATCCATTATTGGTACATTCAGCTACGAGAGAAGATGTACAGTAAAACAGCATCCATAACAATACATTATTAGTTTACCACACAACTGATTAATCATGACTGCTTGCTACTACCAATTTATCAAGACGTTAGGGTTAGGGTTAACCTCACCTCTGATTCAAATTAGGGAGCTGCGATAGCTCAGTGGTTAATGAACTGGACTAAAAAGGACAAGAGGTAGGGTTCGATCCCAACCGACGGCTTCCAGGTTCACCCAACCTTTAATGGGTACCGGATTTTTTCTGGGAAAGTAAAGCGGCACGGGTGTAATACCGACCACATTACCCAAAAAAATCATGTGCTGAAGATCTGTAAAATTTTTGGTCACTAACACCATATTCCCTATACGCCACTTGGCGTGACGGGGGTACTTTACTTTTACTGATTCAAATTAATTACCTAAGACGTCTATAAAGATAATGAGATCTCACCAGTAGCAGAAATGGACTCATGATGTAGCATAATTTGTCAGAGCATCGGACACCTATCATCAATTATGTTCACTGGGCACTATACAATATACTCTTCATTGTGTTAACAATACCATTGCCTTGCTTCTAGAGTCAAGAACAGTAAGAAAACTTATCCACCACCAAATTGGAATATGTTAGACGCATTTTATCCATATAGAACAACATGATTGATACGATCAAATGTGATGCACATAAGGTAAAAAATACATTACACGCACAAACATGACTAGTGCTTCTTTCCTTCATTGGCAACATATGAATGCAACAAACAAAATAATGTGGTCACATGATAAGTTATTCAGATCAAATTTCATCCATAACTACCCTACTTTAATAGAGTTTTGCTTGCGGTGCACTAATATCTGTATTATATGGTGATGTAACTAACGTATAGGGAGATATTAGGTGGTTCTGACTTATGTGAACTTCGCTGTTATTGGGTTCTTGTCCTGAAATTAAGAGAGAGAGAGACAGGGACAAAGAAAACAACGAATGTTGTAAGAGAGACGTGGAAAGTAGCAGAGAGGAATGAGGAAAAAAGGAAGATATTGTCAGAAGAAAGTGAATCATGGTAGATAGAACCAGTGATAGAGGCGCCAGAATAGAGTGTGAGAGATAGATCCAGAGAACGGAAAGACAGGAAGGAGATTCAGAAGATAGGGAGTGTATTTGTCAGAATATACGAGTTAAAACGCGCTAGAGCCAAGTGAGAGAGAATGAGAGAGAAAGAGAGAGAGAGAAAGAGTAAAAACCCCCAAATATTTCATAATAGAAATAAAATCCAGTGGAGATAAAATTCAAATACAGGTAGGCAGGCAGGTAGATAATTAGGTGGGTAGAGTGAGATATATAGAAGATACAGTTTGGTGAGAAGTTTGAGCGAGCCCGAAAAGAGAGAGGGAGAGAAGAGGAACTGTGGAGAGAAAAGTCAAAGAAAAAAGGAAAGAGAGAGAAAGAGAGAATATAATCAAAAGAGAGAATAAGGAGGCGAATAGGTAAGTAACATAATCGAGCCAGAAGCTTGAAAAAGAGAGTGAGAGAGAGAGAGAGAGAGAGAGAGAGAGAGAGAGAGATAATGATTAACCTTAGGATATCAGGCGGTTTGATTGTCAGATATGTATAGAGATAATGACTATGCAGAAACAGGACCCCTTGATTTGTGTATAGGAGAATACGATGGTTGTTTAGCTGGTTTCATTATGTAGTAGAACTTGCCATGCCGCACCTCCCTACTTTTCCTGTTAAGTCCAGTACTCTTTTAATGGTGGCGAACCTATGACTCGTCGATCGGACTGAAAGTGGACAGCTTGACCTTAGTATTTTAGAAAACTAGATGAGACATCAAAATCTCCAGCACCATTGCCTAGCCACGAGACGAGCCGACTCAAATCAAATTTCAGTTGACTTCTAGACCTCGCCCGAAGATCATTACTTCTACGAGGTATGTTCATCGATCGTCTCGCGGTCTTGGAGAATTTTAACACTCACACAAAAGTATCTCTCTCAAATACAACATTTAAGGTAGTCATCATTAAATATCACTCAAGGTATCGTATTTATCTAGAGTATAGACCTTTTACGGGAGCCGCGATAGACTACAAAGGACAAGGGGCAGGGTTCCATCTCAACCGACGGCACCGGGTTCACCCAGCCTTAAATGGGTACCGGATTTTTTTCTGGGAAAGTAAAGCAGCACGGGCGTAATACCGACCACACTACCCCAAAAATCATGTGCTGAAGGTCTGTAAAATATAGGGTCACTAACACCATATTTCCCTATACGCCATTTGGCGTGACGGGGGTACTTTACTTTTATAGACCTTTTACGAGCCAATATATATATATATATATATATATATATATATATATAGAACCTGAGTGTGTACAAAAACCAAGCAAGAACGCACATATACTGAAACCAACATCATGAAGGAGAAAATCGAAAAGGTAATCAAATATGCACCAAGAAATAAAGCACCGGGGATAGATAACATACCAATAGAAATATTAGCAGCAGCAGGAGAAACAGGAATACAACGGCTGCACATAATATTTAATGCAGCATGGCACCAACAACAAGCCCCAGAAGACTGGCAACAGGCAATCATCATACCAATATGAAAAAAGAAAGGTAGCAAAAGAGACTGCAATCAATATAGAGGTATATTTCTTCTTAGCCATGTAGGAAAGCTATGCGCCAAAATCTTGGAAAAAAGGCTGAGACCAATAATAGAACTACAGTTAAGCGATTTTTAAAAGGGGTTCCGAAAAAAAACAGAGGATATACTCTGTTCACCTTAAAACAGCTTGCAGAAAAAAACGACAGAACACAATCAAAACTTATACATAGCCTTCATTGTTTTCATGTGTTTCATTGACCAGGAAATGCATTCGACAGAGTAAACTGAGAACAACTGCGGGAGATACTAACAATATACGGAGTAAGCCAACACCTAACCAACCTTATTAAAAGTCTCTACGTCAACAGCAGCTGCAGGGTCAGAACAGCAGCAGGCTACGCAGACTGCTTCGAAGTTAGATCAGGTGTAAGACAGGGGTGCGTACTATCCCGCCTACTGTTTATTGCATACAAGGGCCATATATGCAAGCTAGCCAACCCATCAGAGACAGAGGAGATCAACGAGCTTTTATTTGCAGACGATCAGACACTAATACATGAAACAATAGAAGACCTACAAGAACACTTAAACAAACTCAGCATCTCAGGCACAAAATACAACATGAAAATCAACATCAACAAAACAGGAGTCATGAATGTCGCCAAAAATAAACAGAACATCAACATAACTATAGAAGGCAGACAACTAAAGCAAGTAGAGGAATTGAAATATCTAGGAAGTCTAATGACAAACGATAATTCTCAAACAGCAGAGATAGAATCAAGATGCAACAAAGCTTGTCAAATCATCGGACAGTTATCACCACTATTGTCCAACAAGGAAAATAACTCCTGAGGCAAAACGAGCACTATACAATATAATCTTCATCCCAACGTGCTACCAATGCCAGACCTGGACCCTAGATGCAAGAAAAATAATAAAATAACCTCTACAGAGATGAAATGTTTTAGACGAATGACTGGAAACAGTCTGAGAGATAAGATCAGAAATGAAGAACTGAGAAAAAAGCTAGGAATAGCCCTCGCCATAGAATATATAAGGAAACAACAGATAAAATGGTTTGGCCACGTGACAAAGCAGAAAGAACAACACACAACACTGAGCCTTCAACAAATGTTGTGAGAACACCAGACCCAAGGGTTGACCACGAAAAAGATGGGTCGATGGAATATTAGAAGCACTAGGAAACATAACAGCAGCAGTGGCGAACAGAAGAGCAAAAGACCGCAAAGTATATCTCCCCTGAGATATAATGTGAAAGGCACGTGAGGAAGGATATAAGAAGTAGAAAAGAAGAAGACAGCCCGTCTGAAAGAATCTCTAGCCTGGTCTTCCACTTCTTCAGTTCTTTAAAGAGTTCGATGTCTCTTTAATATTTTGAAAATACCTTCTTCTTGGTCTGCACAAGATGCGTCGACCAGGGAAGAAGATAGCATTTTAAGTTCCTATGACGAATGGTGTTTATAAGCCAATTGTTATTAATTTTTAAGAATTTTAAAATGTCTTTATTGTTCTTTTTCACTATCCATCGTATCTTAAGGATTTTTCTGTAACATTTTGCTTGGAATAAATAAATTTTCTTCTTTACTATTTGCAAGATTCACGACCATATGTTGCTATCGGAATCAGTAATTTTAATTTTACTTCCTCAATGGTGTTGTTCCACATTGTCTTAGTTTTTGTGCTGATATTGCAATTGTGTTGCTTTTTGTGTTTTTCTTATGACCATATATTATATTGTGTTACAGAAAACATTCGTTCAACTGATGCAGAGGTAGAAGGGCGTCAAAGAAAGTATTCTACTGTAGTTTTACAGGAAAGAATTCCAAAATAAATCAATATGAAATTAACAGAACAACAATTTTGATATAGAAAGAACAGTGGGACAAAAGAAGCCATTCTCTGCATGAGAATGTTAATAGAAAAATATATAGAAGTAAACACACTAATTTATGCAAGCTTCATAGACTACACCAAAGTTTTTTAACAGAATACACCATAAAAAAAACTAATAAAATGCCTGAAAAATATACACTTGGATGATGCTAACATAGACTGAAATGTAATTTATATTGAGAACAAACAACTGTGACAAAATACAACAATGAGAACTCTGCACCTATTGATATAAAAAGAGGAGTAATATGGATGCATTCTCTCACACGTCTAAACAACTTATACACAGATTAAGTCCTCAAAGACATTCACTGGTGCTAGAGCTAAACATCAATGGTTTAAAAATCAATAATCTAAGATATGCTGATGATACCGTACTAATGGCAGAAAATCCAGAACGCCTACACCTATCTAGTGAACAAAATAAACAAGACAAAGAAGGAGTATGGATTGGAAATAACTGTTAAAAAGACTAAAACTATGATTATTAACAGAAAAAAGATGCAAAATATAAAAGGAGATACTGAAGTAAACGGAAAGAACCTAGAAAGAGTTCAATAATGTAGTGATCTTTGGACATATAACAAATGATGGTAAATGTAGGACAGAAATAAACAAAAGAATATGAATGACAAAAAACAATTTTAGGAACATCAAAAATAAACTGATATCTCAGCAAACCAGCAAACATTATCGGAACTAAAACTACAATTAACAATACTATATTTACTCAACCTTCCGGCATGGTGCAGAAATATGGACATTAAATAAGAAAACAGAGCAAAAAATTGAAGCATTTGAAATGTGGATCTATAGAAAAAATGGGGAGAATTAAGTGGAAAGAAAAGAAAACAAACAAGGAAGTTCTGAATAAAAAGAGAACTACTAAATACAATTAAGACAAGACAAATGAAATTTTTGGGGCACGTTGAAAGACACAACAGCCTACTAAAAGTAATATTGGAAGGGGAAATACAAGGTAAAAGAGGCAGAGGCAGACCAAGACTAACATGGACGAGTAACATCAAAAGATGGACAAGTCAATCTATGACAGCCTGCACCATCAAAGCAAGAAAGCAAGAAACAGAGTAGAATGGCGATCCATGGTAGCGAACCTTCGTTGCGGAGAAGGCACTCGATGATGATGATGAACACGAACCAAAAAAGACAACTGAAATTTGTGCACGTGTCAGGATACGTAACACCTTTCTAAAAGTCATCTTGGAAGGGAAGATACAAGGTAGACGTGTCACAGGCAGAACAAGAGTAAAGTGAATTGATAGCATCAAAAGATCGACAAGCGAACCTTATGACAACATCAAGACAAGAGACAAGAAAATGATATTCCATGATAGCCAACCTTCGCTGTGGAGGCGGCAACAATGAATGAGTGAAGACTGCTAAGAATTTAAACAAAAAATATTTGTCTATTTTTTGCAATGAGTAAAACAGCATTGCCACTTTTCTTCACATTAAAAGTTTTGTATTGTCTAAATGCCTGCCTCAGAAGTCGAAAATCGCTTTTTGCAGCAACAGTATCATTAAATAATTAATGTTTACTACTTGCTAGTAGTAGTTATTAGTTGTTTACCCGCATATCGAGTTACAAAGTTATATAGTAGGGTTATAGGGACCGCTTACAATGGTTATAGAGAGGGATTGCGGAAGACTGATATATATATATATATATACATGTATATATATATATATATATCCCCCTAAATTACTTAGGCTGATAATTTCCTTCCATGAAGACATGAATGGCAAAGTCCATTTTGATGGGAGTCCATCAGAGAATTTCAAAGTCAACAAAGGAGTGAAACAGGGATGTGTCCTCGCCCCCACCCTTTTTGGTATATTTTTTGCTGCCCTCCTAAATTACACCTTCGAAAACAGCTCAGGAGATATTTACATTCGCACTAGACCAGATGGCTCACTGTTCAACCTAGCACGACTAAGAGCAAAAACCAAAACAAATGTTGCCCTACTTAAAGAATTTTTATTTGCTGTCGATGCAGCCCTAGTCGCTCATAGTGAGGCCACCCTACAGTCGCTGATCAACAACCTGGATAAAGCATGCGACCTTTTTTCACTGTCAATTAATGTTCAGAAGACAGTAAAACTAAATCAAGGTGACTTCAAACCTCTATCTATTACTCTAAAAGACTGCCCACTAGAATCAGTACAGAAATTTACATATCTTGGATCCACAGTTACGCAAACCATCTCTCTTGATGAAGAAATAAACTGTCGAATTGGTAAGGCAGCTACGACCTTCGGCAAACTCACAAAAAGGGCATGGAACAACACGAAACTAACTCAAAAGACTAAACTCTTAATATATCAAACATGTGTGCTTAGCACACTACTATATGGATCCGAAACCTGGACAACATACTCAAACCAGGAAAAAAGACTAAATGTCTTCCACATGCGATGTCTCCGCAAAATAATGCACATCAAATGGCAGGACAAAATAACCAACTTAACTGTCCTGCAACGTGCTAAGACCCTAACAATCATGTCGATGCTCAGAAGTCGAAGGCTAAGATGGCTGGGGCATGTCCAACGGATGAAGAAAAACGCATTCCTAGGCAAATACTATATGGCGAGCTAAAACACGGAAAACGACAAATCGGCAGACCTAAACTACGATATAGAGATATCTGCAAATCATCTTTGAAAGACTTCTCCATCTGTGAAAACGACTGGCAACATCTGGCAAGTGATCGCACATCATGGAGAGCACGTATAAGGAACGGTATAACAACATTTGAGACTGTTCTAAGACAGGACTTAGAAGAGAAGAGACTCATGAAAAAGGATGGTAAACCCTGTGGACCAGCGAGCCTGACCTGTTCATTATGTGACCGCGTGTGTTTGTCAAACATTGGTAGAATTAGCCACGAGAGAAGCTGTTCGGCAAAAACAATACCTCAAAAAATACGCAATAGCCTCCACTAGACCGTCTGACAAGACGAAAAGGGCCATAAATATATATATATATATATATATATATATATATATATATATATATATATATATATATATATGCACAATAACGACAAGTGGAACAATATTAATACAGGTAAATGAATTTAAATGTTTGGAAACTTTGTTAACCTCAGACGGTAGATGTACAACAGAGGTGAGATGCAGTATGGCTCAGGCAAAAGCAGCTTACAAAAAAATGAGGAAGATACTATGCAATCCATTTTAGGGAATTGAAACAAGAAAAAGAGTTCTTAAATTAAGAGTTCTGTAGAGCCAGTCTTATCATTTGGATGTGTCAAGAAAATCACTGGAGTCTGTAGAAATGTGGTTTTTACAGAAGAATGTTGAGAATACCATGGACAGCTAAGAAGAGTAATTAAACGCTCTGAAAGAGGCAAAAGCAAAAAGAGAACTAATTTCCAATATTAGGAAGAAACAATCACTATTTTTTGGCCATGTAATGAGAAGGAAACAGCTGGAATATATTATAACAACTGGGAAAATTGAGGGACTAAGAGATACGTAGAACTTTTAATCGGGGAGGAAAGCAAAGAGAAAAGATACCAGACAGCTTAAGAGAATGGTTTGGCAGAAGGCTAACAACAGAAATGATAAATACCTGGCGAGATCGAAAGTTGTGGAGAGACCTGATCACCTACGCCGGCAGGTCCGATACTTGATGATGATGACGGTTTACTAAGTTTGCCTAGAATGGTCGTGTTGAAGTATGGTAGGAAATTGTTAATTAAATTTGAAGAGGGTGGGTGGAATAATGATTAGATCGGCTAATGAATAATGTCAACTAGCACGGAGGTCTGTCTCCCGCCAGATATGAAATTACTTAATAGGTGCGTTTTTTTTCTGCCTGATGTAATAATATCGTCTCGCCCACAACCGAAAATAATGTGCATAAATTACCCGTTATTACATTACACAGTGAAAAAAATATATTTAGGGTCGTAAAATAGTTAAAGGTATATGCTCTAGATCAGTGGTGGCCAACTTGAGGTTGCCCGAGGGCCGGATTAAAGCCAAGGCCAAGACCCGCGGGCCACACTTAAGAATATCGTCAAAAATGACAGTAGGGACCTATGCGATATAGTAATATATAAATAATGCTTGCACTTTGACTACATATTTGATTTGTAACAAATCCATTAATTATTCATTTTAAAATTACCTTTAATTCTCAGTGCGACGATTGTGACTTGTCACAGCTTTCCACCAGAGATTTGAAGTCCACTTCCATTTTTGACGTGGCGATTCGGAGAGTATGGGACAATGTCGAATCGGTCATTCTGTTCCTGGTCTTAGATTTAATTAACTTCATGGAAGAGAATGTTGTCTCGCAGAGATATGTGCTGCCGAATATAGAGCACATCTTTAGTGCCCATTTTCTCAGACACGGGTAACGTTCATTTGGTAGCAATTTCCAGAAGTCAGCTCCTAATGCCTTTACAGTACTGAGGAAGGGGTCACACTGAAGGTCACACAACTCTAGTTGAAGATCTGATGGCTGGCACTCCACTGTGCACTTAATTGGGTTATTAAAAAGTTCCGTTTGCGGACGAAACATTTCAAAATCTTGAAATCGTCGATCAAATTCTCAAATCAAATGTTCAATGTCAGCTGCGTACTTACTGAAGTTTGCACTTTCTATCTCTGACAACAACTGCTTACAACTTGAAAAATGGAACAGATCATTTTTTTGCAAAAAAAGTCTAAATAGATTCAGCTTCTTTTTAAAACCATCAACATATCCCATCAATTGAAAAATGGTTTGCTTTTCCCCTTGTAGCTGCAAATTCAATATGTTCAAATGTTGTGTGATGTCTGTGAGATATGCCAGATTATGAAGGAAATTAATGTCTTTGAGTGCATGTTGAAGATCAATGGAGCATGGTAAGTTCTCTCGCAGGAAGTCATAAATGTCATTCTTCAGTTCAAAAAATATTATTAAACATTTCCCTCGACTAAGCCATCTTACTTCTGTATAAAGCAGGAGATCACCGTAGCTAGAATCTACTTCCTCTAAAAATGATAAAAACTTCCTGTGATTTAAAGACTGGTGTCCTCCTCTTATCAAATTTGTTATTTTCACAACAGTAGCCATGGTGTCTTTTAGATTTATGGACTTTGCACAAAGGGCCTCTTGATGAATTATGCAATGCAATGTAGGTACGTTAATTTTGTTTTGCTTTAGAAGTCCAACAAAACCAGTATTTGAACCAATAAAAGCTTTGCAACCATCAGTACACACTGCAGACAACTTTCCAAAACCACCTACTTCATCTACGGCACTATGAACTGCAGAAAATATGTCTGTCCCTCTACAAGTGTCATGCAAAGAGCAAACTTTCAACAATTCTTCAATAACAGTAAAATCCTCCTGGATAACTTTAACAAAAATAAGAAGCTGGCAAGTGTCAGTGATGTCAGTACTTTCATCAATCGCGAGCGAAAAATATGAGCAGTTTTCAATACAAGATTTTAAACTTTGAGACAGTTGCAGACTGATGTCTTCTGTTCTTCTGGCTACAGTTTGTTTTGAAAGAGGCACAGATTCAAATTCTTTGGCTATTTTTTCTTGACCGAATGCCTTTGCCATTTGAATCGCACATTTCTTCACAAAATTTCCGTCAGTAAAGGGTTTTTTAGATTTTGCAAGCTCATAGGTAACTGTATATGATGCAATGATCGATGACTCTTTAATTTTATTGCCCTTTGTATACATACTTTGCTGTTGATTCAACTTTGTCTTCAGCTGTTCAACCAAAAGCTTCCTAGCTTCAATGCTATGTTTCTCATACATGTTTTGATGATGTGTGGCATAGTGCCGTTTTAAATTATATTCCTTCAAAACGGCTAACACTTGAACGCAAATTAAGCACTGAGGTTTACTATCCTTATTGAAGATGAACAAATAATCTAATTCCCATTCAGGTTTAAATATGCGATTTTCACAATCAACTTTTCTACGTTTTAACATGATTTAATACAAAATCTCACATCAAAGTTAAAAGTCACAGAATGTTGGTCCACTATCGAAAATAAGTCCAGATTTGACAGTTATACACAGACTTGTGTTTGACAATGAAATCAAAAGATTGTGACCAAATAAACACGTTGCAGTCATTTTATGGACAAGACAAGACGATGGGATCAAAGGGAATGAAGGCGAACAGTGAAACATTTTGAAGGTAACTTCAAAGACAGAATTAGAGCTACGAAGTCCCCTCACCCCTGTCCCTCCCAACCTCATTAACCCCTTACCGCGAAATGAAAGAGCCACCACAAGTCCAGACGACAAATGTTGAGCCAAAGATCTGACGCTATCACCGCACTGACAATAAAGCAACTTTGCGGTACCAACTCGAAGCAAAGACTTTGAATATTGTCGGCACCATTAGTTGTGCAGTGTGTGTGTGTGTGTGTGTGTGTGTGTGTGTGTGTGTGCGTGCGTGCGTGCGTGCGTGTGTGTGTTTGTGTGTGTGTGTGTGTGTGTGTGTGTGTGTGTGTGTGTGTGTGTGTGTGTGTGTGTGTGTGTGTGTGTGTGTGTGTGTGTGTGTGTGTGTGTGTGTGTGTGTGTGTGTGTGTGTGTGTGTGTGTGTGTGTGTGTGTGTGTGTGTGTGTGTGTGTGTGTGTGTGTGTGTGTGTGTGTGTGTGTGTGTGTGTGTGTGTGTGTTATTTGAAATTATGTTGCCAATCTAGCTGTTGCGAGAAATTGACAGAGATTTTCAAATTGTGTATTCTTGAACGATAGAAGAGTTAACTCCGACACGGATTAAAACCAGGAGAAATCCGCTATTAGGGGTAAAAAATGAAGTAAGTCCGTGGAGCTTCGCGGGCCAAGAAAACTAGGCTGGCGGGCCGCCATTTGGCCACCCCTGCTCTAGATAATTACGGTACTTTGATATATAACGTTAACTACCTTAAATTTTGCCATTGAGACCGACACAATATTTAAAATTCTCCTTCCTACCTCAAGATGATCTATGATCATCCAGCGTGTGAGTAACGATCTCTAGGCTGGGGGTATAAAACGCAACAGCATTCCCCCACGATTAAATTATATCGATATTCAGTGCACATGTTAATTGCCTACCGTCACACAGCAAGGTTAACAGTACTTTAATAACGGTCAGCCAGAACATCTTACCTATCCGCCTTCTTGTTTCTCTATCTGCCCTCTTCTGTCTGTTTCTTTCTCTCTCTCTTTATTTGACTTTTCTCTCCACTGAATTTTCTATCTTTCTCTATCTCTCCTCGGGACCACTCACACTTCTCACCTAAGTGTTTATCGTGCAGCTCTCTCTCTCTCTCTCTCTCTCTCTCACTCTATCATTTGAGTTTTATCTCCACTGCCTTTTACTTCTATAATTAATTTTTCTTTTCTTTTACGCCTTCTCTATTTTGGCTCTATAGCGTTCTAACTTTTATATTCTGACAAATGCACTCCCTTTCTTCTGAATCTCTTCTCTGTCTTTGCGTCCTCTGGATCTATCTCTTGCACTCTCTTCTGATGCGTCTTCCACTGGTTTTATCCACTGTGGCTCACTTTCTTCGGACAATACCTTCTTTTTTCTCAACCTTCACATACTACTTTCCATGTTTCTCTTACAACATTCATTGTTTTCTTTGTCTCTGTTTCTCTGTCTCTCCCTCTATCTCTCTTTCTCTCTTTCGCTGCCTTTAATTTTAATATAAGAACAACAACAAAAAACAGCGAAAATCACCTAAGTCTGCATCTCCCTACACGTTAGGTACATCACCATAAAATTGTTACAGATATTAGTGCACCGCAAGGAATAACTTTACTAAAGTAGGATAGTTATGGGTGAGATCTCATCTGTCTGACTTTTACCGTGACCACATTATTTTATCTGTTGCATCCATATGTTGCCAATGAAGAAAAGAAGTACTATAGCTCGTTTCAAATCATGTGCCCAACTTCAAAACGCTATTACTCAGTAACCATTTGTTAAAAACTGTTGAAATTTTCCAAATGTTATTAGAATGCAAAAGACCCTTTAAATGTATATTTAACAAATATCTTGCAGCTGCAGTTTTCTTAAAGCGGCGAATTTCTTTGATGTTTGTCAAAATTGTAAATTGTGAACCCCTACATAATAGAAATTACTGTAGTTGCTGGTCTATGATTAATTTTCACTAGGTAAAGGCGTGGCCGTAATGGGGAAATAACCTAATAAGACAAAACACCAGGAGAATTATTGTCTTCTCAGTTCGAGGACGGACGATAATATCAAGGTATACCTGTATGTCCAATTTTCATAGTTGTGTGGTCCTGATAAGGACCGTTTGTTGAACTAATTTAAGGTAATATAGGGGCCAACATTGTGGGGGCTATATACTTTCATTCTGAATCAGACGAGTCTAAAAGATTAATAACTGTTTGGGGTTGAACATTCCACAAACCATCATTTTTCCAATATTCCTCTTCCTGTTTTAAGACGTGGTCTTCACATTTAGCCCAATAATCTTTGTCTATATTTAATAAAGCGAGATTAGCAAGAGTCTTTACATCGCATATTTTGAATGTTGTATTTTCATCTGCCACTTGTCCTTTTAATTTTGCCCAGATTAGTTCTATTGGATTTAAATGAGCATGGTAAGGTGGCAGCCTCAAACTTATATGACCGTGCTCTTGGATAATCTTATCTATTTGAAAAATCTTTGTCCTTTGTTTTTGCTTTACTAGAGATAGTAATTCAGGTTTTAAGTACATGTTATTAAATTGTATGTGCTCCTTTGTGAGCCATATCTTAATAGCATCTTTTGTACTGGATGACGTCAGGACTTTATCTTCAAGTGCAACAATGTTGTGGTACGCTGCATTGTCCATTATTAGGCAAGATTGTCGATCTAGTGATGGGAGAACAGAATTTTCAATCCAATGTCTAAATATGTGACCATTCATCTCAGAGTGATAATCCCGATTGTCTATGGATTTTGAAAGAAAAATTAGCTCTGCATTCTGTATTAGTCCATGTTGTCGACTACCTGCATGAGCAATTATCAAGCGCTGTCCTTTGCTGCTAGGTATTAATCTCTTAATCTTTCCATCTGATGACTGCCATTCCCTTTGGTTAGTTTGGTGAGCATTGATCCATGTTTCATCCAAGTACACAATATCATAACCTTGCTTGCGCACCTCTTTTACTTCACGTAAGTACTTGCTTCTCATGACTACTATATGTGGCTTCTCACAGATGATGTTTCGTCCATGGGAATACTTTCTGAATGTAAAGCCTGCAGCTCTCACATTCCTCCATAATGTAGACTTTGATATTTCAATACTGTTGTTCTTTTTCAGCGAAATTTTTAATTTTCTTTTTGTAACAGTTTCATTCATACCCAACATTTTGCGAATTTCACTTCTAATAAGTTCACTGTCGAAATTATCCAACATTTTTGCTCTTCCTTGTGATTTTGTATATCTTGAACATTGACGGTCACGTGCTTGAATCCAGCGATTAAATGACCGTTTAGATAAATCCAAAATGTGTGTTGTCCTATTCTCAGGGTTTTCTAAAGAATGAAATAATCTTCCTCGTTTAGCCTCTTTGCAAAAATAGTCATACATTTTTATTGCGATGTTTTGTAAACTGCAGAATTTCATTTTAAGACTCATGATAAATGTTATCGTTCCACGTCTACACCTATGAATGAACGGAAATGGAACACACAATTTCTCAAGTGTCTAATTGTGTCAAAAAAACCACGGCGAAAGCGTGCAAACACGTCAATAGTACCGTGTATTGATTTTTACTCGCTATTTTTTACTTAAAATACTGTAAACATTAAGTTTTGACTACATCAATGGGTCGTTATAAATTTATATAAATCAATAAGCAACAATAATAACCAAATGTTTTTTTTTTAATGAAATTAATTCCCTGTTGGGTTCTAATCATTATAACTTTACATGCAAATTTTGAATAACTTACAACAAGCGGTTAAAATGCTATCGATTTTAAAAGTTGGGCACGAGTTATGAAACAAGCTAAATAGGCATTTTTGTGTGTGTAATGTATTTTTCCCCTATGTGCATAACATTTGTTCGTATCAATCAGGTTGTTTTATTTTGATACAATGCGTCTAACATATTCCAGTTCGGTGGTGGATACGGTTTCCTATTTTTCCTAACAGTAGAAGCAAGGCAATGGTATTGGCAACTCAAAGCTCGGATGAAAAGTGTATTGTATAGTGCTCAGTGAACAGTAGTGATGATAGGTGTCCGATGCTCTGACAAAATTATCCTGCATCATGAGTCTATTTCAGATAGTGGTGAGATCTCACATTTTTATAGACACCCTAGGTAATCGTAGTTATGGTTAGTCGAAGACCCTGGTATCACTGCAAACGAATTAAAATCCATAATTGCTCAACCACACATGCCAGTGGAATCATCGGAATTAAAACTGATCTCATGAAGAATCCAAATAAAGAGAGGCAGTTGCAGTTCCTATCATAACAGCTGCAACACACGCCAAAAGACATAAGGTTAAGCGGCACTGAAAGTGAACGCAGCTGAACTGTCCTTCGTCATATGATATCATCATTCATTGTAAGCAATCGGAATATTGAAACACGATCCGGATGAAAAACACGGCTCACGGTGTGCACAGAGCACTAAACTCAGTAGCTCCGGCAGCAAGCCGGACTTAGAATATGAGGAAACTGCAATAATGGACCCTTTTCAGACAGAGTCTCAATGGTTCCTGCCGCCTATCCACCATATTTACCGGAAGTCCCTAAGTAGTTAATGTTAATAGGAGGAGAGCATATGATTTTATATTTATATATATATATATTACACCTATAGCATCTTCAAAGATAGGTGGTAACAAGCAATCATGATTAGTCAGTAGTATGGTAAAATACGGTGATTTATTATGGAGACTGCTTTACTGAACAGCTTCTCTCGTGGCTCAATGTACCAATATAATAATGGATAGACAGATCCGACCGCAGAATGAACAAGATGTATGTCCGGTGCCTGGTCTCATCTCCATTCTCTTGCGCTATTTTGTCTTCTGACTGTGACATCACAGATTCCTCGAATGTTGCGGTGTTGTTTTATACTTTTTTGTTCACCTTGTTCCTTGATCTACAGCCAGATGATTTTCCCAGCTTCTTTTCACTAATAGAGAATTCGCTCAAGGAAGCCCTGCAAACATCCTTATATCTGGTCTACCCCATTGATCGCTTTTCAGCTCTAAGCTCTCCATACAATATTTCTTTGGGAATACAATTGTGTTGCATTTCTTCTTACTCGACCCAGCCACCGTAGTCTCCAATCCCTAAGTATCGCCGTGATCGATGGAAGTGTGGCTCGCTGCAAGACGTTAAAGCTAGTTACTTTGTCATGCCATTTTATGTTCATCGCGTTCCGAAAGCAACGCACATAAAAGAAGTTTAACTTTTCTCCTGCCCTGTCAAAGTCTCACATCTATATGAAAGTGTACAATGTAGGCATCTTTAATAAATTAGACAGACGGGAAACTGTCTCCACACTGCAAAATGAACTTGATCGCTGCTCTTCCTGGTGTGGAGTTGTAATAGTATCATCATCATCATCAAGTAACGGGCCTACTGGTGTAGGTGATCATGTCTCTCCACAACTTTCGATCTCCGCAGCTATTTATCATTTCTGTTGTTGACCTTCTGCCAAGCCATTCCCTTAAGCTGTCTGTTATTTTTCTCTTTGTTTCCCTCTATCTCTTCGTCCCTCAATTTGTTACAATATATTCCAGTTGTTCTCTTCTGATTACATGGCTAAAAAATGATGATTGTTTCTGCCTAATATTGGAAATTAGCTCTCTTTTTGCTTTGACCTCTCTCAGAACATCTTCATTACTCTTCTTAGCTGTCCATGGTACTCTCAACATTCTTCTGTAACCACATTTCTACAAACTCCAGTGATTTTCTTGTCTGTTGTCCTATTGTCCATGATTCGCATCCATATGTTAAGACTGGCTCTACATAACATTTAAGAACTCTTTTTCTTGTTTCTATTGTCAAAAATGGATTGCATAGTATCTTCCTCATTTTTTGAAAGCTGCTTTTGCCTGAGCCATTCTGCATCTCACCTTTTTTGTACATCTTCCGTCTGAGGTTAACAAAGTTCCCAAATATTTAAATTCATTTACCTGTTTTAATATTGTTCCACTTGTCTTTATTTTGCACTGAGGTATGTCTTTTTCTTTGTTGTTACCATTACCTCTGTCTTTTTGCTATTAAGGCTGAGTCCATTATTTTTGCTTTCTTTCACTATAATGTCCATTTCTTGTAACTAATTTTCACTCTTAGCAATTAAGACTGTATCATCAGCATACCTTAGATTATTTATATTATGACCTCCAATTGTTATTCCAGGCATGTCCCTTATGGATCTTAAAATAATCATAATGTAATAGTATAGAGTAGAATAGTAAATTAATAGTCACTGAAGAAGAGCAAGTCAAGAGTGGAAATTCCTGAAGCGTGGAGAAGGTGGAAAACGTGACTAGTAACATGTTAAAAAATTAGGTCGAAAACATATTATTGTGGAAGATTAAATCCAAGAGATGATTGAAGCCAAAAGTTCAAGGTAGCGTTATTTGGAAACTTTGAAGGTTGGGCAGAGTTGATTAGTGACGTATTGTTTTGTGCCTACATAATCATCACTTCCGTTTCCATGATGGTGGAACACAGTTCATGTTCGCTCGATCGCTGCAGAAATTGCATTGGGGATTGATTAATTTCGGCTCTCCAGTGCAATTTTCTGCGTTAAAATCAAAATGATGTTCTACTTAACAAATCTGCGCCGGTGAAGCGGAGTCGCACACATGACAATATTCCTTTTTGACAAGCCAAATGTTGTGAATGCGACCTTTCACCGTCTAGAGTTGATCTGCGGTTTACGTCAGCACATTGAGTGATGTTCAATGGTCGTCGTTGTAATTGTTTGACGCAAGTTATTTACACATTACAACTCATTAATGTGGACAGCTCCGTCAAGTGAACCTAAGTTTTCACTTTAGGGAATTTGCACCGTGTTTCGTTCGTTGTAGGATGCATTCACTAGAGTAATCGGGAATCTATGGGCGCAGCCATTGTAGTGTGTGCTACGTCATCATAATGGCTCATCATATATCCCTAGACCGGCCATATACTAATATTGAAAGGCGAAAAGACAGATCTTTATTCATGACTTTCCAGCACCGGGGTGACTCTAGGAGTTTCATGTTAGTCAGAATGTTGTCTAGATTTATGAGGGTTACTGTGAGACCTAGGGTAGACATGCTTGTTTGCTTGCTGCGTTCGCCTGATGACTAAAGGAGAACACCTCTTCATCATCCGCCCTTCAAATGATGTTAGGAGGGTGTGGCTGCGTTGTGTTGTGGGTTGCAGTATAATTGTGATATTTGCGCCTTTAGGTACAACATATCCGATTTCATCCGACATTTTTGAGAACCAGGTTGTCTTCCCTCGTCGATCCCTACTTGCTCGGCCAGACTAGACAGTTAGTCTGGCAATAGAGGCACAATGGAGAGGTGGAGCAGGGTCTGGATGGTTCTGATTCACCGATCCTGGCGCAAACCATCAGCTGTGGGTCGCAGACAACTTCCTGCTCTGGTGCTGTGAGGTGCGCCTTCGCCTCCAGGTAGACATGTGATTTTATAATTTCAATATGTGGTTTATAATTTCACAAATTCACATTGCGGGAAGATCTTACAGTCTGTTGTTTGATGTGCAACGGGGATAATCCGATGACAAACTCGGAATTGGAGTCAAAAACAATGTCCTAACATCATCTAGCGCTATATTTTTTTTTTAATATGACGATCATCATTTTCAGGAGAACGTGAACTTCCGGTCAATATGGTGGAAAGGCGGCAGGAACCATTGAAGACTATATATGAAAAGTGTTCCATGTTGCAGTTTCCTCATATTCCAAGTCCGGCTTGTTGCAGGAGCTACATAGTTAAGTGCTCTGTGCACACCGTGAGCTGTGTGTTTCATCCGTTTTGATCTTGTTTCGATATTTCAATTGTTTACGATGAATGATGATATCGTATGAAAAGGAACAGTTGGTTGTGTTCACTTTCTGTGCGGTTTCGCTTGGTGTGTGCTGAGACTGCTATGATGGGGACTACAACTACCTTTCTTTTTTTGGGATATGAGTTAGTAATTCGGATGATTCCACTGGCACGGGCGGTTGAGCAATTATGGATTTTAATTCGTTTGCAGTGATACCGGGGCCTTCCATAAACATAACCATAACAGAGGCTTAGAAGATATGGGAAAACATGGACCTGGAGATATAAACGAGAATGGAGAGATATTTATGAATTTCTGTGCTCTTAATCAAGTGAGCCTAGGAGGAACAATATTCTAACATAAAAGAATACATAAAGCTACATGGGTGTCACCAGATCATAGAAAGGAAAATTAAATTGATCACATATGTATTAATAATAAGTTTAAGTCATCCTTACAGAATGTAAAAGAATATAGAGTGGCAGAGGGAGCTTCAGATCATCATCTTCTTGTAGCCAAACTTAAACTAAAAAGATATACTACAACGAATAAGGGTAGAAAGTATATCACTTTAATAAGTTTCTTAAAGAACAAGGAATGAAAGATAAATTCGCAGTCACAATATCAAACAAATACCAAGTCCTCCTCAACTCCTGCGACAACTAGAAAATACAATAAATATAGAAGATCATTGGAAACAGGTAAATGATATATGGAAAGAGACATGCGAAGAAACGCTGGGGAAAAGAGAACGCCAGAATAAGGCATGTATGATAGCAGAGATCCTGGATAAAATTAAAGTACGAAAGAACAAGAAAGCAGACATAAATAAAAGCAAAAAGAGAAGTAATAAAGCCAAGACACAGGAATCTTACACAGAGGTGAACAAAAAAGTGAGAAGATGCATTAAAAGGGATAAGAGGAAATATACAAATTAACTAGCTAAAGAGACAGATGAGGCAGCAAATAAAGGGAATATGAAAGAACTGTATAACAGCACAATGAAATTAAGTGGAAAATACAAACATCAATGCTTTTATTAAGGTAAGAAAGGAAATCTGCTTAGTAATATAAGGGAACGAAAATGGAGAGATCGAAAGAGCACTTTGAAGAACATTTGAACAGACCCGTCTCAGATAATCCTCCAGATATACTACCAGCAGAAGAAGAGTTACACGTTAACTGTGAAAAACCAAACAAAGAAGAAATAATGAAAGCTATCGAGCTATTTTAAAAATGGTAAAGCCACAGAACCAGATAAAATTCCTTCAGACGCCATCAAAGCAGATATTAACACCTCTACCAAGATGTTACATAATCTATTAGAAAAAATTTGAGAGACGGAAGAAATACCTAAAGACTAGAAAGAAGGTTACATGATTAAAACTACCAAAGAAAAAAAGTTTACAGGAGTGCACAAATTATAGGGGAATTATGCTACTAACGGTACCAGGAAAAATATTAAGCAGAATCATTCTGGAGAAACTAAAAGAGGCCATTAATAAATATTTGAGAGATGAACAAGCAGGTTTTAGAAAGAACAGTTCATTTGCTGATCAAAAAACTACTCTACTTATAATAGTTGAACAAAGTTTAGAACTACAGTACCCACTTTATATTGGATTCATAGATTGCGAAAAGGCATTTGATAATTTAGACAAAAGAGTTAATGAGTTGTGGAGTATTTTGCGGGTCATCATCATTGCACTCCGAACATGTCCATAGGTGCTCAGATCCCCTCCTCAGCAATTCCCTCAGTGTCCAGCGACTGACGACACCAGTTCTGTTGGTTGATAAGTCTTCTTACACGGCCACTAAGTGTCTCATTTCTGGCTGTGCCCACTTAACTCCCATTTCCATCATCCGAGAAGTGACGTGGATCTGTGTTTGTCGAAGTCCTGTGCTCTTCCCACATCTCGGAGGGCATTGATGATGTCTCCCCGATCCATTGGTTGTCCGTCCTCAACGACAGCGCAGCTAGCCAACCTGTCCGCCCTTTCATTTCCCCGTACTCCCGCATGTCCAGGGACATAGACAAAGGTGACCTTACGTATTTTGGATTTCTGCAACGACTCTACCCATTGGTCTGGTGACTCTAACCATTTGAATGCCTTGGTCACTGCCATCGCCTCCATTGTCATGCTACTTGTGGTCACGACGTATGCACCACTGTCTTCGTAGACTATTCTGCCTGCCGAGCGTGCTGTAAATGCCCATGCACTTCTTTAGTGTCGTCTTACAGATCCGTCTGTATAGATGACTGCATCTTTCTCATCGGGTTCTGTTCCCTACTTTTCCTGTCGAGTGTGACAATACACGAGAAAGTCCCCTTGAATTACGTAGGCATCGGTATCCACTCCTCACCAACGCTGATATTGGTAAGCCCACAGACCTGTTTGATGGCATCTTCTGCTCGGCCCACCCATGATTTGCCTCTTTTTAGCCTGTCACCTTTCTCTGTGTTGAGCTCGTGATGCAATGGATGCTCTGTATCTGTACTAATCTTCAGGTATGCTCGTGCTCTCCAGATCTTGATTCTGTCATCCATGGTTGGAAAGTCAAGAAGATACCTCATTGCTACACATGGAGTGTCCCTCGTACATCCCAGGATAATGCGCATGGCTTCATTTTGTATTTTCTCCAGCCTATCAATTTGAGTCGTACTGACAGTAAGAATTGTCAGGGCATATTCGATAGGTGCGAGGACTAATCCCTGGAACAGAAGAGTAAGTAGCCTCTGCTCGATGTTGGCAGCTGCCATGACCTTTAGGGTGGCTAATCCTTTGCGGGATTTTGTTATCACATGGCCGACGTGGTCCCAAAAACACAGGCTGTGATCAAACTTAACTCCAAGGTATGTCATCAACTTGTCCCTGGTCACCTCATCAGCTCCCATTCGTACTACCGGTGTGGTCGTATTAACGATATGATTGATAAGGGAGAACCATGAAACTGATGCTTTAATAGAATTAATCACGGCACCTGATACCCCACACCAGGAAGAAATGCGATCGAGTTCGTCTTGCATTGTGGAAGCGATTCCCCGTCTATCTCTTCCCTGTCGATATACCAGAATATCATCAGCAAAAGTCATAGTTCTTCGCCTCCCATCCAGCTGTTGGGCCGTGATCGTTATTGTGTACACGTTACATAGAACTGGTGACAATGGTGAGCCTTGTGGCAGCCCAGGACAAATGGATGTTACCTCGGAAGACCAACTTCCACATCTGAGTATCACCTTCCTCTGAAACAGTGCCGCGGCGATCCATCTAATGAGGAAGGGGTGCACTACCAGTTTGAGGAGCATATACATGAGATATTCAAATGGTACCCTGTTGTATGCATTCTCCAGATCTATAGCAGCAGCACATGTCTCCTCTCGTCTGTGGAAGCCTTCGAAGACGTCATAGGCAAATACTGCCGCATTGAGCCATGTCTCTTTGTTATATCTATAACCTCCAAGTGTGGGTGGGAATACACGTTTCTGTTCAAAGTGACAGGTGAGGACACGGGCAACTATTTTCTCCAGCAGCTTGCCCGCAGTGTTCTGCATTGTGATGATTCTGTAGGCACTGATCTGAGAATGGTCCTTGTTTGGCTTCGGTAGCGGTAGTAAGTAGTTGTGTAGCCACTCCTCCTTAATCTGGCCATTCCGAATACTGGCATTAAACTCATTGGCCAGTTTTGTCAAGTTGTCGTCAGCTAAATTGCCTATGTCATCGAACCGAACACCATCTGGACCAGGAGCAGTGTTGTGGGACCTTTTAAGTGTCGTGCGAATGGTATCGGTTGTGATTGTGAGATCTTCTTCCAGCCCTACATCCTTACACAATTTTGACAGCGATCCCCGTATCCTAATTCTTACAGCCTCATTTCTTTGGTCCGTCTGCTCAATGTAGCGGGCAAGCAGGGCTTTCCCTTTGCTCTCATCAGATTTGTGCCATATCCGGCCTATGCTCTGAAAGTCTGGTATGCCTCTGTGTCGTGGTGTGCCATTCATGCACTGATGAAGGCGCCAGAATGTGGCGAACGATTTTTCTGAGCACACTTTTTTACAGAAGTCATCCCATTTGGCATCCTTAGCCCGCTTAGCGCATAGTTTAAAGTGCATCATTTTTTTAAATGACGCCTCTACTTTCAGACGCTTCAAGAGTTCAGGTTGTGTTCTTCCATTCCTTCTAGCTTTCTGCCATGGCTTGGCCGTTTTTCTCTTGCTCCGCCAAGCTTCCTCGACATCAACGTTCCACCAAGGTGGCTGCGTCCATCGCTCCTGCCTCCTACGAGGGGCGCTCTGTTTCCTATGTCTGATTTTGCTAATGACGTCCTGCTCTGTTTTCTCGTAGTTGAATGTGTGGAACTTTCTTTTCTGGCTTTTATTTCTGATTTTCTCAATTAGGAGGACACATGGATAGTGATCACTTCCGTGGAACAAAGGAATACTTTGGAAGTTGCTGAGTCATTACGGAATCCCCATAAAGTTTATTAACCTGATAAAAACAATGTATGAAGGAATGAAATGTAGTGTAGTGCATGAAGGGCAGCTTACAGAAGCATTTGAAATACGAACAGGAGTGGAGGCAGAGATGCCTTCTGTCACAATTTCTCTATCTACTGGCCATAGATTGAATTATGAGAATAATTCAAAATAGCAGAAATGGAATCCAGTTATTACTGACCAAGCAACTTAATGATTTCGAATTTGCTGATGACATAGTTCTCCTATCACACATCCATCAATAGATGCAGGATAAAGTTAGCATACTTGAAGAGAGAACACAACAGCTAGAACTAAAAATTAATAGAGATAAGACCAACATTATGAGAATTAATGCAGTTGGCAATAACCAAATAAAGTTAAGAGAAATACCTCTACTAGACGTACAATCTTACAGCCGTACTGCCCCTTTGACCCTACCATATAACTTTGTAACTTCATAGGGTTCAAAACAGTCTTTGCTGCTATTCTTGCTTTCCAATTCTTTGGTTGATCACAACTTAAGAATGTTCAAAACTATATCCAGTGTCTCCAGGATTTAACCACAGACGATCTAAAACTCTCTTTTATAAGTATGAGAAACATTGTTCATTTAAAAAAAAAAAATTTTCTCTTCACTTTTTCAATGATTTAACCATTTTCTTCAAGCTTTCTCACCAAGTTCTTTCGATAAAATTTATTTGTTTCGTTCACCAGCTTTGACCCTGACGAAGTCCCTAGAGATCAGGGACTGAATATTTGTGTGTTATTCCATTTCTCCCTGGCAGCCGTGTGCACAGGGGTACCTCGCCGATAACGACAGGCAGATAACTCCGTCTTCGGAGGTACTCATATTTTTTTCCGTCGATGAGTATCTGACGTTTCAAGCCGGGCGTCGCTGCTGAGACCAGAGGTGGTTGCCGCAGAGAGAAATCATAAATAAAAATCCCAACTGGTGCAGTCGGGATTTGAAACCACATTTGTTGTAATCAACTCACCAATTGAAAAGGCAAATTTCACGTGCACACCACACAATCTTATCGCCGTTTCGCACTCTTTACTTGTAAGACCCGCGCCACTCCAGGGTTATTTTTTGGTAATTTATCTCTCTCTCTCTCTCTATCTCTCTCTCTCTCCCTCTCTGCGATCAAGACTCAATCAGAGTAGGACCCCAGACTCTCTCATGAAGTCAGCTGTCTGTTTAAGTTATTCAATTGCCCCATATAGTTTCTCTTCCCGGGAGGTGGGTGTGGAACACATTGCTCTTCTCAGGTCTGTGTACTGGGGGCTATCTTGCAGAACATGTTTTGAAGTCATATTGTCCAGTGTACAGTGGCATAGGCTGGTTGTACCTATTTTGAATTTGGTGAACATGTGATTTCTCATTCTATTGTGGCCAGTGCGTAGGAGAAGTATGACGACTTGATCCCTCCTTGATAGTTGATGGTATCCGTCCCTCTCGTTATGCTGATAGTACTGACAGTGCATCAGTCAGAATCACCAATTTATTATTAATTTAGGTTTCCGATGAGGAGACATATCAGATGGACCCAATGGTCACGGTATTGTTTGGGAAAGTACTGGGTCTCCAGTAATTAGTTCATTGGCGATTGCATCGAAGTTACTTCTCTTTAGTCGTACAATTCTGAAACCAGTTATTCTTTAGTGCATGCGGTGGCTAAGGAGCCTTCTATATTTCTCCGCTTGTTGCAATACTTTAGTGACCCGTCTGTCATCTAAGGGTTGTAAACCTGTTACTGTTTCTAGAGTTTTGATAGGTGTAGATTTCATAGCACCAGTGATTATACGGGCAGCTTGGTTCTATGTTCTGTTAATTTTACAAAGGTGTAATTTTGAAGCCATAGCCCAGGATGTGACTCCATACTCTAGGACTGGTCTTACTCTTCCTACGTATAGTCGTTTCAAGATATTGCTGTCTGCTCTCCAGTCCGTTCCTGCCAATTTCTTCATAATATTAGTTTGTTTTCTGGCTTTTTTCTTGCTCTGTCTATCTGATTTTTCCAAGTCATTCTGCGATTTATAGTGACGCCAAGATATGTTCGATTTTGGCCAATAGGGAGTGTATGATCTTTTATCTTTCAAGTTTACAGAGAGTGTGTTTCTTGATAGGCTGAAAATTGTATATGTAGTTTTTTTTCGTTAATTGGTAAGAACCAGGTGTTCGTCCATTTTTCAAGTTCACCTAGGGCATCTTGCATCCTGGATCCAGCCACCGACATACTTTCCTCGCGAGCCCATAACGCCAGATCATCTGCGTATATTGCTGAGTGTATTCTGGGTGGAATGTCCATTACAATGTCATTTATGAAAATTAAAAAGAGTGTTGTGTACAAGACTCCGCCTTGTGGAACACCTTTTTCGATTATGACCTTCTTACATAGTTGACCTTATACTTGTAGTCTGGCAGTTCTATCCTGAAGGTATTGAGAGACCCAATTGAATAAACGACCCTGGATGCCAAATCTAAAAAGCTTGTTCTTTAAACCCTCTCGTCAAACCCTATCAAAAGCCTTCTCCATGTCGATCCACACTGCCAGTGTGTGTTTCTTTTCTTGTAGAGCATCCTCTATTTCCTGTGCGATGTAGGTGACCAGGTCTTCAGTTGATCTGTGCTGACTTAAGCCACTTTGTTGTGGTACGATTTGTTGTTTTGTCTCCAAATGCCAGACATTTCTTCTGTTAATCAACCTCAAAAATACGTAAGGTCACCTTTGTCTACACCCAAAGACATGCGGGAGTATGGGGAATTGAGCGTACAGGTTGGCTAGCTACGCTATCGTTGATGTCGATCAACCAATGTATCCGGCGGACGTCATCAATGCCCTTCGAAATGTGGGAAGGGCACAGGACTTTAACAACCATGAGTCCACGTCACTCCTTCGGATGAAAGAGATGGTAGTTAAAATGGGCACAGCCAGTAACGAGTAATTTAGTGGGTGTATTAGAAGAGACTTATCAACCAATACAGAACTGAAGTCGTTAGTCGCTGACCATTGCAAGATTTGCTGAGGAGGGGATCTGAGCACATAGACATGTTCGGAGTGCAATGATGATGACCCGCAAATGACTCAATAACTCTACTGTTGCAGCGTAAAATTCGACAGCTTGACCTTGTCCTTGCGTAAATGCAGATATCTGATAAGGAAATTTTGAATTCACTTTGGGTTAATAGTTGCGGTATAGTGGAGATAATTTGCCAAATAAATTGAGTGTGTAAAGTTGATGGTTCATGACCACAGACTTCCTCATCTTCCACAGTTGAATTTGTTGAAAATTAATCCGCCAATATGGTTGGCTATTCTCATGTAGTTCAGGGCGTATTGCAGAGGGAGTTTGGGGATTTTTATGGTCTATATTTTCTTTATTATCATGACTTTATAAACTAGAGGGATCTTAGAAAGGTAATGATTGCTGATATGATACTTTCTTCAACTCATTGAGACTCCAAAAGGCATAGTCTGCCTCATGCCTCTCAACTACTGTTTAAGATTTGTTTCGCATGTATTGCAAAACATGTGTGACTTACAGCTCTTAGCCTTATCTCATATATTTTGCAGCGATAACACAAATTGTAGACTTTTTTTGAACACTATTTGATACAAAAGTAACTTTACCACAAATATAGAAGAAATTATCTGCAGTGATCACAAATGTCCTGGGTATTTTTCATCTACATTTTATAGGGAAAGAAGCACAAAACTATGCGTAAATAATGATGTTTAGTTATGAGAGGTGGGCTTATGTGTAGAGAGTTGGTGCAGGCATAGGTAGAACTACATCATCTATTTCCAGTTCTGTTTTATTGATCAATGGTACAAATTTTGAAACCTGCCATTAAAGTTGCATCATATACATTTCTAAAGACCATAAATGCATAGCCAGAAATGTGTAACTGAAACTAAAGTCAATAAGAATTTAATATCTTATGGGACGGATACCTCGAACTATCAGGGAGAGATCAAGTCATCATACTTCGCCCATGCACTGGCCACAACAGAATAAGAAAACACACGTTCACCAAACTCGAAATAGAAACTACTAGTTTATGCCTCTGTACCCTAAATTATATGACAAAACACATCCTGTTGGATTGTCCCAGCAGACAGAGCTGAGGAGGTCAATGTAGCTCACGCCCACCATCCTAGAAGAGAAACTAAAGTGCACATGAATCACTGCAACAGACAGCAGCCTTCATAAGAGAGTCCGGAAAACTAGCCTGAGTGAGACATGATTGCAGATGAAGAAGAGTATTATTTCGTTTTCAACATCGTAACATTAGTTAATTGTTTTCATGTCTCAAGCATGTTGGTCGTTGATTGACCAGTGTCTTTCTGCGCGGTTCCGCCTTTTGTCTTTTGGCGTGTGCTGAGACTGCTACTATGGGGACTACAGTTACCTGTCTTTGTTTGGGAGATGAGATATTAATTCGGATGATTGTGCTGGCACGGGTGGTTGAGCAATTATGGATTTTAATTCGTTTGCAGTGATACTGGGGCCTTCCATAACCAAATAACCAACCAAATGACCAGTGTTTCTTAATAAGGGTTGATCCTATATTTGGCTACTTCCTTTACTGAGACCTGTGAAGTTTTGTCAAATGAAAGACAAGTGATTAAAGTTATTATATACTGACTTTATGTTCTCCACCTTAGTTGTCATTCAACGAGTGGAAATATAATATTTTTAGTGCGCGATAATCATCGTGATATCTGCCATTTCATTGACCTATCGTCTAAAATGTCAGCCCTCCAGAATTGTCTACTACGATTTTGAGAAAATGCACCCTGGAATGTCTGGTAGTGATCGTATTTATTTCCAGACCGTTTTAGCTTTTTTGTCTACATATGATTCAACACTGATGTAACACAATTAATTTCAATTGTTCCCACTTTTATGTTGTTGTTGTTGAGTTCGCCAGCTTTCAACTCTGACGAAGTCCCCAGAGACTAGGAACCGAATTTTGCGGGTTAATCCATTTTTCCCTGGTAGCCGTGTGCACAGGGGTCCCTCGCCGCACAGGCAGATAACTCCGACTTCGGAGGTACTCATGTTTTTCCGTCAATGAGTAACTGACGTTTCAAGCCGGGCCTCGCTGCTGAGACCAGGGATGGTTGCCGCAGAGAGAAATCATAAATTAAAATCCCAACTGGTGTAGCCGAGATTTGAACCCACAACCTCTCTGTCCCGAGGCCGGCGTCTTACCTCGAGACCAACCAGTCCCCCATGGACTTGGAATATGAGGAAACTGCAACAAGGAACACTTTTCATGCATAGCCTGCAATGGTTCCTGACGCCTATCCACCATATACTGGAAGTTCACGACCTCCTGAAAGTGATGATCGTCATATTTCTTTAAAAATGTATAGCGCTTGATGATGTTAGGCCATCGTTGGCCTACTTATATGAAATCTGCCTTAATTTGTTCTTTTCCTGGCTCAAGATTAGTGTCCTTCTCTCTTTTGTAATAATCATGGATTTTGTTTTCTGTATGCAGATTTCATTTTAAAAATAAATTATGCATGTTTCGTTCCAAGAAGTGTGTTTTACGGTTCTAATTTTTTTGTATATAGATGTTATGTTATATTAAGTTAAATAAGGATCGTCATCACTGCACTCGGCATACATTTATAAGTGCTCCTATCTTCTTAAAATCTTCATCAGCACGCAACGACTAATTGTGCCAGTTCGGTGTTAATATCGATGTGGTCTGACTATTCAGCATCTTATGCTGTAATCTGCAGCATTGATTAATTCAATATGTATGATCTGTGGACCAGATGCTTTTTTTCTGCTTTATTAAGGTAGCTATGATTTAAAATTTAAGAATAACCAATTCTTGTTGTTTTGGTCTAGATGTTATCTATGTTTTTTATAAAAAATCATTAGTAAGAAATTTGTTAAAATACGACACCTTAACAATACTAGCGAATCATTTCAGAAGGTATGTTGACAACAATCAGAACAAATTCACAAATAATCAGCAATAGAAAAAAGAAAGAACTTTAGACAGCCTGAAGCAGAATAGATAACTGGTCTGAAGGAGTTTGATGACCCGTTTTCTATCCTGCTTCAGGCTGTCTATTTTTCTTTCGTTCTTTTTTCTGTTGTTGATTATTTGTGAATTTTGTCTAAGTTTTGTAAACATATCTCATCCCCTGATATAATTCGCTGATCTGTCACTTCAGAAGTTTCCGTTCATAATAATATTAATTTATTAGTATTTATCCCCCTTCTTAACAATATAAGTATTTGTTTACATATCTCTCACAGGAGTCAATAATGATTTTTTTCTTTTGAATTATTTGTTCTCTACTTCTCAATAATTTTGCGATGATTGTTTGGTTACATGTGTGTATTCTCAGTAAATGCCTTCCTAATAGAATGTAAGCAGTATAGTATTGCTTTCATAGCTTTTAAATTTGCTATGTTTTTTTTTGTTGCTTCAACTTCTTAATTCAATTAAAACATGATTTTGGGGGATTATTTCTCTTAATAAATTTAGATACCTTCCTGGCTGCATTTATTGTGTTAGTCTTGAATAAATTCAATTCTTTTACATCATTTTTGTTTCTTCTGGTACGTTCTTACAGATTTCACAAACTTCCTTTTCAAAAACATCACGTTTCCGTTGTTGTTTTTTTCTAATTTATTCATTTGGTTGAATATTTCACGTTCGCCTGCACCTTCTAATTGCAATTGCAACTTTCAGCATTTTTTAAAATTATCATCACTGCTTCGGTACATTTCTTGATTCTTTGACTGCATACTATTTCTGACGTTTTATAAAGTAAGTACATGTATATATATTTCATAAACTTATATCAATTAGATTATATATTTTTCAAGGTCTTCGGCGGCGCTACAGAGTTTGTGCATCTGAACTGAAATTATCTTCAGATGCTTTAGTTTGTATGTGGCAAAGGTACTGCATGCTGTTGGAGGTGCTAAGAGGTGTGGGGTCTGAGTACAATGGAATATTGAGTTATCCTATGTTCGGTAATGATGATTTGTCTAATATATATATATATATATATATATATATATTAAACAGAATGTAATGTATACTAATTTTGCACCGACATCGACAAACAAATAATAGACACACATACAAACTAAAGCTTCAAAATAAACGTACATTTTAGTTAAGCAGCCCCACTAAAGGTTTTTCCTGAACAATATTAAGGGATACCAACTCGTTGAAGTAAGATAAATTAATTGATTTTATGTCAGTGAACTATACCACAGGGAAATTGGAATAAAGTCTTTACAAAGCCCATGCTTTCTCTGAAATATCTTCGCCGAGTAGGTTAAGCTCTTCGATAAATTACCCATGTCAAATAATGGATTATGTTCGAAAAATGGCCTTACCTAAATATTTATAGCCAAAGTACTCAAAATAAATGTCCTAAGATTCCAAATAATCTTCCAAATAAGATGTCTGGTACTTGAAGGGGATAAATATACACGTAAATTACCAAATACATTATAGAGAAAATAAACATAACGTGGTACTGAGCAGTTGGACTAACAGAAAGACAAGACAAACTACAACATTTCGGCAAAAGCCTTCATCAGCTATACCAAACAAACTATCTATCTATTGACATTTCGAGCCGTAGCCGGCCCATAGGGCGCAGACCAAGATACTCCTTCTCTTATCTAAATTATTTGTTCTAGCAGTTTTCAATTCTTTTAAAGGTATTTTATCAAATCTCGAAACTATACACACTAAAAAAAAAATTCCGTATCCTATAATGCACGTTTAACAACACAGTAAAAAAAAATAATGGCGGAAAAAAAGTTGGCCAGGATTTTCGTAGAGTCTGGTTAAAAGATTAATAGTCTTTAAAGCAGTTCAGATTTAATTAGACCAAAGGAACCAAACAATGAAAAATTGGAAAAATGGAAATGATTTTTAAAAAAAAAACATGAAATAAATTATAAACTCTGGACTGGTAGAAATGGAGGGGGAGAGTAGTGTATCATGTTGGACATATCCCCCGATAATTGTTTGGACAAAGAGTAAACTACCCTATAACGTCCAGTACCCTATTAATACAAGAGTTATATAGGCTTCGCCAACCTGCGCCAAGCTAAAGTGATGCAATGATATATATATGTATATATGTATAGGACTTAGAAGAAGTATTGTGGGTTGAGTAAGGTCATGAAGGGGGTAGTTGGGGAATAATTGAGTAGATTGGTTAATGAGTCATGTAATGGACATCGCCGTTTCCCGCCAAAGTGACAACCAATAGGAGCGAGTGTATGATGTCCGGCTATAGACCACGCCCACTCCGGAAGCGAAACTACCATATTAGGGACTAGCGATACGTTAGTTATTTCATAGAAATATTGTGCATATATACTTATCATAATAATAAATTAGTATTTATTATATCCACATAAATGGGCCGTATTTAAGATAGATATGGACCATAATCAGTGATATTTAATCAGGTATATCTCGCTGATGACATGAACGGACAGTCAATATTCTCCCACCGTGGCACGTAATGAGCCAATCGTTACTGCTCTCCTGTGAGACAATTGATAGTTTTTTTCCAGCGCGCATGGGATTGCCAAGACGTGAGCTAAAAAACAATAGCATTCCGTTACTCACGATAGTGTTGGTCAATCGCCACAAGGTAGCCAATAGGTTTAAGAAATACTAAGATGTGTCCACTGGTCCTTAGATATCGAGAGTTCACCCCAACGATCTTAAGAGGAAAGATATGTGTAGTGCATGTCAGCTGCCTCTCTGATACGTTTATTAGTTACTATTCACAGAGCATGTATATTTAATAACAGGGCCCAAAAAAGTATGTGTGCGTGTTCGTGTGTGTGTATGTGCATATTACTTAGAGTAAACAAACGGAGCAGTCTTCTGATAGCTTTGATGACTGATACAAAATGTAATGTTTATTGGCGGATAGGTGCCTGTGTTCGTGTGTGGGTCGTAGAACAAGTGGATGGATAGCTAGGTTTGATGGAGAGGTGAGTGTGTGTTTGTGTGATTCCGTATGCAAATAGATATATATATATATATATATATGTAAGTGATAAGTGACTGGTTAGAGTGGTGACTAAGTAGATCGATCAAACGCTCACCCAATATGTCCATACACGTTCGTTACATCCCTAAAAAGTGGTTACCAATATCAGCACACCGTAATCAAAACGATAACAAAATAAGGTAGTAATGGGTGAGATTCACTCTGTCTAGCATATTATGTGACCACATTATTCAGTGTTCCCATCCATATGCTGTCAATGGGGGGAAAAAGTACTAGGAATATGTTTGTATCGTTTCCACTACCGTTCACCACCTCATTCATACGGATACAAGGCGTCTAACACATTTTATATTTGTAGTGGTAAGTTTTCTTACTGCATTGCCACTCTAAACATTTCAATGATAATAACAACTCGAAGATCGGATGAAGAATATATCATAGACTGACCAATAGACGGATATAATATATGTTTGAGGCTGTGACACATCATGCTGCATCATGAGTCTATGTCGAACACCGATGCGATCTCATGTCTTATTAAACAGCCTAGGTAATTAATGTTAATCGGAGGTGAGCTTTATGATAAAAAATAAATTAAATAAAACGACATATCCAGTGACGTCATGACAGACTGTTTGTAACAAACAATCATGATAAGTCAGTAGTTTGGTGAAACATTTGTGTCTCATACTGGGTGCTGTGTCACTGAAAAGCGTCGCACGTGGCTGAATTTGCCAATACTGGACAGACAGATCCATCTACAGAATGAACAAAATGCGTTTGTTTTCTTCTGAATTTTATAACAGCACTATCTCGAAACTTGCTGTACCATTTTTTTAAATTTTGCTCTCGATGTGCTACGATCTGCAGCCACATTTTCTGTTTCTTTCACCGATACAAAATTCCCTCATGAAAGCCCTGCAAACATCCTTATATCTCAACACTGATCTGCACTAATGTCCCACTCCATCTCTAAGTTTTCCATACATTTTTTTTGTATTTTTTTTTGTTTTACATTCTTCTCGCGTGACTCACCCACTGTAGTCTCCGATTCCTAAGTAATACCATAATGGACGGGAGTGTGGCTCACTGCAAGACGTTAGCTCGTTACTCTGTCCAGTCTTTAGCTTGGAAAGACAACGTACATTAAAAAAATATATAACCTGTTATCTTTCCCAACATAGGTAGTCCAAAATTATGATCCATATAAAAGTGTACTATCATCCTGCAGAGCTAGTTTAACTATGTCGTCTAATGTAGGTGTACCTAACCCAAGTATAAATAATCGGTGTCTGTTTCCCGTAACGAAAAGTCGGCTTCCTCCGCCTCTTTAGTTAATCTATATATTTCCTCTTATCCCTTTTAATGCATCTTCCCACTTCTTTGTTCACCTCTGTGTAAGCTTCCTGTGTCTTGGCTTTTATTTCATCTCGTTGTGCTTTTATGTATGTCTACCTTCTTATTCTTTTCTTGCTTTAATTTTATCCAGAGTCTCTGCTGTCATCCATGCCTTTTTCTAGCAATCTTTTGTACTCAGCATTTCTTCGCATGTGTCTTTCCATATTTCATTTACCCGTTTCCAGTCATCTTCTATAGTTAATGTATTCTCTAGTTGATGGAGGACATGGTATATGTTTGATATTGTAAATGATGGAAGCAAACAATCATGATAAGTCAGTAGTTTGGTAAAGTATTTCTGTCTCATACTGGGTGCTGTGTCACTGAAAAACGTCGCACGTGGCTGAATTTGCAAATACTGGACAGACAGATCCATCTACAGAATGAATAAGGGGCAGTTTGTGTGTTTGGTCGTGTCTCTTTTTTGTTGCACCTATGTCATTTGAATTTGATAACAGCACTGTCTGGAATTGTGCTGTGCCACTTTTATTTGTAGTTTTGCTCTCATGTGCTACAAAATGCAACCTCATTTTCTCTTTCTTTCACTGACAAAAAATTCCCTCAAGAAAACCATGCAAACATCCTTATATCTCAACAATAGTTTTGTTCTTTTGTCATGTTCCATTCACTGAAAAACTTCTTACGTGGCTGAAATTGCCATTACCGGACAGACAGATCCATCTACAGAATGAACAAGAGGCAGTTTGTGTGTCTGGCCATGTATCTTTTCTGTGCACTTTCTGGCTTCTGAATTTGATAACACCACTGTCTCGAATCGCGCTGTGCCATTTTTTTTTAATTTTTGCTCTCATGTGCAACGATATGCAACCACAGTTTCTGTTACTGATAAAAAAATTCCCCTGCAAAACTTCCTTATATCTCAACTAGTTTGGTTTTTTGTCTCGCTCCATCTATAAGTTTTCCATACAATATTCATTTGGGAATACATTATTCATTCTTTACATGACCCACCCACCATAGTCTCTGATTCCTAAATAATACCATGATGGACGGGAATGTGGATCGCTGCAAGACGTTAGTTTGTTAATTTGTCCCGCTATATTATGATCGTTAGCTTGCAAAGACAGCGCACATTTTTAAAAAATGTATAACTTGTTATCTTTCCCAACATAGGTAGTCCAAGACTATGATCCACATAAAAGTGTACCATCATCATGCAAACCTGGTTTAGCTATGTCGTCTAATGTTGTTGCACGTAATCCAAGTATAAACAATCGGCATCTGTCTACCATAACTGAAAGTCGCCCCTATCGAAAAAGATCCTCCTCTATATAAGGTCATCTTGTAAAATTGGAAATATTGATATGGTGATACGGGGGATGATGATGATGATGATGATGATGATGATGATGCGTTCGTCCGATGATTTGAGGTATTCTAACGGATACGAACCGTAGACTTCCTCCTCGTCATCCGCCCTTAAAAGGACGTTAAGTGGACGTAGTTACGTTGTGTTGCAGTTTGCAGTGTAACACTGTGATATCTGCGCCTTTCGGCCCAACACATCCGATTTCAGCCGACGCTTTTTTGTGTACCGGGTTCGTCTTCCCACTTCGATCCCTGCTCGCTTGGCCAGACTAGACAGGTTAGTCTGTTTCTAGAGGCACCACGAAGAGGTGTAGCAGGGTCTGGATGGTTCTGGTTCACCGATCCTGGCGCAAGCCATCAGTTGTGAGTCACTGACGACTTCCAGCTCTGGTGCTGGGGGGGCGCGCCTTCGCCTCCATACGGGGGATTAACAACAAGATATGTTTGACGGCGTAATCTCCCATAAACTCACGGACAGCGTTACGAGTGACGTCGATAATATTTGTTTTGTTTGTCTGTTTGTGTGGAAAAGTTGAGTCATCTCACTGAAAGGTTCCTTTGGTCAGGGAACGTGTAGATCACATTCCAAAATACCAAAACATGTATCTAAATGTAACCAATTTCTCACTGTGCATAAAGGCGCTCTCTTAGTTCTGTAACCCTGGCTCCCCAATTATCAGTATAGATATGTCTGACATCATATGGAAGAATATCTAAAGCGTCATCGTCAACTGTTAGTTTTCTTAGTTTCGCACAACAACTAGTCTCCACTCAATGTGCTAGGTCGTTTGTGTGACGCTGATGAAGAAGTAGAAGGAGTCCGTATGGGGTCGATGAATGCTGCTGTAGTTCATATGTAAATTATCGCTACTATTAAACGAGGCACTTTACAGATGCCGTATGGGGGAGTGGTAGAGATACAGGTAGTGATACTGCATTTTTGGTTTTCTATATGCTTTTGTTTTGAATTTGTTCCATTCTATACCAAGTATTTTCCTTAGACATTTATTTTCGAATGCGTTCAACTTTGTTTCTATATCTCTTGTTGTTTTCCAGCTTTCACACGCATACGTAAGGGTTGATAGTACATTTGATTTGAATAGCCTAAGTTTTGTGTTTGTGCTAATGAGTTTTGATTTCCACAACTTTTCAAGGCTTCTGAAAGACATTGCTGCTTTAGAGAGGCAAGAGCAGCAGGAATCGGCTCCCTCAATGAGATAGAACTGCTTGCACAGAACAGAGACAGATGGCGAGATTTGATAAAATATCTTTAAAAGAAAACTGCTAGAACAAAAATTCATATAGGAGAAGGTGTATCTTGGTCTACGCCCTATGGGCCGGTTACGGCTCGAAAGGTCAATAGATAGATATGCTTTTTCTTTAGATTGTTGAGGTGCATTTGCACACGAAATATCACCAATAGTTTTCTGTTTTCACTAGCAGAAAATCAGCATAGACTTTTTTCCCCACAGATCCTCATTTCTTATCTTATATCCGAACTTATCTTGGAACTAGTTTCCTGACGTATTTGTGACACAGGTGACTTCCTACCACTGAGAGTTATTTTCACGATGCATAGTTTAAGAGCTGTTGAACTGGGCTCTTTTCAATATTGGATATTCAGATGAGTCCAGAATCTAGGGTGAATCCATAATGACTGAGCTATTCGAAACACTGAGATGTGCAGTTGGTGACACATGTGAAAAAAGATGATGGCATTGTTGTCGAAATACCATGATGGCTGAGTGAACATGTTGTTGACATGACAGACACCTTTGTCATTATTGATGCTAACAACACAGTTTTTTTCCCGTGATGATCAAGTGAAGGATAGACATTGTATCTCTGCATCAGCCTACGACATGGTAAAAACTTGTAGCCGGTGGCTCTGGTGTACGACTCGTTATGACAGAGACACACCCACAGAGTTTGTAGTGTCAACACAAGAACATACCCAGGCTTGTCGACGCATCAGAGATTGTAGGATCAGCACAGTTGACATGTTCATGTGTCTCAACACACACTCGATTATGATATCTCTGCTCCACATGTAATATCGGTGTTCTTGTAGTCGACACTGTCGTGGTGTGATCGTTCAAGATGTCGTAGATGTCGACACACTAGGCTGTAATGTCGGTGATACATGTGATATTGTTATTGGTATCGGGAGAATACAATTTGTAATGTCGACACCCCACATTCTCTCTAATTATCAACTAGTCGAGTCACCTTTTATGATAAGCGTGGTCAGTGACGTACACATTTCGATGTTTTAACGTTGTCAAGCAAAATGAAATATCAAAATATATCCAAATCTTTCAAACTTTTTTTTTTATGTTGATGGAGTTGTAGTCTTTCGCGCATCAGAATAACGAGATCAACATCACTGAGACCGGTGTCGACACGCTCTCTGTTTTGTGTGAGATATGTCATCTGAACGTATGTTTTATTTCTACCCTAGCTGTGTTCGAGTAAGTTGGTTTTTTGTGTAGCAGATCAACCTTCTATTCATCATCTTCCCCAGCAACTTTCCTAAACAATGGAGGAGGCAGATGGATCTGTAATTCTTGGAGAGCGAGTAGACACTTTCAGAGTTATTGAGTTGTTGAGTTATTTGCGGGTCATCACCATTGCACTCCGAACATGTCCATAGGTGCTAAGATCCCCTCCTCAGCAATTCCCTCAGTGTCCAGCGACTGAGGACTCCAGTTCTATGTTGGTTGATAAGTCTTCTTACACGGCCACCAAGTTTCTCATTTCTGGCTGTGCCCATCTTAACTCCCATTTCCATCATCCGAAGAAGTGACGTTGATCTGTGTTTGTCGAAGTCCTGTGCTCTTCCCACATCTCGGAGTGCATTGATGATGTCCGCCCGATCCATCGGTTGCCCGCCCTCAAGGACAGCGCAGCTAGCCAACCTGTCCGCTCTCTCATTTCCCCGTACTCCCGCATCTCCAGGGACATAGACAAAGGTGACCTTACGTATTTTGGATTTCTGCAACGACTCTACCCATTGCATGTGTACAAAGCCCGCCTCCACTTTTTTTATCATGCTCATCGAATCACTCAGTATACATGCGTGGATGTAGTCTTGTGACTCTAACCATTTGAATGCCTTGGTCACTGCCATCACCTCCATTGTCATGCTACTCGTGGTCATGGCGTATGCACCACTGTCTTCCTTGGCTATTCTGCCTGCCGAGCGTACTGTAAATGCCCATGCACTTCTTTGGTGTCGTCTTACAGATCCGTCTGTATAGATGACTGCATCTTTCTCATCGGTGTTATCGCAGATGAGACCGTTGACCTCAGCATTAACCACGACCGGGTTCTGTTCCCTACTTTTCCTGTCGAGTGTGACAATACATGAGAAAGTCCCCTTGAATGACGTAAGGCACCGGTATCCACTCCTCACCAACGCTGATATTGGTAAGCCCCCAGACCTGTTTGATGACATCTTCTGCTCGGCCCACCCATGATTTGCCTCTTTTTAGCCTGGTACCTTTCTCTGTGTTGAGCACGTGGTGCAATGGATGCTCTGTATCTGTACTAATCTTCAGGTATGCTCGTGCTCTCCAGATCTTGATTCTGTCATCCATGGTTGGAAAGTCAAGAAGATACCTCATTGCTACACAGGGAGTGTCCCTCGTACATCCCAGGATAATGCACTTGGCTTCATTTTGTATTTTCTCCAGCCTATCAATTTGAGTCGTACTAACAGTAAGAATGGCCAGGGCATACTCGATTGGTGCGAGGACTAATCCCTGGAACAGAAGAGTAAGTAGCCTCTGCTCGATGTTGGCAGCTGCCATGACCTTCAAGGCGGCTAATCCTTTGCGGGATTTTGTTATCACATGGTCGACGTGATCCCGAAAACACAGGCTGCGATCAAACTTAACTCCGAGGTAGTCATCAACTTGTCCCTGGTCACCTCATCAGCTCCCATTCGTACTACCGGTGTGGTCGTATTAACGATATGATTGTTAAGGGAGAACCATGAAACTGATGCTTTATTAGGATTAACCAAGGCACCTGAAACCCCACACCAGGAAGAAATGCGATCGAGTTCGTCTTGCATTGTGGAGGCGATTCCCCGTCTGTCTCTTCCCTGTCGATATACCAGAATATCATCAGCAAAAGTTATGGTTCTTCCCCTCCCATCCAGCTGTTGGGCCGTGATCGTTATTGTGTACACGTTACATAGAACTGGTGACAATGGTGAGCCTTGTGGCAGCCCAGGACAAATGGATGTTGGCTCGGAAGACCAACTTCCACATCTGAGTATCACCTTCCTATGAAATAGTGCCGCGGCGATCCATCTTATGAGGAAGGGGTTCACCGCCAGTTTGAGAAGCATATGCATGATATATTCAAATGGTACCCTGTTATATGCATCCTCCAGATCTATAGCAGCAGCACATGTCTCCTCTCGTCTGTGGAAGCCTTCGAAGACGTCATAGGCAAATACTGCCGCATTGAACCATATCTCTTTGTTATATCTATAACCTCCGAGTGTGGATGGGAATACGCGTTTCTGTTCAAGGCGACAGGTGAGGACACGGGCAACTATTTTCTCCAGCAGCTTGCCCGCAGTGTTCTGCATTGTGATGATTCTGTAGGCACTGATCTGAGAATGGTCCTTGTTTGGCTTCGGTAGCGGTAGTAAGTAGCTGTGTAACCCCTCCTCCTTAATCTGGCCACTCCGAATACTGGCATTAAACTCATTGGCCAGTGTTGTCAAGTCGTCATCAGCTAAATCTCCAATGTCATCATACCGAACACCATCTGGACCAGGAGCAGTGTTGTGCGACCTTTTAAGTGTTGTGCGATTGGTATCGGTTGTGATTGTGAGATCTTCTTCCAGCCCTACATCCTTACACAAATTTGACAAAGATCCCCGTATCCTCATTCTTACAGCCTCATTTCTTTGGTCCGTCAGCTCAATGTAGCGGGCAAGCAGGGCCTTCCCTTTGCTCTCATCAGATTTGTGCCATATCTGGCCTGTGCTCTGAAAGTCTGGTATACCTCTGTGTCGTGGTGTGCCATTCATGCACTGATGAAGGCGCCAGAATGTGGCTAGCGATTTTTCTGAGCACACTTTTTTACAGGTCATCCCATTTGGCATCCTTAGCCTGCTTAGCGCATAGTTTAAAGTGCATCATTTTTTTAAATGACGCCTCTACTTTCAGACGCTTCAAGAGTTCAGGTTGTGTTCTTCCATTCCTTCTAGCTTTCTGCCATGGCTTGGCCGTTTTTCTCTTGCTCCGCCAAGCTTCCTCGACATCTATGTTCCACCAGGGTGGCTGCGTCCATCTCTCCTGCCTCCTACGAGGGGCGCTCTGTTTCCTATGTCTGATTTTGCTAATGACGTCCTGGTCTGTTTTCTCGTAGTTGAATGTGTGGAGCTTTGTTCTCTGGCTTTTATTTCGCCTTTCTCAATTAGGAGGACACATGGATAGTGATCACTTCCGTGAAACCCCAGTGCATTCCACCTGCGAAGGTGGAAGGCACCAGTGCCAGGTCTATGACACTATCAGAGTCCCCTGTTCGAGTGACCATTCTTGTTGCCCTTCCATCATTCAAGCACACTAAATAGGCCGATACCAGTGCGTTCTCTAGGTCTTTTCCCTGCTTGTTGGTTATGGCGTTACCCCACTGGTCTCTTCTAGCATTAAAGTCTCAGCAGAAAATGACATTCTCTTCATCGAACTCGAAGAGATTCTGCCATTGTTGTGTGTTCACCTTCCCATTACAGGCATACACATTAACAATCACGAAATGAACTGGGGTCTGCACCCTAACCGCATGTACCTGCAATTCTGCATTGTTCCACATAGACATATCAACCTCAGCTACCACCATATTGTTGCGCACATGGATGGCCTGCCCAAGGTGTCGTCTATTGCAAAAAAAAATGAAAGCCAGGAGTACTTACTGTCCTGTCACCAAGAAGAGTTTCTTGCAAAACCATTATATCGGGCGCCGCACATTAGCTTATCAAGAATGGGCCGTCGTTGATTAATGGACCCACAATTCCAATAAGTAACGCGCACATACTTTAGGCCTAGCCTCTCACACTTTGACAGTTTAGTGCCACCCCTCTTGCCCCGTCGTGTTTTCCTTCTTCGATGATGTAGTTTGGGCTGCATCTGAAAACTTACACTTACCGTCGTCTTTGATGAACGGCGCTGAACGTCGATGCTTTGGATGGTCCAGACTCACGTGCACTTGCTCAGTCGCACGTCCCAGAACCCGTTCCACGTTATAAACTGGCTAACTCCAGTAATTTGCTCAGCAGCACGCGGAAACACTGTGAGCTTTCTACAAATTAAATGACTTACGCGTCCTTGACGACAGACCGGCGTAAACAAACCGCCATTTATTGACGCGTTCAATAGTGCAACAACAATGATGAGTGATGAAATAAGGAAATTATAACAAAATGCAATGAATCAAATGAAGATGAAGAAGTGATTTACATCAAATAGAAAGCGCGTACACTCACATGAAACTTTAAAAAATAAAAAAAAACAAACAAATAAACAGGAAATTTCACTGGAAAACAGCACTTATCTGTGAGTCTTATAACTAGTAGAAAACTTAAGTCCGATTTGAGAAAGCCTACAGTCCGGTGTTAAATCTTTTGTGTTCAACCAAATTCAACCAAGAGAAATTTTTGACCATGTTGATGTCGCATGTAACCACCACACGACGACGATGCGACATCAACATGGTCAAAAATTTCTCTTGGTTGAAGGACACTTTACTGCTCGGTAATGGCGCTGGACTAGCGGTGTTGTAAAGATCTGTTTGCGATTCGTCACTAGAGATTCGGTTGTAACAGGAAAATGACAGATGATAGTTTTGTTGGAACGGTTGAATTGGTTGGTGGTCGTAATATGGCTCGTGCTTTTTTCGAATCACCCGTATTTCGTGGGTCCTCGTGATAATTTATAAATCAACTTGTCCAAGTTTTGTGGGTGTGTTCACAATATCTTTGATCGGAGAGACACAAATTTGAAGTCGTCTTCGTCTGGCTCACCAGTGCTCGTTTCTGACAGCATCTCCTGATAAAAAAAAATCAGGTAAGTTTAGTCTAGTGTTCGCGCACATCATACCTTCCATCTCTACCTTCGTTGTATGTAGACCAATCCGTGATTAATCTTCGACAACATGTTGTTGTAATCGTTCATTATGACAAAAAAAAAAAAAGAACTCAAGCTCTAACACAGCTTGTCTGGTATTTTTATTTCACGCTTCTGTTTATGTGACTAAGGGTACCTTTGGTGTTATAACATTCTCAGCGGTTATGTTTAGATTAAACACCGTACCTTGAGCTTTGTGAACGTCAAAATTCAAGAAAGACTTCTACAAATTTGTTAACGGCAATTTCCTCAGAATCGACTTACATATTCCCATCGCTCCGAAAAAAAACCATACACAAAAGATTCACACCGGACTGTAGGCCTTCTCAAATCAGACTTCAAGTTTTCCACTAGTGCAATGTTCGGGAAGCAACTCGTGATCTCACAACTCTGAAAGCGACTACACACTCTCCAAGAATTACAGACCCATCTGCCTCCTCCATTGTGTAGGAAAGTTGCTGGGGAAGATGATGAATAGAAGGTTGATCTGCTACACAAAAAACCAACTTACTCGAACACAGCTAGGTAGAAACAAAAAATACGTTCAGATGACATATCTCACACAAAACAGAGAGCGTGTCGACACCGGTCACAGTGATGGTGATCTCGTTATTCTGATGCGCGAAAGACTACAACTCCATCAACATAAAAAAAGATTGAACAATTTTCATATATTTTGATATTACATTTTGCTTGACAACGTTAAACATCGAAATGTGTACGTCACCGACCACGCTTATCATAAAAGGTGACTCGACTAGTTGATAATTAGAGAGAATGTGGGGTGTCGACATTACAAATTGTATTCTCCCGACACCAATAACAAAATCACATGTATCACCGACATTACAGCCTAGTTTGTCGACATCTGCGACATCTTGAACGATCACACCACGACAGTGTCGACTATAAGAACACCGATATTACATGTGGAGCAGAGATATCATAATCGAGTGTGTGTTGAGGCACATGAACATGTCAACTGTGCTGATCCTACAATCTCTGATGCGTCGACAAGCCTGGGTATGTTCATGTGTTGACACTACAAACTCTGTGAGTGTGTCTCTGTCATAACGAGTCGTTCACCAGAGCTACCGGCTACAAGTTTTACCATGTCGTAGGCTGATGCAGAGATACAATGTCTATCCTTCACTTGATCATCACGGAAAAAACGGTGTTGTTAGCATCAATAACGACAACAGTATCTGTCATGTCAACAACATGTTCACTCAGTCATCATGGTGTTTCGACAACAACGCCATCATCTTTTTTCACATGTGTCACCAACTGCACATCTCAGTGTTTCGAGTAGTGCTCAGTCATTATGGATTCACCCTAGATTCTGGACTCATCTGAATATCCAATATTGAAAAGAGCCCAGTTCAACATCTCCTAGGCTATGCATCGTGAAAAAAACTCTCAGCGGTAGGAAGTCACCTGTGTCACAAATACTAAAGGGAGGTCAAAAAGTAATGCACACCATTTTTTTTCTCGGCTAATAATAAAGATAGGAATATGAAATTTTGCACACTTGGAATATGACATGTTCCAATTATGTGCACCAAATTGCACAGCATTTTGATAAATATTACGCAATCTATGAACCATTAAAATGGAGCTTGTCAACAATGTCCGTTACAAACAGCGAATTGTCATAGAATTTCTGGTTGCGGAAAAAGAAACTGTGGCAAACATTCATAAACGACTGTGTGCAGTGTACAAATGTTCTGCAGTCGATAGGAGCACAGTTAGTCGCTGGGTTCAGAGAATTAAAGCTGCAGAAAGTGTACGAGTGGAGCTGCATGATTTACCGCGTTCTGGACGTGTTGCCTCGGCTACCAGCACAGACATGTTAAACCGGGCTGATGCTATTATTCGTAAGGATAGGCGTATCACTAGTCAGCAATTGGCATTGCAGCTTACAGTCAGCAAGGGAAGTGCAATCGCAATTTTTAAAACTCTCGGATATTCAAAGATTTGCGCTCGATGGGTTCCTCGGTGCATAACAAATGATCACAGAGTTCAAAGGAAAACATTCTGTTCTGAATTGTTGGAGCGTTTCGGTATTGAAGGAGAAATGTTTTTGTCAAAAATTGTTACCGGTGACGAAACGTGGGCACATTATTATGAGCCTGAAACAAAAATGCAGTCAATGGAATGGCATCATCCGCAGTCACCAAAAAGAAAAAAATTCAAAACATCTCCATCAGCCGGAAAAGTGATGATCACTGTCTTCTGGGACATTGATGGTGTGATTCTTGTTGATGTAATGACAAGAGGTGAGACAATCAACTCGACAGAACACACTGACAAAACTCAAAAATCGGTTCCACAGAGTTCGGCCTAATAAGCCATCTGCAGATTTGTTGCTTCAACATGACAATGCACGCCCTCACACAAGTCTGGTAACACGGGAAGCAATCAACAAATTTGGTTGGACTGTACTGCCCCATCCTCCTTACAGCCCTGATCTGGCTCCCTCAGATTTCCATCTGTTTGGACCACTCAAAAAATTCCTGCGTGGGACACACTTTGACAATAATGAGGGTGTGATCCGTGCAGTTAAAAAATGGCTACGCGAGCAGGACAAAACTTGGTACAAACGAGGCATTCATGACCTAGTTTCGCGTTGGTGTAAGGCAATACGCTTGGACGGAGATTATGTTGACAAATAGGTAGTGTCAAGGGGATGTTCAGCTACAATCTGTGAAAATTTCACACATTTTGCCCGAATAGTTTCCGAGAAAAAAATTGGTGTGCATTACTTTTTGACCTCCCTACGTACGTCAGGAAACTAGTTCCAAGATAAGTTCGGATATAAGATAAGAAATGAGAATCTGTGGGGAAAAAAAAGTCTATGTTGATTTTCTGCTAGTGAAAACAGAAAACTATTGGTGATATTTCGTGTGCAAATGCACCTCAACAATCTAAAGAAAAAGCATATAGAAAACCAAAAATGCAGTATCTCTACCACTCACCCATACGGCATCTGTAAAGTGCCTCGTTTAATAGTAGCGATAATTTACATACGAACTACAGCAGCATTCATCGACCCCACACAGACTCCTACTTCTTCATCGGCGTCACACAAACGACCTAGCACATCGAGTGGAGACAGGTTGTTGTGCGAAACTAAGAAAACTAACAGTTGACGATGACGCTTTAGATAATCTTCCATATGATGTCAGACATATCTATACTGATAATTGGGGAGCCAGGGTTATAGAACTAGGAGAGCGCCTATATGCACAGTGAGAAATTGGTTACATTTAGATACATGTTTTGGTATTTTGGAATGTGATCTACACGTTCCCTGACCACCTAAAGGAACCTTTCAGTGAGATGACTCAACTTTTCCACACAAACAGACAAACAAAACAAAAATTATCGACGTCACTCGTAACGCTGTCCGTGAGTTTATGGGAGATTACGCGGTCAAACATATCTTGTTGTTAATCCCCCGTATCACCATATCAATATTTCCAATTTTACAGGATGACCTTAAATAGAGGAGGATCTTTTTCGATAGGGGCGACTTTCAGTTATGGTAGACAGATGCCGATTGTTTATACTTGGATTACGTGCAACAACATTAGACGACATAGCTAAACCAGGTTTGCATGATGATGGTACACTTTTATGTGGATCATAGTCTTGGACTACCTATGTTGGGAAAGATAACAAGTTATACATTTTTTAAAAATGTGCGATGTCTTTGCAAGCTAACGATCATAATATAGCGGGACAAATTAACAAACTAACGTCTTGCAGCGATCCACATTCCCGTCCATCATGGTATTACTTAGGAATAAGAGACTACCGTGGGTGGGTCATGTAAAGAATGAATAATGTATTCCCAAACAAATATTGCATGGAAAACTTAGAAATGGAACGAGACGAAAGACCAAACTAGTTGAGATATAAAGATGTTTGTAGGGTAATTTTATTATCAGTGACAGAAACAGAAACAGTGGTTGCATATCGTTGCACATGAGAGCAAAAATAAAAAAAAATGGCACAGCGCGATTCGAGAAAGTGGTGTTATCAAATTCATAAGCCAGAAAGTGCACAGAAAAGATACATGGCCAGACACACAAACTGCCTCTTGTTCATTCTGTAGATGGATCTGTCTGTCCAGTAATGGCAATTTCAGCCACGTGCGACGCTTTTCAGTGACACAGCACCCAGTATGAGACACATATGCTTTACCAAACTACTGACTTATCATGACTGTTTGCTTCCATCATTTACAATATCAAACATATACCATGTCCTCCATCAACTAGAAAATACATTAACTATAAAAGATTATTGGAAACAGGTAAATGAAATATGGAAAGACACATGCGAAGAAATGCTGAGTACAAAAGATTGCTAGAAAAAGGCATGGGTTGACAGCAGACTGGATAAAATTAATGAAAGAAAAGAATAAGAAGGTAGACATACATAAAAGCACAACGAGAGGAAATAAAAGCCAAGACACAGGAAGCTTACACAGAGGTGAACAAAGAAGTGGGAAGATGCATTAAAAGGGATAAGAGGAAATATATAGATGAACTAACTAAAGAGGTGGAGGAAGCCGACTTTCCGTTATGGGAGACAGATACCGATTATTTATACTTGGGTTAGGTACACCTACATTAGACGACATAGTTAAACTAGCTCTGCAGGATGATAGTACACTTTTATATGGACCGTAATTTTGGACTACCTATGTTGGGAAAGATAACAGGTTATACATTTTTTTAAATGTTCGTTGTCTTTGCAAGCTAACGACTGGACAGAGTAACAAGCTAACGTCTTGCAGTGAGCCACACTCCCGTCCATTATGGTATTACTTAGGAATCGGAGACTACAGTGGGTGAGTCACGCGAGAAGAATGTAAAACATAAAAAATACCCAAAAAAATGTATGGAAAACTTTGAGATGGAGTGGGACATTAGGGCAGATCAGTGTAGAAATATAAGGATGTTTGCAGGGCTTTCTTGGGGGAATTTTTTATCGGTGAAAGTAACAGAAAATGTGGCTGCAGATCGTAGCACATAGAGAGCAAAATTAAAAAATAAAAGAGCAAGTTTCGAGACAGTGCTGTTATAAAATTCAGAAGACAAAAAACAAAAACACATTTTGTTCATTCTGTAGATGGATCTGTCTGTCCAGTATTGGCAAATTCAGCCACGTGCGACGCTTTTCAGTGACACAGCACCCAGTATGAGACACAAATGTTTCATCAAACTACTGACTTATCATGATTGTTTGCTACAAACCGTCTGTCATGACGTCACTGGTTATGTAGTTTTATTTAATTTATTTTTTATCATAAAGCTCACCTCCGATTAACATTAATTACCTAGGCTGTTTAATACAACATGAGATCGCGTCGGTGTTCGACATAGACTCATGATGCAGCATGATGTGTCACAGTCTCAAACATATATTATATCCGTCTATTGGTGACTCTATGATATATTCTTCATCCGATCTTTGAGTTGTTATTATCATTGAAATGTTTAGAGTGGCAATGCAGTAAGAAAACTTACCACTACAAATATAAAATGTGTTAGACGCCTTGTATCCGTATGAATGAGGTGGTGAACGGTAGTGGAAACGATACAAACATATTTCTAGTACTTTTTCCCCCCATTGACAGCATATGGATGGGAACACTGAATAATGTGGTCACATAATATGCTAGACAGAGTGAATCTCACCCATTACTACCTTATTTTGTTATCGTTTTGATTACGGTGTGCTGATATTGGTAACCACTTTTTAGGGATGTAACGAACGTGTATGGACATATTGGGTGAGCGTTTGATCGATCTACTTAGTCACCACTCTAACCAGTCACTCATCACTTATATATATATATATATATATATATATATATATACATCTATTTGCATACGGAATCACACAAACACACACTCACCTCTCCATCAAACCCAACTATCCATCCACTTGTTCTACGACCCACACACGAACACAGGCACCTATCCGCCAATAAACATTACAGTTTGTATCAGTCAGCAAAGCTATCAGAAGACTGCTCCGTTTGTTTACTCTGAGTAATATGCACATACACACGCACGAACACGCACACATACTTTTTTGGGCCCTGTTATTAAATATACATGCTCTGTGAATAGTAACTAATAAACGTATCAGAGAGGCAGCTGACATGCACTACACATATCTTTCCTCTTAAGATCGTTGGGGTGAACTCTCGATATCTAAGGACCAGTGGTCACATCTTAGTATTTCTTAAACCTATTGGCTACCTTGTGGCGACTGACCAACGCTATCGTGAGTAACGGAATGCTATTGTTTTTTAGCTCACGTCTCAGCAATCCCACGCGCGCGGGAAAAAAAACCATCGATTGTCTCACAGGAGAGCAGTAACGATTGGCTCTTTATGTGCCAAGGTGGGAGAATATTGACTGTCCGTTCATGTCGTCAGCGAGAGATACCTGATTAAATATCACTGATTATGGTCCATATCTATCTTAAATAGTGCCCATTTATGTCCACGTGGATATAATAAATACTAATTTATTATTATCATAAGTATATATGCACAATATTTCTATGAAATAACTAACGTATCGCTAGTCCCTAATATGGTAGTTTCGCTTCCGGAGTGGGCGTGGTCTATAGCCGGACATCATACACTCGCTCCTATTGGTTGTCACTTTGGCGGGAAACAGCGATGTCCATTACATTACTCATTAACCAATCTACTCAATTATTCCCCAACTACCCCCTTCATGACCTTACTCAACCCACAATACTTCTTCTAAGTCCTATACATATATACATATATATATATATATATATATATATATATATATATATATATATATATATATATATATCATTGCATCACTTTGGCGTGGCGCAGTTTGGCGAAGTCTCTATATAACTCTTGTACTAATAGGGTACTGGACGTTGTAGGGTAGTTTACTCTTTGTCCAAACAATTATCGGGGGTCGTGTCCAACATGATACACTACTGGGGAGGTGTGTTCTTGATGCTGAATAAACAGGACGAGATCACCAAGTCAATAGCTACTGGGAAATTCTCAAAAACAACTTTAAAGCAGAAACTGAGGCCCTCAGAGATGCTACAACACTGGCTACTCAGCGCAAAAATAAACATGCACAATAAATTGGTGATTCTGAATGATGCACTGTCAGTACTATCAGCTCTAAAAAAAGCCACAGAAACTAGATGACTTGAGAACAACCCTAGATCAACTATGCAATAACTTCCAGAGAGTAGTCATTCAATGGATACCATCACACTGTAATATACACGGGAACGAACGTGCAGACAAATTAGCTAAAGAGGGAGGGAGAATACCACAAGAGAGCCATCCGCTCAGTTATGATGCAGCCGAATCCATCCTCAAAGGTCAGTACCATGAAAAATGGAAACGAGAACACCCAAAGCATAACGATAGGGACGGTTACCACCAACTATCAAGTAGGGACCAAGTCATCATACTTCGCCTATGCACTGGCCACAATAGAACGAGAAATCACATGTTCACCAAATTCAAAATAGGTACAACCAGCCTATGCCACTGTACACTGGACAATATGACTACAAAACATGTTCTACAGGATTGCCCCCAATACACAGAACTGAGAAGAGCAATGTGGTCCACACCCATCTCCATGAAAAAGAAACTATAGGGGGCAATCGAATCACTTAAACAGACAGCTGACTTCATGAGAGAGTCTGGAATCCTACTCTGATTGAGTCTTGATCGCAGAGAGAGAGAGAGAGAGAGAGAGAGAGAGAGAGAGAGAGAGAGAGAGAGAGGGACTGATAGGAAACAAAGGAGTTTTTACAGTGTGAGCAGCAAAGCAGGCATAGAAAAAAAAACAGCAATCGAGAATTGAAAAATAAAATCCTGGAAAGCCTTTTGAGAAACATTTAAAATTACAACAGCGAAACCGTTATAAAATTATTATTATATAATTTATATAATAATATTAAATTATTATATTATAAAATAACGCGAAAAAAAACACAAATTTATCTTTTTTTTTTAAACCGTGAAAAACAGAACAGAATACTACGAACGCACAAAGTAGCGAAAACGATAAACAAGTTTGAATTATTATTTAAAATGACTTTAACCATACTCTTCATAAACTAGCTTAAGAATACAAGAATAACAGAGTTAACAAGACTACGATACTTGAACCAGGAATTGTAAAATTAGAATTATAGCTCGTTTCAAATCATGTGCCCAACTTCAATACGCTATTACTCAGTAACCGTTTGTTAAAAACTGTTGAAATTTTCCAAATGTTATTAGAATGCAAAAGACCCTTTAAATGTATATTTAACAAATATCTTGCAGCTGCAGTTTTCTTAAAGCGGCGAATTTCTTTGATGTTTGTCAAAATTGTAAATTGTGAACCCCTAAATAATAGAAATTACCGTAGTTGCTGGTCTATGATTAATTTTCACTAGGTAAAGGCGTGGCCGTAATGGGGAAATAACCTAATAAGACAAAACACCAGGAGAATTATTGTCTTCTCAGTTCGAGGACGGACGATAATATCAAGGTATACCTGTATGTCCAATTTTCATAGTTGTGTGGTCCTGAAAAGGACCGTTTGTTGAACTAATTTAAGGTAATATAGGGGCCAACATTGTGGGGGCTATATACTTTCATTCTGAATCAGACGAGTCTAAAAGATTAATAACTGTTTGGGGTTGAACATTCCACAAACCATCATTTTTCCAATATTCCTCTTCCTGTTTTAAGACGTGGTCTTCACATTTAGCCCAATAATCTTTGTCTATATTTAATAAAGCGAGATTAGCAAGAGTCTTTACATCGCATATTTTGAATGTTGTATTTTCATCTGCCACTTGTCCTTTTAATTTTGCCCAGATTAGTTCTATTGGATTTAAATGAGCATGGTAAGGTGGCAGCCTCAAACTTATATGACCGTGCTCTTGGATAATCTTATCTATTTGAAAAATCTTTGTCCTTTGTTTTTGCTTTACTAGAGATAGTAATTCAGGTTTTAAGTACATGTTATTAAATTGTATGTGCTCCTTTGTGAGCCATATCTTAATAGCATCTTTTGTACTGGATGACGTCGGGACTTTATCTTCAAGTGCAACAATGTTGTGGTACGCTGCATTGTCCATTATTAGGCAAGATTGTCGATCTAGTGATGGGAGAACAGAATTTTCAATCCAATGTCTAAATATGTGACCATTCATCTCAGAGTGATAATCCCGATTGTCTATGGATTTTGAAAGAAAAATGAGCTCTGCATTCTGTATTAGTCCATGTTGTCGACTACCTGCATGAGCAATTATCAAGCGCTGTCCTTTGCTGCTAGGTATTAATCTCTTAATCTTTCCATCTGATGACTGCCATTCCCTTTGGTTAGTGTGGTGAGCATTGATCCATGTTTCATCCAAGTACACAATATCATAACCTTGCTTGCGCACCTCTTTTACTTCATGTAAGTACTTGCTTCTCATGACTACTATATGTGGCTTCTCACAGATGATGTTTCGTCCATTGGAATACTTTCTGAATGTAAAGCCTGCAGCTCTCACATTCCTCCATAATGTAGACTTTGATATTTCAATACTGTTGTTCATTTTCAGCGATACTTTTAATTTTCTTATTGTAACAGTTTCATTCATACCCAACATTTTGCGAATTTCACTTCTAATAAGTTCACTGTCGAGATTATCCAACATTTTTGCTCTTCCTTGTGATTTTGTATATTTTGAACATTGACGGTCACGTGCTTGAATCCAGCGAATAAATGACCGTTTAGATAAATCCAAAATGTGTCTTGTCCTATTCTCAGGGTTTTCTAAAGAATGAAATAATCTTCCTCGTTTAGCCTCTTTGCAAAAATAGTCATACATTTTTATTGCGATGTTTTGTAAACTGCAGAATTTCATTTTAAGACTCATGATAAATGTTATCGTTCCACGTCTCTACCTATGAATGAACGGAAATGGAACACACAATTTCTCGTGTTTTTTACAAGTGTCTAATTGTGTCAAAAACCACGGTAAAAGCGTGAAAACACGTAAATTTTACCGTGTATGGATTTTTAATCGCTATTTTTAACTTAAAATACTGTAAACATTAAGTTTTGACTACATCAATGGGTCGTTATAAATTTATATAAATCAAATAAGCAACAATAATAACCAAATGTTTTTTTTTAATGAAATTAATTCCCTGTTGGGTTCTAATCATTATAACTTTACATGCAAATTTTGAACAACTTACAACAACTGGTTAAAAAGCTATCGATTTTAAAAGTTGGGCACAAGTTATGAAACAAGCTATAATAGAAGCTTTAAGCATAACGACTCCGAATTAATAAGGTGCCAATAAAGCACAAACGGTACAATTAATAGTCCTGACTTCCGGTCAATATGGCGGATAGGCAGCAGGAACCTTTGAGGTTTTGTCTGAAAACTGTTCCGTGTTTCAGTTTCCTCATATTCCAAGTCCGGTTTGCTGCCGGAGCTACTGAGTTTAGTGCTCTGTGTACACTGTGTGCTGTGTTTTTCATCCGGATAGTGTTTTTATATCCCGATTGCTTACGATGAATGATGATATCGTATGACGAAGGAAAGTTCGGTTGTGTTCTCTTTTGGTGCGGCTACGCCTTAGGTCTTTTGTCGTGTGCTGTGGCTTCTATGATGGGGATTGCAGCTGCCTTTCTTTATTTTGATCATTTTTAATGAGATGAGATATTAATTCGGATGATTCTACTGACACGGGCGGTTGAGCACTTATGGATTTTAATTCGTTTGCAGTGCTTCAACTAACTATAACTATAATAGAGTCTAAGAAGGTAAGGTGATATTAATAATTGATTTTACAACATAGGTAAACTCGGGTTCGAAAGGTCAACAATTTTTTTCGATCGGGTGTGAAATAAAAACTCAGACCCGAAAGCCTCGCAGCGACTGCACTAGATAAGCGGTCTTTATTCTCCTGTTATATGTCTCCCTGCAGACTCCAGTAATGGAAAAATGTCGAACATATCTTTTTAAAGTAGAAGGATAGTTCTTACACCGTGAAATGGATTGTAGATACAATGCAAAAGACTGGAAGAAACCGGGCATTAAGCCCATTTGAAAGAAAACAAGTCACAAAAGTTATAATCTGTACTAAAAATATGCAGATATGATGATTCCTCAGTCCGTGAAAAATCATTTGTAACGTACTATAGAAATTATTATAAAAAATAATTGAGCCGCGGCTATACTGAAAAACAAACGGAATTCAGTAAAAATAACAGATCCAAACTTGTACCATATGGAGATAGAGACAGCTAAAAGAAGACCCAAAGAAATATTGTACACTGTCGTTAGAGGTGAGACACTACTGACAAACTCAGTCGCTTAAAGTAAGATGTGTAAATTTCTGTACCATTCTTCCTAATCCAGTTACCCTTGAGTTCGTTGAGAAATTTACAGACAGACCTTATTAACTTTCTCCTTTGATCTCCGTTTACAATCTTTAAATGGGACAACAACGTCGAGGCCTGTCCATTCCTTGATGTTACCTTCCCACCTCTGTCTGTCTCTCCATCATGGTCTTTTCACAATTCCCCGAAGGATGGTCTTACCAGGCCAGATGCTAGGGATACGTAAGATGTGTACATTTTTTTTTCTTTGCGTTCCCAAGATTTTACTTCTGACGAAGTCCCTAGAGTATAGGAAATTAATTTTGCGTGTTAATCCGTTCTTCCCGTGTGCACAGGGATTTAACACCGAACACATAGATTACTCCGACTTTGAAGTTAGGTGTGTACATTTCATTTTGAGGTTCTGCATGGGAAATAGTTATCCTGTAATCAGATTACTGCTTGCATTCTACCACCTTGATACTGTTAATCTTTTCAATAGCTTCCTGGTTGCGCGCACAGCTATCTCTACCTTGTAGGAGTTGTCATTCCTATAATTTTTTTGTCAGCGTAAAGATTTTGAGATTGGGAGATTGATGCTGAAAAAAATCCTAAAAATAATTCACATAATAAAGAAAATCAAACAAATAGTAATGTTTTCATTTAAAGCAAGGAATTGGAATAATTGAACTATTTTTAAACAGTAAATTTAATATTAGAAGACTGAGAATTGCAGAGCAGCGAGAACACAGTCATCGAAACTCATCAAACAAGTAAAAGACAAATCTTGGATTGAACACGGGAATAAACTAAATGACATCTGGGTAAATTCCCCAAGAAAATTATACAAAGCCAATGAAAACAATGGGATCAAGAGATCACACATATACACAGTTGACTCAGCTAGTAAAGCCACCAGAAATAGAGGAGGAGGTGTGTTTTTGAGGCTGAATAACCAGGAAGAAATCACCAAGTCAATAAAGTAAATAAAAAAAGTAAAGTGTCCCGTCACGCCAAGTGGCGTATAGGGAATAAGTGTTAGTGACCATAAATTTTACAGACCTTCGGCACATGATATTTGGGGGTAATGTGGTCGGTATTACGCCCGTGCCGCTTTACTATCCCAGAAAAAAATCCGGTACCCATTAAAGGCTGAGTAAACCTGTGACCTTCCAGGCATGTCGTAAGAGGCGACTAAGGAGGTTGATCGATGGCTTGACAAGCTGTCATTGTAAAAAGTATTGTTATGGAAACAGCGCCATATATTTTAGAGCAGTGATATGTGCCACTTTGGCACGCAAGGTTTCTGTTTTGAAATTGTGGTTCTGCCCTATGTGCCGTCTTCGGCTCGAAAGGACAATAGATAGAAACCCGGAAGCCGTCGATTGGGATCGAACCCTACCTCTTGCCCTTTGTAGTCCAGTTAACTTACCAGTGAGCTATCACGGCTCTCACCAGGTCAATAGCTACAGGGAAATTCTCAAACAATTATAAAGCAGAAACTGAAGCCCTCAAAAACGCTGCAAAACTGGCTATCCAACACAAAAATAACATGCACAAGAAATTGGTGATACTGACTGATGCACTGTCAGTCCTAACAGCTCTAAAAAAAAAACGAGGAACCATGAGCTAGATGACTTGAGAACAACCCTAGACCAACTGTGCAGTAACTTCCAGAGAGTGGTCGCAGACGAATTAGCTAAAGAGGGAGGGAGATTATCACAAGAGAACCACATGGTCAGCTATGATGAGGCAAATCCATCATCAAAGGCCAGTACCATGAAAAATGGAAACAAGAACACTCAAAGTATAGCGAGAGGGATGGATACCTCCGACTGTCAAGGAGGGATCAAGTCGTCATACTTCGCCTACGCACTGACCATAACAGATTGAGAAACCACATGTTCACCAAACTCAAAATAGGAACTATTTTTTTCCAATGCCATTGTACACTAGATAACATAACAACAAAACATGTTCTACAGGATTGCCCCCAGTACACAGACCTAAGAAGAACAATGTAGTCCACACCCACCTCCTTGGAAGAGAAACTATACGGGGCAACCGAATCACTTAGACAGCTGCCTTCATAAGAGGGTCCGGAATACTAGTCTGAATGAGCCATGATCGCAGAAGAAGAAGAAAAAGTCAAGAGACATGTTCCAACATACTGAATGTATGAAAAATAAAGATGGGAATTGGTTACACGAAGAAGAGAGGATCACGGAAAGATGGAAAGAATGATTTCCAAGTTTTATTGAACACAAGGGAAAGTATGCAATCTAGAAAGTATACACCAAAGCCTCGCAAACGAAGATTTTCCTGAAATCGTAGGAACTGAAATGAAAGATGCTATTAAAAGAATTCCTAAAAACAAAACGGCTGGTTGGGGGGGGGGGAGGAGAGATAACAACTGCAGTATTAATGGCAAGCGAAGACACCAGAGTTTTATGGCTATGGAGTATTTTCAAGAAATAACGATAAAACATCACGAGGAAATAAATGTTGTCGTTATATACCAAGACAAGGCATTCAATAGAGTAAATAGGGAAATAGTACGGGAAATCATGTTGAAATACGTAGTTAAAGGACCATTTTTAAACAGTGTTAGGATCTTTGTATAGTAAGTAATTGTGAAAGTTCGGTTAGAACAAATGCTGGTCTATCAAAATGGTATAAAGTGACATCTGGAGTCAAATAGGGATGTGTTTTATCCTGGTTTCTGTTCACTATATACATGTACTACATCACTAAAATAGAGGTAAATCCCCCGCAGAAAATATACATTATGAGATAAGTGCTTTTCGCTTATGATCAATGCCTGATATACAAAACAGAGGAACATCTACAATCACATATAAAGTCGCTGCAAAGAAAATTCTATCAGCACGATATGAAGATAAATGTAGACAAAACTGAAATCATAAACATAAGTAGAACACCAAGAAGCAGTATCACCTCAATAGACAATTCAAGCAAGTACAAAAATTGAAACATCTGAGTGTCGTTTTTTTTTTTTACAGAGAATGTAAGGCTTAACACAGAGATTGAAGTAAGAATTCAAAGTGTCAACAAAGTTACATACTAAATTTCGCAAATTTCAAATCATCCTGCTATCTTAATGGATACAAAGAAGAACTTGATAAATTCTTATCTTTATTCCGACCTTTTGCTATCGATGTCAAAAATGTGCTCTGACTTTAATCAAATCCCATGACTGTGGGTGTCAAAGGAGCTAGACACAATTCCAGTTACCTGGAAGTTCTCAGAGGTATGATGGTAATGAAATCTGAAATGGGAGGAGACTTGTAATAAGAACCAGTTTAAAATACTGAACATATATCTTCCCACGGAACCACCTTAAAACTTAATCAAAATACCGACAAATAACGAATGATCATTGCAGGCGACTTAAATAGGCACACCCCTCAATGAACGTATAGTGGCGCGGCGGCCTTGTAACGTAGTACGAAGCATGATGCTCAAATTTCTTGAGGACATTCATCATCATCGTGTGCCTTCTCCGCAACGAAGGTTGGCTACCATGGATCGCCATTCTACTCTGTTTCTTGCTTTGATGGTGCAGGCTGTCATAGATTGACTTGTCCATCTTTTGATGTTACTCGTCCATGTTAGTCTTGGTCTGCCTCTGCCTCTTTTACCTTGTATTTTTCCTTCCAATATTACTTTTAGTAGGCTGTTGTGTCTTTTAACATACCCCAAAAATTTCATTTGTCTTGTCTTGATTGTATTTAGTAGTTCTCTTTTTATTTTCAGTTGTTTTAAAACTTTATCGTTTGTTATCTTTTGTTTCCATCCAATTCTACCTATTCTTCTATAAATCCACATTTCAAAGGCTTCAATTTTCTGTTCTGTTTTCTTGTCTAATGTCCATGTTTCTGCACCATACAGGAATATTGAGACGATATAACATTTTGCCATTCTTAGTTTCAGCCCTGTTGATATTTGTTTTGTTGTTAGTATATTTTTAATGGCATTAAAATTACTTTTTGCCATACCTATTCTTTTGTTTATGTCAATTTTGCATTTTCCATCATTGGTTATAGTATGTCCCAGGTAGTTGTAACTCTGGACTGTCTCCAGATATATTCCCTCAACTGTGATATTTAATTGTAGGTCTTGAGAATTTTCTTTGTTTATGATCGTAGTTTTAGTCTTTTCGATATTCATTTCTAGTCCATATTTTTTGCTTGTTATGTTTATCACATTAAGCAATTGTTGTCTTGAGGACATTAACGTTCAATTTTTCACCACGCAGATTGAGAACATTAAGGCCGCTGTGTTGGAACGTTTTAAAAAATATATTTTGAAATATATTTTGGCGATTTTACGAAAGCCAACCGACTTTCCTATGTCCATGTGCTACCCGCCTAACGTCGAAGGTTATAAAATCCCTAGTACCATAGAATTATAAAAAATGTCGCGCGTCGACATTACCAAAGACAAACAAGAAAAGGTGTTGCACGTCTTGTACAAACAGAGTCGATCAAGTTAGATCTTGCCCTAGGCAGAGCTAATTTTACAAAAAGTTACCCCTTTGCTTAGACAAAGGAACTGTTTAGCGCCAGTACGTAAACAAAATTACATCATGTTATTTGTGTGTTGTAAGATGATAAGGGTGAAAGAGGGGTCGTTCTACCCGCAAGAAATTAAAAACAAAAAAACGAAACAAACGAGAGTACAGGATCGAGAACGTCAAACGTCGAGGGGACGAAAATAGTGTTTAGTCAAGTGGTTTGGTTTTAGTTCATCATTCAGGAGTTGTTTGTACATACACTTGTATATGTATGTATTAATTGCATGTTTGTATACATGTATCAATTAGCCGAACCGGATGATTGTGGGTATGTATAAAAGTTTTAATAAAGATTTACTGCAACTGGGAATCAATTACAACGAAACAACAAAAGAGTGAAAAAGTTCTGCACGTGTTGAAACTGTACGTGCCGGGTGCTGAAGTTAACATTAGCGAAAGGCTGAGGAAAATCTTAGCTTTGCAATCAGCCTGCGCATTGGCGTACGCCAACCCGATATTAGAGGAAGAGAATTCGGTGGTTCTAGACACCGATTTGAAAAATGTTGAGGTGTACTGCGATCTCATTTCTCCTAGACTTGTAGGGGACGTGCTGGTTCTGCTGTTGTGAAGCGTGACTATTTTCGATAAAACTTCCACCTCCGTATTTCGCATTTACAATTAAACCTCACTACCTCCCCCTGAGCAGCTTTCCTTCAATGCAGTGGACTTTCTTTTAGCCAACGACCGCGGAAAAACCATTATTTTCGCGTTTGACATGGTATCGGTACATGGTATAGGAAAAATGGTGAGACACACCCGTTCATCGGGATGCCAAACTTTACGAAGACGTTTACTGCTGTCAGGTAGGAAATGGGATGCCAACATTTATAGGAGGCGGGAGAAATCAGAGAGGTCGAAGAATCGATAATTTCATTGGGGGAATCGGAAGGGGTATTTTACCCTGCCTAAGAATCGGCGGTAAAGCCTTACTCAGGGAAGGTGTGGGGACCGGTCTGCAAGTCGCGCAGCCTGCTTTGGTTGGCAGAAACGTCAGTGAAGCTTTCAAAAAATGAACTAAAGAGGCTAAAAAGCGTATGTTACACGATGCAGTCGATCATTTCGCCGGTGGCAACAACCAATCTGGCTTAGGTTTAAAACGGCGCGTGACAGCAGCAGCGCCACCTGGAGAACCCTTTAGAAAGAGGATAAAACTAGCTTCGAGACAGTCCCCCACATATTCATCGCGGGGAAAAAGCAGTAGCAGAGGAGGACGTCGTCTGCTGCAAAATGTATATTCGACTGAAGATTCCTCTCATTAACCTCAGCGCCTGCTGCGAATGTCTTCACTTTGGTCTTGACGTGTTTAACGTTCCGGCGACTCAAAAGGGCAGTGGAGGAAAAACATTTTGTTGAGATACAACTCTGGCGGCTTTGGTCCCCAAGGCATCCACCGAGTTTGCTATTTCATGAAACAATGTGGAGTATCTAGATCTTTAAATTACAATTTTTCATACGCGCGCCAAAATCAGACTCGCCAACGGGGACAAGTTATTACGCGACGCTACAGCGGCTGTTATATAGGTTTGAATATTTTGACTTCTACGGTCTACCTCCCAGGAACCCTGGTGTTTTCAATTTTACAGTGAGAAATATAAGAAAACGTGTTAAACACAACTTGTGGTCTCTGTTATGTTTTGATATACTTTTAAAGTGCCGAGATGCCAGCTTGGACAAAGTACTTATGGCGTTTTCTACGAGACAACATATTAACTATTTTATTGATTGTCGTTTGGTTAGCACGTAGATATATCGAGTTCGAAAAGCAAACTTCATATAACTCATAATTACGACGCCAAGGTGGAGGCGACGACCTCTGCGAGCGTCCCAGTTTTACAATAACCCATGACGTCAGTAGATAATAATAGAAATGCCGGTTTGCTTTGGTTCAAATCACATTACACTGTGGTGTTAAGGGCCTCTTGAATCAATCGTACATACAAAGATACACGGACAACAAGACCACCAACACATGTACACTAAACCTTAAGACTTATGATGGACTCAACCACCGATGTTTTACCGTTTTCGATGTTAGTATGGAGGGGGTTGAGGAGGGTGATTTTGTCTACGTATCTCACAAAGGAGAAAATAAAAAACCTCTGCAGAAGAACGAGTTGAAAGCGGTTTCTGTTTCCTCGTTCAAAGAAATGAATTATATTCATTCATCTGCGACGTTATTACGGTGACACAGAAAATAGGTTTCCCACCCGCAGCGGCATAACTCTGTCACGTCATGAATTTCAGACTTTAGTAAGCACATGATTCTCACTGAGTACGATAGAATACAAGCTGCTACTGAGGCCACTTGTTCGACTGCTGTTCCTCATGTAAATATAAGACGTCCGCAGCGGGACCACTCAGGTGTTCTTATCTATAGTACAACAACCCTGCAGAACCAATGGGACACTAGACTCAACGCTGTCCCTACTAACATTAAACCGAGACGTGTTAAACATTGCACGAGATAAATAATAATTAATAAATATTATTATAGAGGGAAACTTCCGAGGCGATAATTCAGGGAATTATAGAAGGAAGAGGTATGTATTAGCACTCTGAAAAAAATGAAAAATAAACAACAACAGAAAAAAACAAAGAACAATATATGGTCCGAAGCAGGATCGAACCCGTACTCCATGGCACTGCGCCTTGCCACGAGAAGCCGAACGCTTGGTACACTGCCACTCAGATAACTAAAAAATTAGCTATTGTGAGCAGTGTCTTACGCGAATGTTTTCTCATGACTGACTATAGCATGGGGTTACGATCACAGATCGGAAATAAATTGTATTTCTGTACTTTCCTATTAAGGCAAGTATCTCTCAGTAGGGCTGAATACTTGTGTTGCAGACGAACATTTATAGGACGAAACTGCACGAATAGTAGTTTCCAGTGGTTATATACTGGAGATAAATAATAAAAAAATAAATATTATTATAGAGGGAAACTTCCGAAGCGATAATTCAGGGAATTATAGAAGGAAGAGGTATGTATTACAGCACTCTGAAAAAAATGACAAATAAACAACAACAGAAAAAAACAAAGAACAATATATGGTCTGAAGTAGGATCGAATCCGTACTTCCTGGCACTGCGTCTTGCTACGAGAAGACGAACGCTTGGTACACTGCCACTCAGCTAACTAAAAAATTAGCTATTGTGAGCAGTGTCTTACGCGAAGGTTTCCTCATGACTATAGCATAGGGTTACGATCACAGATCGGAAATAAATTGTATTTCTGTCATCATCATCAACATCGAGTGCCCTCTCCGCATCGAAGGTTGGCTACCATGGAGCGCCATTCCACTCTATCTCTTGCTTTGATGGTGCAGATTGCCATAGGCTGACTTGTCCATCTTTTGATGTTATTCATCCATGTTAGTCTTGGTCTGCCTCTGCCTCTTTTACCTTGTAATTTCCCTTATAATATTACTTTTATTAGACTGTTGTGTCTTCTAACATGACCAAAAAATTTCATTTGTCTTGCTCTAATTGTGTTTAGTAGTTCTTTTTTCATTTTTAGTTGTTTTAAAACTTCTTTGTTTGTTTTCTTTTCGCTCCATCCAATTCTACCTATTCTTCTATATATCCACATTTCAAAGGCTTCAATTTTCTGTTATATTTTCTGGTCTAATGTCCATGTTTCTGCACCATACAGGAATATTGAGAAGATGTAACATTTTGCTATTCTTAGTTTCAGCCCTGGTGTTATTTGTTTTGATGTTAGTATATTTTTCATGGCATTAAAATTACTTTTTGCCATTCCTATTCTTTTATTTATTTCAGTTGTACATTTTCCATCACTGATTATAGTATGTCCCAGGTAGTTGTAGCTCTGGACTGTCTCTAGATGTATTCCTTCAACTCTGATATTTAATTGTAGGTCTTGAGAATTTTCTTTGTTTATGATCATAGTTTTAGTCTTTTTTATATTCATATCTAGTCCATATTTTTTGCTTGTCATGTTTATTACATTAAGTAGTTGTAGATCTTTAGGATTTTCTGTTAGTAGAACAGTATCATCATTTTAGGTTATTGATTAACTTCTCATTAATGTTAAGGCCTGGCATCTCATTGATGTTTTTAAAGATTTTCTCAGTGTATAAATTGAACAAATTTGGTGATAGGATGCATCCTTGTCTTACTCCTCTTTTTATATCAATGGGTGTAGAGTTCTCCTTGTTATATTTTATTATTGCTGTTTGCTCCCAATACAAATTACATATCAGTCGTATGTCTGTGTCATCCAGATTTATATATTTTAGGCAGTCTATAAGTTGCTCATGGTGTATTCCATCAAATGCTTTGGTGATTATAATATACAGTACATATATTATATACAGTATTTCTGTACTTTCCTATTAAGGCTAGTATTTCCCAGTAGGGCTGAATACTTGTGTTGCAGACAAACATTTATAGGACGAAACTGCACGAATAGTAGTTTCCAGTGGTTATATACTGAAGATAAATAATAATAAATAAATATTATTATAGAGGGAAACTTCCGAGGCGATAATTCAGGGAATTATAGAAGGAAGAGGTATGTATTACAACACTCTGAAAAAATGACAAATAAACAACAACAGAAAAAAACAAAGAACAATATATGGTCCGAAGCAGGATCGAATCCGTACTCCATGGCACTGCGCCTTGCCACGAGAAGCCGAACGCTCGGTACACTGATTGCCACTCAGCTAACTAAAAAATTAGCTATTGTGAGCAGTGTCTTACGCGAAGGTTTTCTCATGACTATAGCATAGGGTTACGATCACAGATCGGAAATAAATTGTATTTCTGTACTTTCCTATTAAGGCAAGTATCTCCCAGTAGGGCTGAATACTTGTGTTGCAGACAAACATTTTGCTAGACCTTTGGCTGCGTGGTGTGAAGAAACATGTTGCATGGGCAACAACTTGTCTCTTTCTTATACTGCCCAAGCTCGCGCCTTGGAGAGAACACTCCAGAATCGCCATTTTGGTGCCAACAAGATACCATCCACACCTGCCACACAGGTGAAACCACCAATTAAGAAACTCAACCTAAGTTTGGGTTGCTGGAACGTCCGCACAATGCAAACTGGCCTATCTGACAATTTGCGTGATATAAACGACGCCAGAAAGACAGCCATAATCAAGAATGAACTGAAAAGACTTCAGGTGGATATAGCCGCACTTCAAGAGACGCGTTTAGCAGGATAAGGTATGATGAACGAAGTGGACTACGTGTTCTATTGGCAAGGAAAGAGCAGAGACGATATCAGAGAACACGGTGTGGGATTTGCTGTGAAAAAATCTCTAAAAGGTCTGGTTACACTCGGTCAGAATGCATCAGAGCGGATACTAACACTTCGCCTCAATAAAACAACAGGACCAGTTACTCTTATAAGTGTGTACGCTCCGACCTTGTGCTCGTCATCTGAAACCAAGGACAATTTCTACGAAAATTTGACAGAAGTAATGGAAACTATACCAGCACAAGATCACATTATTCTACTGGGGGATTTCAATGCTAGAATTGGCGCAGACCACAGTTCGTGGCCAACCTGCATCGGTCGCTTTGGAGTTGGTAAATTAAATGAAAACGGCCAACGACTTCTAGAGTTTTGCGCCTATCATAACCTGTGCGTCACAAATACTTTTTTCAAAACCAAGCCTCAGCATAAAGTATCTTGGAGACACCCACAATCGAAACACTGGCACCAGCTGGACTTGATACTTGTCAGACACCCACGATCGAAACACTGGCACCAGCTGGACTTGATACTTGTCAGACGCCATTTCCTCAAATCTGTAATTCACACACGGTCATCCAACAGTGCAGACTGTGACTCGGATCATTCACTAGTTTGCTGCAAACTCAAGCTACTGCCCAGAAGGTTCCACTATGCCAGGCAGCCAAAGAGGAGACCTCGCATAGACACTAGCAAGCTAACACATAGACACTAGAAAGCTAACACATTCTGGATTGGTCGAGCAGTTCAACAAGACCCTCAAGGAGTCGCAAAGCGCTCATGAACACTACAACAGCGCTGTGAAAAAATGGGAGCAGCTCCGCAACGTCATCTACAACAACGCGGTTAGCATCTTTAGAAAACTGACACTCAAGTCTCACGATTGGTTTGAAGCCAACTCCCATGTTATGACACCAGTAATCGAAGTTAAACACGCGGCCTTCTAAGATCACAAGCGCGCACCTAATGCAAATAATTTGCAGGCTATTAAAATGACCAGACACAAAGTCCAGCAAACAGCTCAACGCTGTGCTAATGAGTAAGTACTGGCTCCATCTTAGCAACAGCATCCAGACTGCATCTCAAACTGGAAACCTAAAAGTAATGTATGATGGCATAAAGAAAGCCCTTGGACCAACACAGTACACTATTGCCCCACTAAAGTCATCCACTGGGGAGAAAATAACAGATAGAGGCAAACAGATGGAAAGATGGGTGGAACATTATTCTTCACTTTATTCAATAGAAAACACTGTTACACAAAACGCCCTTGACGCCATACAATATCTCCCACCTATGGAAGAGTTGGACATTGAACCAACCGTAGAGGACTTAGCAAGGCCATAGATAGCTTGGCCACAGGCAAGGCCCAGGACAAGATGGGATCCCTCCCGATCTGATTAAATCCTGCAAAAATGCATTGTTACATCCCCTGCTTGAAGTACTACATCTATGCTGGAAAGAGAAAGCCATTCCTCAAGATATGAGAGATTCCGTGATTGTAACTCTCTACAAAAATAAAGGAGATAGAAACGACTGCAACAACTACAGAGGCATCTCCTTACTCAGCATAGTCGGCAAGACCTTCGCCAGAGTCATCTTAGGAAGATTTCAAAAACTCGCAGAACGCGTATATCCTGAATCGCAATGCGGCTTCAGATCCGGAAGATCAACTGCAGACATGATTTTCTCTTTACGTCTACTTCAAGCAAAATCTAGAGAGCAGAAAAAGCCTCTCTTCATAGCCTTTATCGACCTTACAAAGGCATTTGATCTTGTCAGCAGAGAAGGTCTTTTCAAAATACTTTCCAAAATAGGCTGCCCACATACTCTACTGACGTTAGTCAAATCGTTTCACGAGGACATGAAGGGCACCATCCAATATGACGGCAGCACATCACAACCCTTCGGCATACGCAGCGGTGTCAAGCAGGGGTGCGTTCTTGCTCCAACTCTATTTGGAATCTTCTTCGCTGCTCTGTTAAAACATGCATTCTCACATGCAAATGAAGGTGTCTATCTGCATACTAGATCTGATGGTCGATTGTTCAATATCTCAAGACTAAAGGCAAGGTCTAAGGTCAGTCATATCTCTATTAGAGATCTGTTATTTGCTGACGACGCTGCACTTGTCACGCAAAGTCAGGAAGAACTCCAGAGCATGGTACATCGCTTTGCGCATGCCTGCAGAGACTTCGGTCTAACAATAAGTTTGCAAAAAACTAACATACTCGGTCAGGACGCCGAAGCAACACCTGAAATCTCTATCGACAACTACAAACTTGATATCGTGCGTCAGTATAACTACCTGGGGTCCATCATCAGCGACAGACTATCTTTAGATACAGAAATTGACACTCGTATTGGTAAAGCTGCTACCACCTTTGCCCGTCTTTCTAAGCGTGTCTGGCGAAACAGCAAACTGACAATTAAAACAAAAGTCGCAGTGTACAATGCCTGCATAATTAGTATCTTCCGGTATGGCAGCGAATCTTGGACAACCTATGTAAAGCAGGAGAGGAGGCTAAATGCATTCCATATGCGATGTCTACGCCGTATTCTTGGTATCACCTGGAAGGATAAAGTGACAAACGTGGAGGTCCTGACTTGCACAGGCCTACCGAATATCTACACGCTGCTCAAACAACGTAGGTTACGATGGCTTGGCCATGTACACTGTATGAAAGATGGCCGCGCACCAAAAGATATACTCTACGGACAACTGGCATATGGTAAAAGAACTAGGGGGCGCCCAAAACTTCGATTTGTAGATGTGTGTAAACGCGACATGAAGACTCTGAACATAAACCCTGCAGCATGGGAAGACATAGCTGCAGACCGCAATCTCTTGAAACACACTCTAAAGGTTCACCTCAAAGAAGAAGCAGGCAGATTCATAGAGAGAGAGAGAGAGAGAGAGAGAGAGAGAATACACGAAGAAAGAAAAGAAAGGAAAAAATAACATTTCTAGGGGCGCTGAAAAATCCATAGTCAACTATGACAGACGGAGGCTACTAGACAAACATTTATAGGACGAAACTGCACGAATAGTAGTTTCCAGTGGTTATATACTGGAGATAAATAATAATAAATAAATATTATTATAGAGGGAAACTTCCGAGGCGATAATTCAGGGAATTATAGAAGGAAGAGGTCTGTATTACAGCACTCTGAAAAAATGACAAATAACAACAACAGAAAAAAAACAAAGAACAATATATGGTCCGAAGCAGGATCGAACCCGTACTCCATGGCACTGCGCCTTGCCACGAGAAGCCGAACGCTTGGTACACTGCCACTCAGATAACTAAAAAATTAGCTATTGTAAGCAGTGTCTAACGCGAGGGTTTTCTCATAACTATAGCATAGGGTTACGATCACAGATCGGAAATAAATTGTATTTCTGTACTTTCCTATTAAGGCAAGTATCTCCCAGTAGGGCTGAATACTTGTGTTGCAGACAAACATTTTGCTAGACCTTTGGCTGCGTGGTGTGAAGAAACATGTTGCATGGGCAACAACTTGTCTCTTTCTTATACTGCCCAAGCTCGCGCCTTGGAGAGAACACTCCAGAATCGCCATTTTGGTGCCAACAAGATACCATCCACACCTGCCACACAGGTGAAACCACCAATTAAGAAACTCAACCTAAGTTTGGGTTGCTGGAACGTCCGCACAATGCAAACTGGCCTATCTGACAATTTGCGTGATATAAACGACGCCAGAAAGACAGCCATAATCAAGAATGAACTGAAAAGACTTCAGGTGGATATAGCCGCACTTCAAGAGACGCGTTTAGCAGGATAAGGTATGATGAACGAAGTGGACTACGTGTTCTATTGGCAAGGAAAGAGCAGAGACGATATCAGAGAACACGGTGTGGGATTTGCTGTGAAAAATCTCTAAAAGGTCTGGTTACACTCGGTCAGAATGCATCAGAGCGGATACTAACACTTCGCCTCAATAAAACAACAGGACCAGTTACTCTTATAAGTGTGTACGCTCCGACCTTGTGCTCGTCATCTGAAACCAAGGACAATTTCTACGAAAATTTGACAGAAGTAATGGAAACTATACCAGCACAAGATCACATTATTCTACTGGGGGATTTCAATGCTAGAATTGGCGCAGACCACAGTTCGTGGCCAACCTGCATCGGTCGCTTTGGAGTTGGTAAATTAAATGAAAACGGCCAACGACTTCTAGAGTTTTGCGCCTATCATAACCTGTGCGTCACAAATACTTTTTTCAAAACCAAGCCTCAGCATAAAGTATCTTGGAGACACCCACAATCGAAACACTGGCACCAGCTGGACTTGATACTTGTCAGACACCCACGATCGAAACACTGGCACCAGCTGGACTTGATACTTGTCAGACGCCATTTCCTCAAATCTGTAATTCACACACGGTCATCCAACAGTGCAGACTGTGACTCGGATCATTCACTAGTTTGCTGCAAACTCAAGCTACTGCCCAGAAGGTTCCACTATGCCAGGCAGCCAAAGAGGAGACCTCGCATAGACACTAGCAAGCTAACACATAGACACTAGAAAGCTAACACATTCTGGATTGGTCGAGCAGTTCAACAAGACCCTCAAGGAGTCGCAAAGCGCTCATGAACACTACAACAGCGCTGTGAAAAAATGGGAGCATCTCCGCAACGTCATCTACAACAACGCGGTTAGCATCTTTAGAAAACTGACACTCAAGTCTCACGATTGGTTTGAAGCCAACTCCCATGTTATAACACCAGTAATCGAAGTTAAACACGCGGCCTTCTAAGATCACAAGCGCGCACCTAATGCAAATAATTTGCAGGCTATTAAAATGACCAGACACAAAGTCCAGCAAACAGCTCAACGCTGTGCTAATGAGTAAGTACTGGCTCCATCTTAGCAACAGCATCCAGACTGCATCTCAAACTGGAAACCTAAAAGTAATGTATGATGGCATAAAGAAAGCCCTTGGACCAACACAGTACACTATTGCCCCACTAAAGTCATCCACTGGGGAGAAAATAACAGATAGAGGCAAACAGATGGAAAGATGGGTGGAACATTATTCTTCACTTTATTCAATAGAAAACACTGTTACACAAAACGCCCTTGACGCCATACAATATCTCCCACCTATGGAAGAGTTGGACATTGAACCAACCGTAGAGGACTTAGCAAGGCCATAGATAGCTTGGCCACAGGCAAGGCTCCAGGACAAGATGGGATCCCTCCCGATCTGATTAAATCCTGCAAAAATGCATTGTTACATCCCCTGCTTGAAGTACTACATCTATGCTGGAAAGAGAAAGCCATTCCTCAAGATATGAGAGATTCCGTGATTGTAACTCTCTACAAAAATAAAGGAGATAGAAACGACTGCAACAACTACAGAGGCATCTCCTTACTCAGCATAGTCGGCAAGACCTTCGCCAGAGTCATCTTAGGAAGATTTCAAAAACTCGCAGAACGCGTATATCCTGAATCGCAATGCGGCTTCAGATCCGGAAGATCAACTGCAGACATGATTTTCTCTTTACGTCTACTTCAAGCAAAATCTAGAGAGCAGAAAAAGCCTCTCTTCATAGCCTTTATCGACCTTACAAAGGCATTTGATCTTGTCAGCAGAGAAGGTCTTTTCAAAATATTTTCCAAAATAGGCTGCCCACATACTCTACTGACGTTAGTCAAATCGTTTCACGAGGACATGAAGGGCACCATCCAATATGACGGCAGCACATCACAACCCTTCGGCATACGCAGCGGTGTCAAGCAGGGGTGCGTTCTTGCTCCAACTCTATTTGGAATCTTCTTCGCTGCTCTGTTAAAACATGCATTCTCACATGCAAATGAAGGTGTCTATCTACATACTAGATCTGATGGTCGATTGTTCAATATCTCAAGACTAAATGCAAGGTCTAAGGTCAGTCATATCTCTATTAGAGATCTGTTATTTGCTGACGACGCTGCACTTGTCACGCAAAGTCAGGAAGAACTCCAGAGCATGGTACATCGCTTTGCGCATGCCTGCAGAGACTTCGGTCTAACAATAAGTTTGCAAAAAACTAACATACTCGGTCAGGACGCCGAAGCAACACCTGAAATCTCTATCGACAACTACAAACTTGATATCGTGCGTCAGTATAACTACCTGGGGTCCATCATCAGCGACAGACTATCTTTAGATACAGAAATTGATACTCGTATTGGTAAAGCTGCTACCACCTTTGCCCGTCTTTCTAAGCGTGTCTGGCGAAACAGCAAACTGACAATTAAAACAAAAGTCGCAGTGTACAATGTCTGCATAATTAGTATCTTCCGGTATGGCAGCGAATCTTGGACAACCTATGTAAAGCAGGAGAGGAGGCTAAATGCATTCCATATGCGATGTCTACGCCGTATTCTTGGTATCACCTGGAAGGATAAAGTGACAAACGTGGAGGTCCTGACTTGCACAGGCCTACCGAATATCTACACGCTGCTCAAACAACGTAGGTTACGATGGCTTGGCCATGTACACTGTATGAAAGATGGCCGCGCACCAAAAGATATACTCTACGGACAACTGGCATATGGTAAAAGAACTAGGGGGCGCCCAAAACTTCGATTTGTAGATGTGTGTAAACGCGACATGAAGACTCTGAACATAAACCCTGCAGCATGGGAAGACATAGCTGCAGACCGCAATCTCTTGAAACACACTCTAAAGGTTCACCTCAAAGAAGAAGCAGGCAGATTCATAGAGAGAGAGAGAGAGAGAGAGAGAGAATACACGAAGAAAGAAAAGAAAGGAAAAAATAACATTTCTAGGGGCGCTGAAAAATCCATAGTCAACTATGACTGACGGAGGCTACTAGACAAACATTTATAGGACGAAACTGCACGAATAGTAGTTTCCAGTGGTTATATACTGGAGATAAATAATAATAAATAAATATTATTATAGAGGGAAACTTCCGAGGCGATAATTCAGGGAATTATAGAAGGAAGAGGTCTGTATTACAGCACTCTGAAAAAAATGACAAATAACAACAACAGAAAAAAAACAAAGAACAATATATGGTCCGAAGCAGGATCGAACCCGTACTCCATGGCACTGCGCCTTGCCACGAGAAGCCGAACGCTTGGTACACTGCCACTCAGATAACTAAAAAATTAGCTATTGTAAGCAGTGTCTAACGCGAGGGTTTTCTCATAACTATAGCATAGGGTTACGATCACAGATCGGAAATAAATTGTATTTCTGTACTTTCCTATTAAGGCAAGTATCTCCCAGTAGGGCTGAATACTTGTGTTGCAGACAAACATTTATAGGACGAAACTGCACGAATAGCAGTTTCCAGTTGTTCCAGTGGCAGTGTACCAAGCGTTCGGCTTCTCGTGGCTAGGCGCAGTGCCATGGAGTACGGGTTCGATCCTGCTTTTTAACCATATATTGTTCTTTGTTTTTTTTTTCTGTTGTTGTTTAGTTGTCATTTTTTCTGAGTGCTGTAATACATACCTCTTCCTTCTATAATTCCCTAAACATTGCACGCCTTATCACCGTACGGGAATAGAGATCCATTGAACGTTTAAATGCTATCATCATGACTAAAACATTCTTATTTGGCTTCATTGTATTTATATAAACGCAACAGTTTTCTTTTGTAATATATAATTTTGACTTGTTTATTATTACATTGTTGTGTTTTCAATTTTTATTATATTACTGCACTTTTTTTCAAGCGTGTATTCTACATCAAACGGAATGCTTTCCCTCTATCCCCGTTTGTCACTATATGGTAACAAGTCTGAAAGTTTTGCACGCCGGTTGACACCTTATCGTTAATTATGAGTATGAAATACGTGTGGGGGTGGGGGTGGCGAGGTGGGAACCATCACGTTATTTCCCTTGACCCCTTATCGTTGTTTATGAGACATGTGGGGACATCGCGCTATCTCCCGCTGAGGAGAGGGGGAGGCTAACATTATAGGTCTCCGGGATAAGTATGCCATGGTCAGTTATTTTTATTGCTAGTTTAAGTAAAATTATCCCCATTTACTGTGACGAATATGAGTCTGTACCGCATATTTGCTTCATAATTGTATGAATAATTCTGCTAATTACGAATTAGTTTGTGTTGTGCGTTTTAATTTTATAACGTGTTTCTTGATATTGAGTGTGCTACTACTACTGTAAAAATATTGTTTTCTTGAATAAACCCTCCCACTTATCGTTACTTTTTTTTTTTGCTTGTTTTTTTTTCTTTTTCCAAATCTGTGCGTTTTGTGTGTGTGAGTTTATGTCTGTCTTGAGAGTATAAATTTCAACATCTCTCTCTCTCTCTCTCTCTCTCTCTTCTTTGCCACCCACATTAATCTGTTTTTATAAGCATGCGTTTCTTTTCAAATTTATTATAATGAGTTTATATTTCTCTTGAGAATATCCATTTCAACATCTTCTCTAATGCTGAAGTCGGATGTGTTGGGCCGAAAGGCGCAAATATCAATTTTACTGCAAACCACAACACAACGCAGACACGCCCAATTAAAGTTCTCTTATTCTTTTTCGTTTTAACGACTATCTCCACTTGATGAGTCTATTGATGTCTCTCATGGTCGTTCGGTGGAGTCCGGGGTGTCCCTCATATTTTATGGGAATGTCCGGGCGCCCCTCATAAGCATCCTTGCAACTCGGCCTCATCGCTCATATCTTTCCGCCACCTAAAAAACTCATTAAAAATATTACAATTTAATTTTTTTAAATCACTCAATCAGCTATAATTTACCACTATTTTTCGTATCTATTTATCGGTCACTCTTTACCAGCCCGCCCCAAAACAAACTCCGCCATCATAATAACCCATTAATACCATTTTTTTTTTAAAATTCGGCCACCTATGAGTCGGGCAGAATTTTCTTATCTACTATATCCTCCACCGCTAATTACCTCCCCATTCCCCCAAACAACCCCCCCCCCCCCTTTCCCCCCACGATAAAATCCCATTAACTGCACATTTTAATTCTCCACGATAATCTCCCCTTGGCGCCTTAATTAAGCACCCTCAAAAAATGTCCTTGCGGTACTCGATTTGTGCTCTGTTGCATACAACAATCACTACATCTGTGTTCCCTTAGAGTTCTCAATGCTATATGCAGCGATCACGTGACATCAACAACACAAGAGAAACTCCAAGTATAAATCAAATATTGATTCCATACAATTAAAATAAAGCAAACTGCAAGAAAAGGGAGCCGCGATAGCTCAGTGGTTAGTGAACTAGACTACAAAGGACAAGGGGTAGGGTTCGATCCCAGCTGACGGCTTCCGGGTTCATCCAGCCTTAAATGGGTACCGGATTTTTTTTCTGGGAAAGTGAAGCGGCACGGGCGTAATACCGACCACATTACCCCAAAAATCACATGCTGAAGGTCTGTAAAATTTATGGTGACTAACACCATATTCCCTATACGCCACTTGGCGTGACGGGGGTACTTTACTTTTTTTTTTTACTAAACTGGAAGAAATATCAGAGTTTAGTCAGTAAAATAGTTAAGAACTTTAATATAGACCAGCAAAACAGATAGAAGTAGGCACAAACGGAGAGGCAGAGATCGTAGGCACAGACCTATACATCAACTCCAATAGCACAAGGATATTTATCATGTACTGTCCTAATGACAAATTACGGATACCTCCAACTATCAACGAAGAAACAAGTCATACTTCGCCTGCACACTGGCCACAACAGACTGAGAAACCACATGTTCACCAGTTCAAAATAGGAACTACAAGCCAGCTTTTACCTTTGTTGAGCTAAAGACAGCCCTAAATAGGTGTAAGAAGGGGAAGGCTGCCGGACCTGTCAGACTCACAAATAAGATTATACTAAATTTATCAGCCAATGAACTCACCATAATCATGAAATTCATAAATAAGACTTTGGAGAGAAAAAAATTTACCAGCTGAATGGAAGAAGGCTAACATCACCCCATTTAAAGAAAGACAAAGCACCAAATAATGTAAAAAAAACTATAAACCAATTTTGCTGACTTCCAACCTGGGAAAGATAGCTGAGAAGATGATCAACCAACCATCTTACAGATGGCTTGAAAAAATCAAGATCCTCAATACCTATCAGTCATACTTCATGAAAAAAACAAATAGATAATTGACCAGCTAATTAGACTTATACAAGAAACCATCATCATCATCAAGTACCGGGTCTGCTGGCGTAGGTGATCATGTCTCTCCACACATTTCGATCTCGACAGTTATTTATCATTTCTGTTGTTGAATTTCTGCCAAGCCATTCTCTTAAGCTGTCTGGTATCTTTTATCTTTGCTTCCCTCTATCTCTTCGTCCCTCAATTTTCCCAGTTGTTACAATATATTCCAGCTGTTCTCTTCTCATTACATGGCCAAAAAATAATGACTGTCCCTTCCTAATATTGAAAATTAGCTCTCTTTTTGCTTTGGCCTCTTTTAGAACGTTTTAATTATTCTTCTTAGCTGTCCATGGTATTCTCAACATTCTTCTGTAAAACCATATTTCTACACTCCAGTGATATTCTTGTCTGTTGTCCTATTGTCCATGATTCACATCCATATATTAAGACTGGCTTTACATAACATTTAAGAACTCTTTTTCTTGTTTCTATTGTCAAAAATGGATTGTATCTTCCTCGTTTGTTAGAAAGCTGCTTTTGCCTGAGCCATTCTGCATCTCACCTCTGTTGTTCATCTTCCGTCTGAGGTTAACAAAGTTCCCAAGTATTTAAATTCATTTACTTGTTTTAATATTGTTCCACTTGTCTTTATTTTGCACTGAGGTGATGTCTTTTTGTTTGTTGTTACCATTACTTATGTCTTTTTGCTATTAAGACTGAGTCCTTTATTTTTGTTTTCTTTCACTATAATGTATAACATTTCTTGTAATTCATTTTCACTCTTAGCGATTAAGACTGTACCATCAGCATACCTTAGATTATCTATATTATGACCTCCGATTGTTATTCCAATTATGCCCCTCATTGATCTTAAAATAATCTCACTATTATATATGGCCCTTTTCGTCTTGTCAGAGTGTCTAGTGGAGGCTATTGTGTATTTTTTTTAGGTTTTCTTTTTGTCGAGTAGCTTCTCTCGTGGCTAATTCGACCATCTTTGACAAACGCACACGACCACAGAATGAACAAGTCAGGCCCTCTGATCCACAGGAATGTCCTTCCTTTTTCATGAGTCTTTTCTCTTCTAAGGTTTGCCTTAGCACAGTCTCGAACGATGTTATACCATTCCTTATACATGCTCTCCATGATGTGCAATCGCTTGCCAGATGTTCCCAGTCATTATCACATATGGAGAAGTCTTTCAGAGATGATTTACAGATATCTCTATATCGTAGTTCAGGTCTGCCGATTTGTCTTTTTCCGTGTGTTAAGTTCACCATTTCCATTCGTTGGACATGCCCCAGCCATCTTAGTCTTCGAGATCTGAGCATCGACATGATTGTTGGTGTCTTAGCACGTTGCATGACAGTTAAATTGGTTATTTTGTCCTACCATTTGATGTGCATTATTCTGCGGAGACATGTAGAAGACATTTAGTCTTTTTTCGTGATTTGAGTATGTTGTCCAGGTTTCAGATCCATATAATAGTTTGCTAAGCACACATGTTTGATAAATTAGGAGTTTAATTTTTAGTGTTAGTTTCGTGTTTTTCCATGCCCTTTCTGTGAGTATGCCGAAAGTCGTAATTGCCTTATCAATTCGACTGTTTATTTCATCATCAAGAGAAGTGGTTTGAGTAATTGTGAATCCAAGATACATGATATCTTCATCCCAATGTTGTGCTACCAATGCCAGACCTGGACCCTAGATGCAAGAACAATAAGAAAAATAACCTCTATAGATATGAAATGTGTTAGCCGAATGACAGGAAACAGTCTGAGAGATAAGATCAGAAATGAAGAACTGAGAAAAAAGCTACGAATAGCCCCCGCCATAGAATATATAAGGAAACAACATATAAAATGGTTTGGCCACGTGACAAGGCAGAAAGATCAAAACAAAACACAATAAGCCTTCAACAAACGTTGTGAGAACACCAGACCCAAGGGTCGACCACGAAAAAGATGGATCGATGGAATATTAGAAGCACTAGGAAACATAACAGCAGCAGAGGCGAACAGAAGAGCAAAAGACCGCAAATTATATCTCGCCTCGACGCTGAAAGGCAGATGAGGAAGGAAAGAAGAAGATACGTGAATTTCTGAACTGATTCTAGTGGACACTCTTTTAAAGTGATTAAAAGAGTTTTGATGTCGCCTTGACATAGTATTAATGTTTTCTTAACACTAATTGACATTGAAAAAAGGTCGCATGGTTTGTCCAGGTTGTTGATCAGCGATAATCTCACTATACATATTAAAGAAATCTGGTGACAGCACACAACCTAGTCTAACACCCTGTTTTATTCGTTAAGACATTCCCAAATGAATTCCAGTTCTTATGGCCGCTGTTTGTTGGCAGTACATGTTCTTTATTATTCTTAGATCGTTGCTTTCTACGTTTATGCCTTCTAAAAATTTGGTTATTTCTTGGTGCTATACATTGTCAAATGCTTTGGTATAATCTATGAAACATTTATAGATATGTTTTCACCTCTACGGCTCTTTCTGCTAAATATTTTATGATGTATATGACATTGTTCTTTCTTTTACCTCTAACAAAACCACACTATATATCACTAAATTCTGGACTGATTTTGTTTCGCACTCTTCGCATGATGATTCTTAATAATATCTTAGTCATGTTACTCATACGGCTTATTGTGCGATGATCATCGCATTCAATCGCACCAGATTTCTTTGGTAGGGCTGTGAATATTGATTTGAGCAGGTCGTCTGGTATGTATCCGGTGTTGTAGATAGATATCATTCAATATTTTTGTTATTATTTATATTCCAAAATCACCCATGGCTTCAATCTTTTCTTTAGTTATATTATCTGCTCCAGGATCTTTGCCTGCTTTCATATTGCGCAAGGCGTCTTCCACTTCTTCTTTGAGTATTTCTGGTCCTTCTCCATTATCCTTAATATTTACTTCTGTCCGTTCATCATTATAAAGAACTTTAATGTATTCTATCCATCGTTCGCTTATGCTTTCTTGTTCAATCAATAATTCTCCTTTCTTTGATCTTAAACATCCAGTTTTTTATTGCGTTTTTCTTCCTCTTAATTCTTCAATTTGTTTGTATATAGCTTTGGTATCTCCTTTTTGTTGCATTTCAATCTCTTTGCGTCTCTCTTTTAGCCATGCTTCTTTTGCTTCATTGCATTTTATTACAATTTCTTTATTTAATCTCTTATACTCAGCTCTATTTTCTTTATTTCTTCTTCTTGTATCCATTAGGTGCAAAATGTTATCTGTCATACATTTCTTTCTTGAATTTGTCCTCACTGGTGGTATGAACTCTTTTGATGTTTGTTGCATTGGTTCTTTTAGCATTTCTCACTGTTCATCAATGCTTTGTATTTTCTCTATTGCATTGTACCGGTTCTAAATTGTGATGTTATATATTTGTCTTGCAACTGCTTGTCTGATCTGAGTAAATCTAAATTTAACTTGATGTTAACTGAGGCTCGTTTTGTTGTTTTTAATTTTACTCTAAGCTTTCCCACAACCGATACATGATCACTATTGCAATCTGCCCCTGGTCTAGTTTTCACACACACCTAAATTCTAGATCTATTGTTTATCATGATGTAATCAATTTGATTACGTGCGTTGTCTCCTGGGCTTTTCCATGTCCACAGACGTCTTGGATGTCGCTTAAATAGGTTAGTCATGTTGTGTGTTCTTGCCCAGTAAATAAGTTTGTCACCTCTTTCATTTCTCTCGCGTAATCCATAATTGATCGAGAAGGGGATACAAGCAAAGAAATTAGAATCAGAATAGCTAAAGCAGCAATGTATTTCAGAAGCCTTGAAAAGTTGTGGAAATCAAAACTTATCAGCACAAACACAAAACTTAGACTATTCAAATCAAATGTACTATCAACCCTTAACTGTGCGTGTGAAAGCTGGAAAACAACAAGATATATAGAAACAAAGTTGAACGCATTCGAAAATAAATGTCTCTGGAAAATACTCGGTATAGCGTGGAACGAATTCAAAACAATCGAGGAAATTCGAGAAATCGCCAATCAACCACTAATATCTTCAGTAATAAAAAAAAAGACGATGGTCATATGTTGGACATGTGATGAGAAGAGATAATAACCGAATAGGAAAGCAAGCCCTCATGTGGGAAACAACAGGTAAGAGGAAAACCCAGAGAGACACTGAGAAGAACATTGTTGAGAGAGGCAAGAGGCAAGAAGCAGGAATCGGCTCCCTCAATGGAGATAGAGCTGCTTGCACAGAAAAGAGACATATGGCGAGATTTGATAAAATATATTTAAAAGAATGTAAAACTGTTAGAACAAAAATTCAGATAAGAGATGGAGTATCTTGGTATCCCTACGGGCCGGCAACGGCTCGAAAGGTCAATAGATAGATAGAATCCATAATTACCAACAACATCCTCAGCTCTTTTCTTTCCTACTTTTGCGTTAAGATCACCTTGAACTATGGTGTTTTTATGTGGTTTGCGTTCACGAAGTGCCTTATTTAACTCATCGTAAAATTTATCAACGGTTTCCACTAGACTGTCTGCTATTGTATAAACTTGTATAAGATTTATATCTATTGGCTTTCCATTCAATTTCACTAAAAGGACTCAGTCAGATATTGGGTAAAAGCATTTTTTCATTTTTCTTGCTCTTTCTGCATCCAAGATGATACCTACTCCTCTTTGGTGTTCAGTACCTCCAGAATAGATTATTTTATGTTCATCAGAATATATCTCCCCTGATCCAATGTATCTCATTTCACAAAGTCCCAATAAATGTTAACCCATTCTTTTCATTTCCTGTTTGAATGCAAGAAATAGGCAATGCATACCAAGAAAGAAAATATGTAATAGCCACTATCATAGACCTCAAATAGGCTTACGATCGAGTTCAGAGGATAGTCCTGCTTCAAATGCCACAATAAGAATCATAGGACGGATATACAAATGGATCAAAGGTTATTGAGTTATTTGTTAGTCATCATCATTGCACTCCGAACTTGTCCATTGGTGCTCAGATCCCCTCCTCAGCAAGCACAGCAGTGTCCAGCGACTGCCGACTCCAGTTCTGTGTTGGTTGATAAGTCTTCTTACACGCCCACTAACTTTCTCGTTTCTGGCTGTGCACATCTTAACTCCAATCTCTTTCATCTGAAGGAGCGACGTGGACTCATGGTTATTCAAGTCCTGTGCCCTTCCTATATCTTGGAGGACATTCATATTATCCACCCGATCCATTGGTTGAACGTCTTCAATGACAGCGCAAATAGCCAACCTGTCCGTCTTTCATTTCTACGCACCCCTGCATGTTCAGGTACGTAGACAAAGGTGACCTTACGTATTTTTGACTTCTGCAGTTACTCTAACCATTACATGCGCACAGAGCCCACCTCTACGTTTTTTATCATGCTCATCGCATCACTAAGTATGCAGGCGTGAGTGTAGTCTTTAGTCTAAGTAGTGTTAACTAGACTCTAAACAGAGGAATGCCCTGGTCACTGCCATCAACTCCATATTCATGTTACTCGTGGTCATATGGAATCTTCCTTGATTATTCTGCCTGTCAAGCGCGCTGTAAATGCCCATGCCCTCCTTTGGTGTCGTATTACAGATGAGTCTGTATAGATGACTGCATCTTTCTCATCGGTGTTATACCAGATGAGACCACTGTCTTCCGCATTGACCACGACTGAGTTCTGTTCCCCACATTTCCTGTCGAGTGGAAGAAAACCCTCAGAATGACGTAGGCATGGGCATCTACTCCTCGACAGCGTTGATAGTGGTAAGCCCACAGACCTGTTTGATGACATCTTCTGCTCGGCCCATCCATGATTTGCCTCTTTTTAGCCTGACACCCGTGTCTGTTTTGAGCTCGTGATGCAAAGGATGCTCTTTATCTGTACTTCTCTTCAGGTATGCACGAGCCATCCAGATCGTGATTTTGTCATCCATGGTTGGAAAGTCAAGAAGATACCTCATTTCTAAATAGGGAGTGTCTCTCTTACACCTCAAGATAATGCGCATGGCTTCATTTTGTATTTTCTCCACACCAGGAAGAGATGCGATCGAGTTCGTTTTGCATGGTGGAGCCCATTTTCTTTGTATCTCTGCTCTGTTCATATACCAGAATATCGTCAGTAAAGGTCATAGTTCTTCCTCTCCCATCCAGTTGTTGTTCCGTGATCATTATTGTCAGTAGTAAGGTGCGGGGTTTTCGCTAGCCAAAAGTGCGTAAACCTGCACCGAAAGACAATGGATTTCGCACCGATACCGCAAGAAAAATGTATATTTTTGGCTCCTATTCCGTGCAAAATCGGCTTATCTCGTGGCGTGGGCAGCGGGGCGTGACGGCTCGGTGGTCGTGGCGTGCGGTGGTGCGTGACGGCTCGGTGGTCGGGTCGTGTCGTGGCGTGGGGGATTATCTCGGCATGGGGAAAGGGGCGCTAACATGCTGACGTGCTATTAGAGCGGTTCAAAAACTTGGGGAAAGGGGCTATTCATTTTTTTAAGCCTAAGAATTTCAAATATTTAAAATAGTTTAACCTGTCCCGTGTTCATAGTCGTCAAATGGGGCGTGTTATTAGTATCGCTACCAACATCATCATGTGTCGTGTAGTAAGGTGTGCTAATATTAAATAGTGACGCTCTCTCTCTTTCACATTCATGGTAAAGCAAAACAAAATTCGTTTTATATTTCACAACTTTATTATACAACACATATTTGAAAATATATATTACTGTCCGGTTGTTGATAATTTTAAGCGTCTGGGTTTCCTCCCTCCTGTTTTAGTGGTACTATCTGTTATATGTCTATCAAACACAGGTGCATAGGAAGTTTCATTAGCCTTCAAAACACAGCCGCCCTCCATTTTGACAAAACCTTGATCAAAGCTGGAATAGGTAATTGGTGACTCTGCTGAAACACCCGCGGCATTCATATTGGCTGCCGGATCTGTCGTCTGATTAACAAGAGTGAGGTTCCCTTGGTTAACAAAAGGGGGCGTGTAGTTGATGAGATTCGGGTTAACAAGAGATGGTATGTAGTTCTGGTGGTTAACGAGAGATGGCGTGTAGCTGATCTGGTTAACGAGAGGTGGCGTGTAGTTGATCTGGTTAAAACAAGGTGGCGTGTAGTTGAGGTTAGCATAAGCGGTTAAAATTTCCTCTCGCATCTCAACTAACGCGATAAATTCTTCTCTCGATAGTGTTGTCCCAGTTCTGGTAGGAAACTTCAAAAAAACTATCACCGCTATTTGTCCTTATATTTATCAATGGTCTGTTACGAAAAACACAAACCGCGACTGCCTTAACGCCATCTTTAGACAATGGAACTACAGTCTCATTACTACGTGACATAAATATTCGCTGATCACTGACATCAAAAGAAGTTGGCGTATTCAAGCTACACGACTCCATATTCAAAGAAAACAAACACAAGCCACATGGCAACAGACACTGGTTATCTATGTGTGTGCGTGTACACTGATCGACTGGGGGTTTTATACCCGTTACGTTTATCGGGTCGGGGACCGTCTATTTATAGTAGCTAACGCAGTACGTTATCAGGCGTGGTAATACGTTATGTTGCGATATGTTCAGTGACCTCTGGAACTGACCCAATAGGGTGATGTGTGGGAAATATGATGTGTGAAATAATTGTGTATGTATGTATGTGCGTGTAACAATTCGGTCTCAGGTAATGCGTCTTGAGACTAGGAAACCCCCACCCCCTGTAGTGTTTATATAGGATGTGTTTTAAAATAGGTGTTAGTTGAAGAGGGGAAACCTCGCTCGCTGACCTAAAATCACTCGTTGTTATTTTGTCGGTGGCGTAATCACTAAAGTTGGTAGCACTTGTGAGGATGGATCCCCGATGGAATCATCCCTTCACAGCTCTGATAGCCGGTCGTACAGGGTGTGGGAAAACGGTATTTGTGCAAAAGTTTATACAGAACCTTCACGAGCTAGCTGTCCCAATACCGGAGGAAGTTATATGGTGTTATGCGGAATGGCAACCAATATACGAGACTATGGGGTCAGTGAGATTTATCGAGGGTTTACCAGACGTCGATAAATTGGAAGGTGGTAAGAAGATAAGACTAATCGTCATCGATGACTTGATGTCTGAGACGGACGAGCGGGTAACAAAATTATTCACCAAAGGTAGTCATCACAGAGATATTAGTGTGATGTACATTGTTCAAAATATATTCGGAAAAAATAAAAAACATCGAACCATAAGTCTCAACATGCACTATTTAGTCCTTTTCAAGAACCCGAGAGACGGGAGTCAAATTATCAATCTGGCTAAACAAATGTACCCAGGACAGGTGGGGTACCTCCAAGACAGTCTTAAGGACGCGACAGAGTCTCCTCACGGGTATTTGCTGGTCTATCTTTGTCAGGACACACCTGATAATCTTAGGTTGAGAACAAAAATATTCCCGGGGGAGAGACAAATCGTCTACGTGCCAAAGTAGAGAATCATGTGTGATGAATCACTTAGACGGCACGGTAAAATGTTGAAATGTATGCGCGCCGCCTATATTAAAAAGTAATGTTAGACTCACTCAGCGACAGAAGTGCGAGCTACGTCGACACAAGAACAAGTTGAGACTTCTCACTAAAAAGAAACCGAATCTTAAGCGGCGGAAAGAGATTCTACAAACCGGTGGGTTCATAGGTGCTTTGCTCCGTCCTATACTAATTATTCTCGGTGGAGTACTAATGGCCAAAAAAATGATTTTGATGGATCCTCGATTCCTCGAGGGTCTTAAACAGACTGCAAGCACGTATACCCCATCTGAGGCGATCGGTGACAACTTGAGAGATTTAGATGATGAAATGCAACGTATCCTATTCCGCGATGATTTAGCACCCGCCGATAAGGCCAGAGTGTACCAACGTGCCCTGCATCAATATTTAACTAGATTGGAGCAGTATAAACGACGCTCATTGGGCTCGGTCGATCTCATTCAACACAACACATCAACAGAAAAAACACCTTCCCCACCACCATTATCAATCGAGGTATCACCAGTGCAGACCAAGACACCACCATCACCACCAGCGGAAACCCCAAAGCTAGGTAATGAAACCACTCCGCCCATAACCACGTATAAACAAAGACCTAAAAAAAGAAAGAGCGGAATCCCAACACCAAAATGGGAACGGTGGAGAAAATATTGAGACGTCATTACTTTGACCCTAGTCGACCAGGGGTGTATAGTGGTGCAACGACCCTGCAGCGTAACACCAAACTGGGACTCGCAAAGATCAAACAATGGTTGAGTCATCAGGATACCTATACCCTTCATAAACCAATTCGTCGCAGATTTGAAAGGCGTCCCATTATAACGAGTGGCCCCCAACAGCAATATCAGACAGACCTAATTGATTTGAGACATTTGAAAAACCACAACGATGGGTATTCCTATGTGGTTTCTTGCGTGGACGTTTTCAGTAAATTCGCGTGGTCTGTACCGATACGAACCAAAACGGGGAAATCATTAGTGGAAGCCGTCGGTAAGATATTTCTCGATGGGAAACCCGCGAGTTTTCAAACGGATAAGGGGTCAGAGTTTCTGAACAGAACATTTAAGAAATTCCTCGCTGACAACAACGTTCACTTTTTCACTACACAGAACGAAGATATTAAGGCCGCCGTGGTGGAACGCTTTAATAGGACTCTGAAACAACGGATGTGGCGATATTTCACGAAATCCAATAAACTGTCTTATGTCCGCGTCCTACCCGCCCTACTTCGAAGTTATAACCATTCGTATCACAGAAGTATAAAAATGGCACCGGTCGACGTCAACGCAGACAATCAAGAACAGGTATGGAACATGTTGTATAATAGCAAACGCAACTTTTAATTTGAAAGAACCCTGTATAAGCCTGGTGATCGAGTTAGACTGGTCCTGGGCAGAGCCAATTTTAAAAAGAGTTATGCCCCGGCTTGGACGGAGGAACTGTTTTCCAACAGTCTAGTAAATGAAACAAACCCCGTTACATATGTGTTGAAAGACGATAAGGGCGATGAGATAGAGGGGTCATTCTACACATCGGAAATTCAAAAAGTTGGAGACAAGCACGAGTACAGAATCGAGAGTATCATAACCGAGCGTCGCACATCATTTGGGCGAAAAGAGAGTTTAGTCAAATGGTTTGGGTACGATTCCTCATTTAACAGTTGGATACCGTCCAAGGACATTGTCAGATACAAAAACTAGAGATGCGAGAAGAAGAAGAAGAAGAAGAAGTGGAAACTTTTGGAGAGCCCGATTTGCGAGCCGTAAACTCGGGAGTGAAGAGTGAGAGCGAACCACGCTGCTGGGGATCGGTATTTTGGGAAACTATCCCACTACTTAGAACTTGTCTTTATTTGTCAAGTGGTAGTTACATATACCGTTGTCGCGGTTTCGCTGTTCAATCTAACCACCGAAAAGCCAGACGCAAAGGAGGGAAAACTGTGGATAGCCCTACTGAGCAGCTGTTTGGGTTACATGCTACCGAATCCAAACATGGAGAGGCGACGGTGAAACGAGTAAAAAAATGAGTTTTTATGTCACCCTACCCAGCAATGCATCTATGGAACTTTTTAAGGATAAAAATCCCGGCCACTTTTTCGTTAAACTCCCTCAGACCATTGACATTTCGACGCAGTATGAGATCGCACTGGTGGAGATACAGTTTCCGCTAAATTATTTCAATGTAATAGAGGGTGATGTCTGGATTCGGTACGAATCTCTCGCTAACGACGATATTTGCGACGCTAGATTTCATTTCAACGTGAGCCTGGAGCCTGGGTTATACAAGAAACCCGATGCGTTCATCGGCGCGTTGAATGCGTCGATCATAAAAGCGGAGGATGAGTCGAACGGGGATGTGAAAGCGAAAGGAATGAGATTCACTTACGCAAAATAGGTGAATAAAGCCATCTTGAAACTTTACGAAAAATGTGTCAGTGTTACCATAAGCGACACTTTGAAAAACATGTTAGCCTTCCCCACGACCTCTATATCAGACACGACTCCCGATATCTACAGCGTGGGCGTAATGGACTTGGAAAGTGTTGTGAAGAATGTCTACGTCTACTGCGATCTCGTTTCCCCCAGACCGGTCGGGGATGTGATGGTGCCTCTCCTCAGGAGCGTGCCTGTTATCGATAGAAATCACACCGCGGTGTTTCAGATCTACGATAAGCCTCACTACCTACCCCTGAGTCGATTTTCCTTCGATACCGTGGAATTCCTTTTAGCCAACGAACACGGAAAAACCATTCCATTCACCAGCGGGACGTCGGTGCTAACGGTACACTTTCAAGTGAAGAAACATCTCGAGCTGGTATAATGGTGAGACACACCCCCCTTCATCGAGATGTTGAGTTATACGAAGACTTTTACTGTTGTCAGGCGGGTGATGGAATGCCCGTGTTTATAGGAGGTCGAAGTCAGAGCGGTCGAGGAATAGGTAGTTTCTTTGGTGGAATCGGGAGGGCTATTTTACCCTGGTTAAAACCGGCGGTAAAGCCTTGCTCCGAGAAGGATTAGGGACCGGTCTGCAGGTCGCACAGGACGCATTAGCCGGGAAAAATGTCGGTGAAGCTTTCAAAGAACGAGCTAAGGAGGCCGGTCAGCGGTTGATGCACGGGGCCGTAGACCACCTGAGTGTTAACAATTAATCAGGAAGTGGTTTACGACAAAGCAGAAAGCGAGTTATGAAGTTACCTCCACCAGGAGAACCCGTTACGAAGAGGGTAAAACCGACAGCTAGACAGTTCCCCCTTCATTCGGTGCACAACAGCAAGAAGACTAGGTTGGAAAAGGATATTTTCGATTAATAATGTCCATCATTCACCCCAAATCGTGTGAATGTCTTCACTCTGGTCTGGATCCATTTAGCGTTCCACCCACACAGATATCTCTAGACTCTGGCCAGTTTATTAAAATTCGTCCCCGTCGGAGAATACCTATCCTTTTAGAACAGTGTTTGAGGCCACGCTAAACTACGGGGAGGATGCGAAAACGGGATACTTGACGGCCGCTCTGTTCTAGAAAGTCACAGCTGGCCACCATGACGATTTGAATGAAAATGAGGGTTTTAAAACACGGCACGATTTGACTTCGGGTAGTAAAGCGGTTGAAATGATTGGTCGTTTCCACTCTGATGTCATTGTGCAGGATCGTTACATGTTAAACAGAGTCGATGTAAAGATAAAACTCACGCCCTCTAAGGATGTGTTCAGCCTCGTGGCTCACGATAGCTCTTTGGGTTATTAGAGTGTTATCACCTATGCCGCGCTCGTGGTCAGGAAACCTAAGCTAAACCCCGCGATTTTTCTGGTCCACGAAAAGGCTCTTTTAAATGGGAATGCGCGGTACCCGATCAAGAGGGTTACCATCAAGACATTTTCCATCGCTAGCGGGATGTTCTCCCACAGTCAAGACAATTTATTTTTGTCTCAAACACTGACCCGTATAGTGATAGGTCTGATTACGGCCAGTGCGTTTAATGGTGTTTATACAGCTAACCCGTTCAATTTTCAACACTTCTTCTGATTTATATGAACCTGACGGTCGACGCGAAATGTATCTCGGGAAAGCCTCTAACTATGGACTTTGAACGAAATCAATACGCGAGAGCTTTTTTTCGGTACAAATCTGGCCATGGGTCTGATTGGTAATGACGCTGGGAATAACGTTGATTATAGAGAGTTCAAGGACGGATATTGTCTATTTGGTTTTGACCTCTCGTCCAGCCTACTGGACGGCTCCCATTTTGAGCTAGCCACAAGCGGACCCTTATCGATAGAACTCAAGTTTGCCGCTCCCACAACTACTCCCCTACGAGTTATCGTCTACGCCGAGTTGGACTCAGTGCTCGAGGTGTCCAAGACAAGGCAGATTCTAACAGACTTCGCCGTTTGAGCGAAAGAAGATGAACACGAGGGAGATTTACAACCTTTTGATGTCGGATATTTTAGTTCGACGTTGTTCCCTTGTTAGTGTCATTCCACGAAACCACTTACCGCCCAGCATGTTAGTGTCATTCCACGAAGCCACTTACCCCAACGGCGACCGCAGCCTTTGTCATAAACACCGACCCTGCCCACGAACCCGGTGAGCATTGGGTGGCCCTATTTTATAACGGTCTCGGCTTATGTGAGTATTTCGATTCCTACAGTTTACCTCCCAGACACGTGGATATTTTAAACTTTATAAAGCAAAACTCACACGTTCCATTCGTCTACAACCCGCGGGTGTTGCAAGATTTGTTTAGCAACACGTGCGGTCTATATTGTGTTTATTATATACTTCTTAAGTGTCGTGGCGCGAAACTTAACATAATTCTCATGCCTTTTTCATCGAGACAGCACATAAACGACCGTATCATTTATCGTTTGCTCGCCCCGTGGATACTTCGGCTTCGAGGGGCCCATGGATGCCCAAAGTTAACAACCGGACGGTAGTATATATATATATATATATATATATATATATATATATATATATATATATTTGTTGTATTAATAAATATATTTGTTGTATTAATAAAGTTGTGAAATATAGAACGAATTTTGTTTTGCTTTACCATGAATGTGAAAGAGAGAGAGCGTCACTATTTACTATTAACACACCTTACTACACGACACATGATGATAACACACTCGACCAATAAAGGCACCCTTTCCCCAAGAACCGCTATCCTGGCACATGATGTTAGCGATACTAATAACACACACGACCATTCAAAAATAAGGCACATCGCCCCAAGTTTTAGAACCGCTGTTGTCTCCGCCCGCGAGAGACAGAGACCACCCGCGCGAGATAGCCGGCGTGAGCGACGACCCGCCATCCGACCCGCGAGATAACCGGTGTGAGACGACCCTAGAACCGCTGACCACAAGTTTTAGAACCGCTGTCGTCCCCCGAGATAGCCGACGAGCGACAGAGACGACATGCACGAGAGACGTGCCGAGAGGGGTCACGACCCGCGCCGCCAAGCCGTCACGCCCCGCCGCACGTCGTCACGCCCCGCCGCACGCCGTCACGCCCCGCTGCGCACGACCCGAGATAAGCCGAGATAAGCCGATTTTGCACGGATTTGGTGCCAAAAATATGCATGTTTCGTGCGGTATCGGTGCGAAATCCTTTGTCTTTCGGTGCAGGTTTACGAACATTTGGCTAGGGAAAACCCTGCACCTCACTACTACTATTGTCTACACGTTAAATAGAACTGGTGACAATGGTGAGCCTTGTGGCAGCCCTGGACAAATGTATGTTGCCTCTGATAACCAATTTCCCCATCTGAGTATTACCTTCCTCTGAAACAGTGCTGCAGCGATCCATCTAATGATGAAGGGGTGCACCACCAGTTTGAGGAGCATGTGCATGAGGTTTTCATATGGAGCTTTGTTGTATGCATCCTACAGATATCTATAGCAGCAGCGCATGTCCTCTCTCGTCTGTGGAAGTCTTCGAAGACGTCACAGGTGAAGACTTCCGCTTTGAGTCATGTCTCCTTGTTATTTCTATAACCTCCAAGTGTGAGATATGTAAAACAAAGAGTCAGACAAGACTGTGTTCTGTCGCAGAATTTGTTTTCACTTTACAGCTAGCATATTATGAGATCAATAATAGACAAAAAAGGAATTGAAGTGAACGGTCACAACATATGTAATTTGCGATATGCGGATGACACAGTCTTAATAGCAGAAACAGCAGAACTACAAGAAATGATAGACATAATATATAATCTATAATATATATATATATATATATATATATATATATATATATATATATATATAATAAATTGAAAACTAAAGCATCAAAAAAGGTCTCAGTCTGAAAAATGGGAAAACAGAAGTAATGGTCAAATCAAAGTAACAGTCATCACCATCATGCAGCATACAAATAAACAGGACAATTATGAAACAAGTGCAACGCGTCAAATACTTGGGCGCAATAATAACATCAGATGGAAGATGCACGACAGAAATAAAAAGCAGAATAGCTCAGGCCAAAATAGCATTTCAGAAAATGAAAAATATCTTATACAATAAATCTATGTCTATAGAAGTGAGAAAGAGAGTTCATCAGTGCTATATAGAACCAATTCTGACCTATGGAAGCGAATCATGGACAGTAGACAAACAAATGAAAAGACGATTAGGAGCCAAAGAGATGGGATTTCTCAGAAGAATGTTAAAAGTTCCCTGACAGCTAAAAAGACCACTGAAGAAATTCTGAAATGGGCCAATACAAGAAAGGGAACTCCTAAAAACATCAGAAAGAAGCAATCAACATTTTTCGGGCACATCATGAAAAGAGGAAAGTTGGAATACTTGGTTACAGCTGGCAAAATAAAAGGATAGAGAGATCGCGGACGACAAAGAGAGAAAATACTGGATAGCTTGCGTTCATGGCATGGAAAACAGTCACCAACAGAACTGATACGATGCACTGTAGATAGAAGACTGTGGAAGGACATGATCACCTACGTCAACCGATATGGCACGTGTTGATGATGATGAGGACATGTATCTTCCCGATAGTAACATATAGTTTTGAATCATGGACTATCTCACAAACATAACTGGAAAAAAAAATAAAATACTATGGCCACGTCAAAAGACAGAGCAGGCTGGAAAGAACAATAATGGTTTGCATAACGAACCATAACGCATGGTTCCTAGGCGACGCATCAGGGGCAGACCAAGGAGAAGGTGGTTTCAAGATATCAAGAAGACCTTAAACATGACAACAGAAGAAGTGGGAGTTCTGGCTAGAGACAGGGGTTCTTTCAGATGAGCTATGGTGAATGCAACGTTCTGCAAAGGACATAAGACCTGATGATGGTTTCTTTGTTTTGTATACCGTTGTATTGACTTAGTGTATAGACTTGTATTTTTTGGCTGTCCATTCATTTTAACTAATAGGATTGGATCTGGATCTATTATTGTCCCGAAGGAGATAGGCACGAAATATATAATATATAATACATTAACTATCATGCCTGTCTGCGAGTTGAGGTGTAGAAAATATATAAAATAAACATAAAATTGTCTAAAGCAGCTAAACCTAGAGAGACTATACAGACTACGACGTTTCGACAAAACTTTTAATCGGGTACAAAACAACAAATATTAATATAAAAACTAACACAAAAGACAACTACTTATGTATCTCAAGGATACGTGCAGCGGTCGACTCGCTGTGGTCCGAATGACCAGAAGAGAAAGTTCTCTGTTCTGGGCGAGTTGTTCAATTTCGGTGAGGGATTTGATGCCTGCTGTTGTTACCTCTCGCTTCACAGTTATTTTTAGTGTTTCTCTAGGTCGGCCTTTTTTCCTTTTAACTACAATGATACTTATTTATTCTTGGTGTTTAGTAGCCCAGAATAGATTATTTTGTCTTTCAGAATATATTTCATCTGACTTAATGTATCTTATCTCACATAGTCCTTATAAATGTATCCCCATCATTTCGATTTCATTCTGATGTTATCCAATTTGCAATTTGAAACGTGGAAATGGGTTCTAGACCGTGCGACTGAGTGAAAGGGAGCTGATGAGGTGACCACGTACTTGTTGATGACGTACCTCGGAGTTAAGTTTAATTGCAGCCTGTGTTTTCGGGACTACGTCGACCGTGTGACAACAAAATCCCGCAAAGGATTAGCCGCCTTGAAGGTCATGGCTGCTGCCAACATCGAGCAGAGGTTACTTACCCTTCTGTTCCAGGGACTAGTCCTCACACCAATCGAGTACACCCTGGCAGTTCTTACTGTCAGTCCGACGCAAATTTACGGGCTCGAGAAAATACAGAATGAAGCTATGTACATTAAATTATCTTGGAGTGTACGAGGAACACTGCATGTGTAGCAATGAGGTATTTTCTTGACTTTCCAACCATGAATGACAGGACCACGATCTGGAGGGCTCGAGTATACCTGAAGATAAGTGCAAATAAGAAGCAACCATTGCACCACGAGCACAGCACAAAATAAGGTGTCAGGCTAAAAAGAGACAAATCATTTGGGGACGAGCAGAAGATGTCATCAAACAGGTTTGTTGACTTAAAAAATAGCAACGCTGGCGGGGACTGGATACCGGTGCCTATGTTTCCTCATTCAGGGGGACATTTTCGTGTATTTTCACACTCGCCAGGAAATGTAGGAAACAGAACCCAGTCGTGGTCAATGCGGAGGTCAACGGTCTCATCTGGGATAACACCGATGAGAATGATGCAATCATCTATACAAATGAATTTCTAAAACGACTCAAGTTGTTTTATGGGTATTTACAGCACTCTCGGTAGGCAGAATAGTCAAGGAAGACAGTGGTGCATACGTTATGACCACGAGTAGTATTACGACGAAGGTTATGGCAGTGACCAGGACATTCATCTGGTTAGAGTCACAAAACTACGCCACGCCTGTATACTCAGAGATTCGATGAGTATGATAAAAAAAATGTGGGGGCCAGTTTTGTACGCATTCATTGGTTAGATAGGTTGAAGTAAAAAAAAAACGTAACGATTTTACGTAAGGATGCCCTTTGTCTACGTCCCAGGACATGAGGGAGTACGGGAAATAAAAGAGTGGTCATGTTGGCTAGCTGCGCTAGAACGGTCAACCAATGGATCGGGCGGACATCACCAATGCCCTCCGAGATGTGGAAAGGGCAAAGGACTTCGACAACAGTGAGTCCATGTCACTCCTTTGGATGAAAGAGATGGGAGTTAAGATGTGCACAGCAAGAAACGAGAAACTTAGTGGGCGTATAAAAAGACTTAACCAATACAGAACTTGAGTTGTCAGTCGTTGGACACTGCGGGGCATGGTGTGGAGGGGATCAGAGAATCTATGGACATGTTCGGAGTGAAATGATGATGTCCCGCAGATTACTCAATAATTCAATAACATACAATATGTACTTAGAGATGTCACATAAATTTCCTTCGGTGTTAACTTTTTGAGCGTATCTAGCCCAAGAATATTAAATGTTATAAATTGAATTGATAATTATGTACTCCACTATATAGATCACGTGTAAAACCGATGACCAATTAAACTTATATAAGCAAAATTCATAGTCTGTGATTATTAACTATATACGTGAATCAATGTCAATGCACTATTAGTACGTCGTGGTATGGTCTGTGTAATAATTAAGAAAATATCTAAACTGTGTATCATAAAACATGTAGGAGCAGTTCCCAGTCTAAAGAAATGACTCTGGAGAAAACTAATACTATATTGTTAGTATATAATAGGTGAATATCGAAACTTCATAAGTGTACATTGTCTTCTTATATAATATGTTTCACATGTTCAAACAATTCTATTTATTTTTTCAGAACCTTTTACGATGGCACTTCAAATACATTACGCAATTGCAGTTTTCGTATTTATCACTCTGTCAGTGACAAGTGGAGCTCCTGCAAAAACAGCTTTAGAGGTACTTTAAATGTCATGAGTCATGAGGGTTTTTTTTTCTTTTCATTTGTTTTGAAATGTCTGTAAAATTAATTGTTAGATGTCACATGGAAATTCGGTTCTACTAGTTATGGCTAGTATCTATAACCATTTGCATAATTTACTATATTGAAAAGCGATGTTTTAGTAGCGAGACATGCACGTTTCGATTATCACTTGTGAGGAACAGTAGAGATTGTATGTAATAAAATTTTCTGAGAGACGCTAGAGGTGTTATATAATAAAATATTGAGGGACAATAGAGGAGGGATGTATTCTACTTCGCAAAAGATATTATTGAGATGTATTAACGCCATAGGTGAAGTTAAGGGTTAAGAAAAAGGAAGTATCTAATTGGTGGGGCATGAATAATGAATTTATTTATTATTATAATAAATGTTCGACTGGGTGAGTCATCTGAACAGTGTTGTGTAAATATAGAGAAGATTGGGCTATGAGTAATGTTATATGATAAACTAGCACAGGTATCTGTCTCTCTTTGTGTTTAACAAAGAGTACAGAATTGTCATTTAACACTACTAAGAGTCTCCATACTCTTTTTCGTGTATGTGACATGCGTACCTGGTGTGTACGTGTTATCATATTATGGTATATTATAAGTTATAAAATATTATATCAATCTACATCGTGTCAGTTGTAGATATGGATCTAACCTGGAAATATCCGTTTACACTGTTAGTCGGAGGTTCGACTGAATGTGGAAGAACCTTCTTTTTTTAGGAAATTTCTGGAAAGTGTGTCAGAGATGGTTAGTCCTGTGCCTGAATAAGTTGTGTATGTGGGCTATGAATAATATGTGCTAAATTATCACGGGTATATGTCTCTCTTTAGGGCTAAAAAACCAAGTTAAATGATAAATGGGATGGGGGTCTTGAGGAGTGGGGATCTAGCTCCATCCATCGGGTCAATATATACAGGTTAGCGTTCACTGAGTGAGTCATCAGCTCATGTCAGATATGATATACGAGAAGCGTTCAAAAACTAAAGCACCACATCGGTTTGTTCAACTAATAATAAACACAGAAGCATGACATTTTGCACACTTTAAATATGGCATGTGACACTTCAGCCAAATAACAACTGCACTAAACCATTGAAATGAGCATGTTAACAACTTGCGTTTTAAACAGTTGTGATAGAATTTCTCTTTTTTAAGAAGGAAGCTGTTGTGAACATTCACAAGCGCCTATGTCATGTGTATGGAAGTTTTGCAGTCAACAGGATCACAGTAAGTCGCTGGGTTCGGATAATAAAGGAATGGAAAAGCAGATATACGGAGTTTCTTGATCGGCCACACTGTGGACGGTCTGCCACAGGGACCAATGCAGATATGTTGAAATGCGCTGAGGGCATTATTCTTGCGGATAGGCGTAGCACAACTGGCCTTAAAGTTCTCAGTCAGTAATTATAGTGCAATTGGAGCTATAAAAAAATTCGGATTTTCTAAGGTTTGTGCAAGATTGGTTCCACGAAATCTCACAAATGAGCATCGATTGCTAAGAAAAGCAATTTCTTCTGAACTATTGGAGCGTTTCAATGTCCATGGAGAGAACATTTTGTCTAAGAGAGTTACAGGTGAGGAAACTTGGGAACATTATTTTCTAGAAATAACCATTCTATGGTGAAATCGATGCTCTTTCTTTACTATTGAGAATCGTACTAGCTGCAACAGTTGTCTCGATCAAGAAAATCTGTACACTGCTACAGTTCAACATTATAGCAGTGATTCTCAACTATTTTTTGTTTCTAATCACGATCCTCTTTTTTATTTGCCTCCATTCCACAAACTCGGTCACACATTTTCTTAAAATTACATTTTTAAAAAAAGGATTTAAAAAACGTATATTAAAATAAATAAAACGAAAACCTATCCAGGAGCAGATTTACATTCAGATCACAATCTTGTAATGATTAAAATGAAAGTCAAACCAAAGAGAAACAAACAGAAGACTAAATCATCAACAATACCACAAGACATAACACTTTAATTTTAAACAATGTTAAAAATACTTATAGCATAGATGGAATAACAACAGAAATGCTACTAGCCTGTAAGGAAACAGATCTAGATTGGCTTAATATAATATTCAATATGGCGTGGGAAGAAAGAAAAGTCCCAGACGATTGGCAAAAAGCTATCATTGCCCCATTTTGGAAAAATAAAGGAAGTAAATGGGAGTGTGAAATGTACAGAGGAATATCCCTATTGAGTCAAGTTGGTAAAATATATGCTAAAATATTGGAGAGGAGAGTAAGATACATAATAAAACCTCAATTAAGTAATAATCAATTCGGATTCAGAAAGGCAAAAGCTGTACTGATGCTATATTTCATTGAGATAACTATGTGAAAAAACAATAGAATATGACATTAACCTAAATATAGTGTTTATAGATCAGGAAAAAGCGTTTGATAGTGTGGACAGGAACAAACTTTGGCAAACTCTTGAAACCTACGGTGTAGCAGGACAACTATTAGATAATATAATGACATTATATAAAAACAATAAAAGTGCCGTTAGAACATCGGAAGGTCTGTCAGAATGGTTTCAGGTTACAACAGGTGTAAGACAAGGATGTGTCCTCTCACCACTCCTCTTCATCATATATATGGACAAATAAATCAGGAAACAACCAACAATAAGGAAAAATCAAATAATAACATAGAGGTAGAAAACTCTAACATCAACGAGCTACTCTTCGCAGATGACCAATGCCTAATATATAAGGATGAAAACCTGCTACAACAGCATTTAACATCTCTAGATTAAAGCTGCACAAACTACAGTATGAAAATTAACACAGCAAAAACAGAGGCTATAACAATAAGCAAATTAAGACACCCATTAAACATTAAGATCAAAGATAAAGAAATAAAACAAGTAGAGGAATTCAAGTATTTAGGCACAATGTTCACAGAAGATGGAAAACTAGACAAAGAAATTGACATGAGAATACAAAAAGCAAATGCTGTCACATACCAGCTTTCATCATTGCTAAGACATCCAAACATTTCTATGCCAGCTAAACAACAAATGATAAATAGCATTTTCATACCAACTTTGTGCTATGAAAGTCAAACATGGACCCTTTCTAAATCCCATTTAAGAAAGATCAATACATGTGAGAAGCGATGTTTGAGAAAAGTAACAAACACAAGAAGAGATAGAATACCAAATGAAACCATACGAAAAATGGTAGGAACTAAACCCTGCCAAGAATATATAGAACAACAACAACTGGTTTGGCCACCTGGTCAGAATGAATCCTTACCAATCATCATCAAGGGCCTTCTTCTCGAGAATGCATGGAAAAAGACGAAAAGGAAGACCCAGAAGAAGATAGATAGATGCAGTGACAGAGACATGTAACAACAAAGTAAAATCACTAATTCAGACAGTTCGAGCAGCTCAATAACGACAAATGATATAAACCACGACACCTTTTAGGTATCAGTGAAAAGAGAAAAGAAGAAAAAAAGAAGAAAAATACTTATATAATACAAGTAAAGAACATATATCAGAAGCTGCTAGAAGAAGGGATTGAGCAGTACAGAAGAGTAAATACTGATGAAAAAGTTACAACTAAATGGCAATGCACAGAGAAAAGTGAAACTTGCTACATCTTACCCAAAAAGGAAAAGAACAAAAAACAAAAATGGATAACTAATGCCATCTTGGAAAAAATTGAATAAAGATGACAAACGAAGAAAACTACCAAATACAACCAAATAGATTATGGAAAACGCAAAATGTGCAGAACGGCAAAAGAAGACTGGCTTAGAAAAAGATGTATAGAAATCGAAACTATGGAAAATAAAAAAATATAAGAGGGATGTTCACAGAAATAAAGAGAATGACTAGTACAATTTTTTTTAAACCACAGAAAGTGGATGTATTGTGAACAAAAAATCAAAAATGCTAACAGAAAACAAAAAAATAATCAATAGATGGCAGAAATATATAACATAATTATTTTATGATGAAAGGGGAAAAAAACAATTATAAAATGCACATCAGGCTATAACATCTTAAAATCTGAAGTGGAAAAAGTTATACAAAGAATTAAAAAGGAAAAAGCTGCAGGACCTGACAACATACAGATAGAGATGATAAAGGTACTAGCAGATTTTGGAATTGAAGTGATCACAGACATATGCAACGACATATACCATACAGGATACATATCAAATGAACTAAAAACAGTTTTCCCAACTAGGCTATCGAGGCCCCAACCCCCTAAAAAGAATGGTGCAGTTGAATGCAGTGATTTTAGAACAATCAGCCTAATGTGTCACGTAACAAACATTAAAAGTTATACACTGAAGGATTCAGAATAAAATCAATATTGAATTTTTAAAAACTACAATTTGGATTTAGGAAAAATAGTGGGACACAATAAGCTATCTTCTGCATTGGTTATTGGTTATCTTCTGCATGAGGACAATAATCGAAAAGTACACAGAAATAAAGAAACCAAAATATACCTACTTCATAGACTACACAATCGTTTTTGATATAATACACCATAAACAATTTATAGACTGTCTAACAGATATACGAAGGGCGTTCAAAATGTAATGTACCACATCGGTTTTCTCAACTAATAATAAACATAGAAGCATGAAATTGTGCACATTTTGAATATGGTATGTTTCAATTGTGTGCACCAAATTGCATTACAATCGGCCAAATAATATGACTGTACTAAACCGTTGAAATGTAGCATGTTAGCAACTTGCGTTAAAAGCAGCAAATTGTGATAGAATGTATCTTTAATTATAATAGTGTATATATAAACTGTTGGAGCGTTTAAATGTTGATGAAAGGAACTTTTTGGCTGAGATTGTTACAGGTGACGAAACCTGGGCACATCATTTTGAACCTGAGAGGTAAAGACAATCACTGAAGTGGCATCATCAGCACTCACCACGAAGCAGGGAAAATTTCGAAAGTAAACTACCCTAGTTAAGGCAATCTCGAAACTGCAACAATTACGCACAATATTTTCGACAGCTACATCCATTATGTCAGCAGCAAAAATCTCTGCGTGAATTTAATGAGTGTTCAATCCCATTGTTTCTCGAAAATCGCTTTGGCGGGTTTAGTGATTTCTGGGCGTGGCCTCAGACACAAGAATCCTCAAATCATAAAAATATAATGTATAGTCGTAGACACTGTCAGTCACACGCTGTCAACTAATCAGCACGCCCACACCGATATACATTCTGTCGTAATCTTGTATGTTATACCAATACTGTATATTTGATAGCAGATAATCACGGGGCAGCCAACAGACTATACAAGTATTATACTGGAACAATGGTAAGTTGAACTAATACTTAAAATGTATACAAAATAAAGCTGTTATATGTGTTAAAAAGCATTGTTTTATCAGGGGAAATATAAAACAATCAAACAAAATATAGAGATAGAATAAAATCGGTGCATTAGTTAATGTTCACAGATCTAAGCTTTTGTATATTATAGTCAATCGGGTAGTATTTTTTTTTAATAAAACTGATGATTCAGTAAAGTTTCCCACCCGCCGTGTTTTAGAAACCATGGGCAGCATATGTTCGCTGTATATTCACCAATGTAGGCAGCTAAAGCCTCCTCCAGAGCACAAACGTCTGTATCAGAATTGTACAGGTCTTGGACATAACTCTTAGCTAACCGGTATGTCAACGTATAGATAACAGTAAGCGTCCAAAATTAAGAATCCCGCCTCAGAGCATCTAAGTTGCAATGTCTACAAATGTGTAATAAATATCACTTAACCGACTCTGTGTTATTTCAGTAAAAAAACAGATAATATATGTTTCAAACTTTAGAAACTAGACGGCTCATTGTTGTACTGTATACATCCATTGTACAGCGTGATCCATTATAAGTACATAGCACATTATAGCCCACTAATTTACAAGCATTCCTAATATTATCCAAAGAAAATTCAAGCGTGTCAGAATCAATGTTTATGACATGAGTCATTGCAGACTTTGTTGTGGAAAAGTCTTTATGACTTACATTTTACAGCGCGTAATCTCTTAAGGCACACATGGATCTACTCGGTCTACAAGATGGTTCTTGTCCACGTCCTCTCGATCGCTGTAGAAAATGCACCCAGGGTCTGATTAATTTCGGATCTTCTTTGCACTTTTCTGCGTTAAAGTCAAAATGATGATACGCTTGATACATCTGTGTTGATAAAGTGAGGTTGTAGGCCGACAACAGTCCGTTTTTGACGACTCAAGTGTTGTGAGTGAGACCTTCCACCGACTAGACTTGATATGCGCTTACGTCACACATTGGTGCTGTTCATGACCGTTGATGGTATTCTTTGACGCAAATTATTTCCATGTTACTCATTAATGTAAACTACTTCGTCAGCAGCAGTTTTGTCTCTTTGGGGAATTTGCTTCGTGTTTTGTTCGTCGTAGGCTGCTTACACTAGAGTAATCACACATAAATCTAAATGGAACGAGATTAAGTGTTGGGCAACATTTTTGTGTCGTACGTCATCAATCGTAATGGTTCCCTAAACCGGCCGTGCCGGTCTGCTGTTTGATGTGCGACGGGGATAATTTGACGACTGACTGTGTGTCTATATGGTCGGAATTGGAGTCATCAACGATAGCCTAACATCATCTAGTGCTACGACGGTCATCATTTTCAAGAGTGCGTGACTTACCGGTATATGGGGATAGGCGGCAGGAACAATTGAAAGCTATGCATGAAAAGCGTTCCTTGTTGCAGTTTCCTCACATTACAAGTCGCATGGCTGTGTTAGTCACCTCTAGTGACTCGGGCAGACGGTGCTCGTAAACCTGGGAAGGCCGACCTTCTAAGGGCAGAATCCCCCTACAGAAAAGATCATCTGCTGCCTTGCAGGAAGATTGGGGACAATCAAAGGCTAAGGAAAGCAAACCTGAATAAAATGCTGGCTGAAATCGGATGCACTGGGCCACTGGCGCAGAACACAGTGTGACGTTTTAACGGGTGTTCAGGCGGAGTGGATATGGCAGACTCTAACTGTGATGTTCTGTCTGTGGGGGCGATCAACACACTTAGCCTGACAGCTGACTTCATGTGAGAGTCTGGGATCCTACTCTGACTGAGTCCTGATCGCAGACAGACAGACCGGATCTACTCGTGCGCACCGCACCGATCACTACCAAGAGTGAGAGACAGGAGTGTTATATATAGATGATCTTTGCGCCTTCAATAGAGAACCTTAAGTGGATACTAGAGAGAGAAAAAGGTACCCATACCTAAATGGTATATTATATAGCAGGGATGACCAATTTCTTTCAAATGGCGGGCCACTTTTTAATTATTTTTTTTTTTGTGGCGGGCCACACACATAACAACATCAATACAAATAAACTTGGCATTTGTTTTAAGGTAATATTTTTGTTATTTATCGGCATTATTTGCTTACATGAATCATTTTATTGCAACAATTAAAAATGCCTAGTTGATTTTTACAAATGAATAAAATTTGCTATTTATATTGTTTAACAAACATGTTTTAGTTATGTCATTTTAAAGTTGATATCTAACAAACCTTAATGAGGACAATGTGGACGTTAATGTGCAGCAACAAGTTCATCAAAGTCAATGTGTAAAGATGATGATGATATTCGTAATAAATCTTGAAGGTGGCCATCAGTGAGTCGGTTTCTTTGTGACAATTTATTCTCCTTCATTGTTGAAAAAGCGCATTCACATATATATGTGCTTCCGAACATAGAAGTAATTTTCAAACTGAAATCACTCAATGCGGGATATTTTTCCTGTGGCACAAGTTTCCAAAAGTCAACTCCTATCTCCATCCTTGATTGGAAAAAGGGGTCACTTAGAAGGTTACATAACCCCAACTGAAAAGTGTCATGTTGTTGGAAAATGTCACACTTCATAGGGTTGTTAAACAATGCCAGTTCTGGTCAATACCACTGAAGTCAGAAAATCGTTCATTGAATTGCTCCAATAGTTTGTCTAACACTAACATTAATACAGAACATTTGAAATCAGTGTCACTGCGCTCCTCAATCAATTCTTTGCACGAAGGAAAATGAATGCATTTTTCTTTGGCCAGGGTAAATCTAAAAACATTTAGTTGACTTATAAATCCATCTAGGTGTCCTACCAAATCTGAGACTGTTTGGGAACGTCCCTGTAGCTTCACGTTGAGTTCATTCATGTGCTGGGTGATATCAGTTAAAAAGGCCAATACGCTTTTAAAATGTGGATCGGACATTTTTCTGATCAGTTCTTTGTTGGTATCATGTTTCTCTAAAAACTGCTTTATCTCGTTTCTCAAAGCAAAAAACCGCCTCAAACAATTCCCTCTGCTTAGCCATCGTACTTGTGTGTAGAGCACCAAATCGCCATATTCCGCCTCAACTTCTGATAGAAAATTTATAAACTGTCAGTGTGTCAAAGACCGATTCCCGCCTTTTATTAAATTCACACACTTTATTACAGTTTTCATAACATCCTCCACGTCTAGAATGTTGCCACACAGCGCCTCCATGTGTATAATGCAGTGTAATGCTGTGCAATGAATTCCAGCCTTCCTTATTAATCCAACTAGACCTGTTTGAGTACCACACATTGACTTAGCGCCATCTGTCACTATTGCTGAAAGTCTGTTTATGTCACCGATACTGTTAACAACTTTCATAACTGAGTTATAAATGTCTTGACCTTTGGTCGTATTATGCAATGAATCTAAAGCTAGTAGCTCTTCATTGATAATAAAGTCTTTTGAAACAGTTCTTATGAAAATTAAAAGTTGTGCTGTGTCTGATATGTCAGTAGATTCATCCAAAGCCAGAGAAAAGTAAGCGGAATTTGTAACGACACTCTTTAATTTACTAGATATATGAGAACTTATTTCCTCAACCCTTCTAGTGACTGTCTGTTTTGATAGCGGAACGCTCTCAAAATGACTGGCAATTTTTTATTCCCCAAATGCACGCGCCATGTTAATAGAACAACGCCTTACGAAGTCACCGTCACATAATGATTTTTCTATTTCGCTATCTCTGCGCTTACAACAAACGATGCCATTAAGGAACTTGTTTGTTTTATTGTTAATGTAGTAAAAACAGATTTCTGAGCACTAACCTTTTTCTTCAAATCGCACACAAGTGTAGAACGTATTGTACCAATGTAGTCCTTGTATTTAGCGGCGTGGTGCTGTGTGTAATGCCGTTTAAGATTATACTCTTTATTTAAAGACAACACTTGCAAACACACAATGCACTGCGGTTTGCTATCCTTATTGTTGATAAATAAAAAATCATGTTCCCATTTCTCATGAAAAAATCTGATTTTTTTTCATTTAATTGACGTTTATTGTTCATATTATACCACGACCGAAGCAACAGACAATGAAAACACAGATTACATCAATAGCACTGTTTCCTGTTAAAATAGAACTGTTCACTGTAACTCGACAAAAATAGAATTATCAGATCGGATATATATAATTTTGACTGATGAAAAGAGGTTTGGAGAGAAAGAAACTGAAAGTAAAATAATTGTGAGGTGAATGTGTTGGGGTGGAGGAGGTGGGTGACTGACAGTATTTCTTGGCGGAAACTATTTGAATTCGCCGAACCGAGAGTCGGCTCTAGAGCCAGTCGTTAGCTTCTTCCTTTGTTTAAGTCGGTCGCAGGATGATCAAAAGAAAAAAAAGGATGTTTTTAGGAAACTACTAGAGTGTTCCGAGTTTTAAACATAGGTCTACTATGGAATATTTGAGTTAGCTTTCTCCACGGTAGAAGTTAATGTGTGACCCGCGCGCACCTAATTGGCTATCCCTGTTATATAGTATTGATGTAGACTGTATCTGTTTATATGTGTATCATTGCAAGAATATCTGAACCTTCATGAAAAGCGAATCATAAATGAGTGTTATTATATGACAAACCCATAGCTGACAATTATTTTACATTATATGACATACATGTAATTTGTGGCGTGTTTTTTTTATCGCGGTTGAGAATGAAGAATATTCGGTGTTTTATCATACAACCCCTAGCTGACTAATGTTATTCTATAAAACTCATAGCTAACCTTTTATATTAAAATCCGGTGCTACTGACCACAAGGGATCCAAGTTGACTACTGATCACAGGTGGTCCACTGACTAAACGTGACTAAAACTGACCACTGACCTAAACTGACCACATATCACAGACGACACAAATTGACCACTGACCACAGGTAACTAACCCTGACCACTGACTTAAAGTCATAACAGGTGACCCAAAGTGACCACTGACCCAAATTGACAACTGATCTCAAGTGACCCAGATTCACAACCGCTGACCCAAACTGACCACTGACCTAAACTGACCTACACTGACACTGACTTCAGGTGACCTTAAACTGGCCATTGACCATATGTGAAACAGTTAGCACTGAACACAGGTGATCCCAAACTGACCACTGACCCAAACTAATCTAAAATGTTTGCAGACACAAACTGACCCCTGACCCAAACTCACCACTGACCCTATCTGACCATTGACCTCAGGTAACCCAACCTCACCATGATTCTCAATAACTCACACTGACCGTTGATCGCAGGTGACCAAGACTGACCACTGCCTTTAATTTCTTTTATGAATTCTGTTGTTTTACTCATTCTCTACTCTGACCGCTAGCTCTTTCGCAGTCTAACTCTTATTTTCTGACAAATATACTCCATATTCTTTCAATCTCTTCCCTGTTTTACCCTCTTCTTAACCTACATTTGCCACTCTATTCTTGTGCGTTTTTCACTGGTTCCATCAACTTTGACTCACTTTCTTCTATCAATATCTCCCTTTCTTCCTGCTTTCTCTTATATAACAATCTCATACTGCTTTCCATGTCTCTCTTACAACATTATGTTTCTCTTTTTCTTTCCCTGTCTCGCTCTCTTTCTCTCCTTCCCTTTTGACTTCCAGTATAAGAACCGAGTAATAGCTAAATTATTTTTTTTAATTTACAGATGTCATTTCCTGCTAACAACGATGTGGTCACCCGAACATTGTTAAAACAGACCTACTCGTGTTACATGTGTTCGAGATGGTTCAGCAGCACCTCTAAATTAAATTGTCACATATCAACGGTTCATAACCGTCAGGTGCACAAATATACGATCTGCAATCGGTCATATACACGACCAGAAATTGAAACAGAGCACGAACAAAAGCATGCATAGTGTCAGGTCATAATGCGGTTAGATACATAAACACATCGCACACTATACAGCAACATCAATGTCATGTCTGCAGTCTCACTATCAGAGAAGTTGTTAACCTGAAGGTCCATATATCACCGAGACCATCATCATGTAAACGTGTGATGAGTGAAGGGTCTGAACAGGGTCCCTTCAAGAGAACATAGTATATGATTGGGGCTCTTTATATAGCTTACCACGTGATATAAGATATGTGTACGAGGAAAATGGCCAGCTATTAGAACACACGAAAACATAAATAGACGCATGTCTATGTGCACCATATTTCACTCGCTTAAATAGTCATTAACTGACACAGACTCCTCTGGCGCATCTTTAAGGTACAAGCAACGCGTTTCAAACTAAACCTGTCATCACACTGTTTTGAGGCATCGGAAGACATGGGTCCTACGTCTGTACTACGCGTCAGCAAATAACAACTGTGTATGTGGCACACCATAATTAGTTAATAGCTAGAAAAGAGTCTGATGCATATGTAGACATGATACGATAAGTGATAACTTAAATTATGCAAATCACAATAGAGAAAATAAAAAATATGTCACAGAATTACTACCTAGTATAAGTATATATATATATATATATATATATATATAAGTATATAAACTACAAGAATACCAGAGTGGGTGTTTTTTAGTGTATATACCAGCACAAATTTCATCCAATAGAGCAATTAATATATTACAACACGACTCCCACTCCAAACCGTACAACGATAACTTATGTTTTTTCTTCAGGTGCCCGGAAGTATCTAGATGATCTATCGTTAACACTCTTAGAAAAGTCGGAAAATCTCTCATGATGCAATAGGTAGTAAATTAGAGCACATACCTTTTATGGTCAGGTGTTAATTTAAACAAGATTCTATCATTAGAAGAGTTATTCAGTGTAAATATCAACATCTTCGGGTATGGCGAACACAATGCGCTCACTCCTAAACTCAGATGTAGTTGTAATTATAAAGATACGTTCCGTCTATTACATTATAAAGATAATTTCATATACATAACAGATATAGACAGCGCATCTCATTCATTTAGTTGTCCCACGTGCGGCAAGTTGTGAAAAATTTAAGGTATATAAGAAGACACCGGTGGTAAAAGTGTAGAGACGTATACGGGTGAGAAGTGTAATCCTCCTGAAACTTTATGGGAAGCGCTTGATGCCCACGGAATAAAAATTCAAACTTTCTAATCCTTATGAAGCATCAAGTGACTATGAATGTTATTTTAGCACTTGCAATTTACCACGTGACGGTAGCTATACTAAATACCTCACAAAACACGTTATCCTGCTCTATTGCTTCCAACATTCCTGGTTGAGAGGCACTGTATGTTTTATTATGAAAATAGATCCTCATGACTAGTAGGATGTATGAATATCTGATTCGAATAGCCGATACAGCATACACACTATTGCGTGACCGGAGTATTAATATAGGGCATTAATGATGGATGAATCTCCGGCCAGCCGTGGATTATTCCTTATATAAATAGTCTACCCGAAGATTTGTTTTTTCTTATATGAGAGTCTACATTTGTTTTTTCTTATATGAGAGTCTACATTTTTTTTTCTTATATGAGAGTCAACCCGGTCGGGGCGGTAGTGGTGACCTCTCGGGTGAGCTCTGGTGGGGTGGTAAAGGTGTGGGCGGTGGTGTTGTGAAGGGGTGAGGTGGAGTTGTGAAGGGGTGAGGTGGAGTTGTGAAGGGGTGGTATCATAACTTTCACATTCTTTGTACTCTCAGGCAATAAAAAACAGTGACTTCCAAAACAGTCCTATTCAAGATAAGTTTTAATATACCTACCTGAAACTTCCTTTAAAACTAAAGGTAACAGCTTAGTCAGTTACACATGCTACACGAAGGCGCATTAATGAACTTAGTAACTGCACGCCAAAGAGAAACACCGCGTTAATAACGTTAAGCGAGATCAAAGAGCTCGGTTCTCCGTGAGTACTTACTTCCGCGTAGACCGCCCGCGTGGACATCAAACCGGCCGCGTGAACATCAAAGGATAACGCTTGATATTCTATTACTGTTGTGTTTTTTGTAGTGGTTGTAGTAATAGTAGTAGTAGTAGTTGTTGTTGTTGTAGTGGCAGTAGTAGTTAAAGTCGTTGTTGTAGTTGTACAACTAGTGTGAATTGTATTTTGTAGAGTTATAACAAGCAAGTGGGGTTATGACTTTTTTCATGTGTGGTAGAGAGATGGTAGAGACTTATAGTTATTTTTATGCATTACAACTTTAATGTATCTATAAAATTTATTTTGAAATTAATGGTAACATAAAACTTACTCAGTGCCTGGCCAAGTAATGTCCAAGGTGTCGTGCTAGTAAGTTTAACAGCTGACTGGTAATGAAATTTCAGGGGCGTAATCTACTTGAGTGGTTCTGCGATTAACTTTCTTGGACTTTGTAAATAATCATTTTGCTGAATTGAGCCATTGAATGGAATTTATTTGGAAATACACACGAGTCCAAACCATCTTCATCATCATCAAGTTTCACCGACAAAACCAACTAGGTCGACAAGAAGTATTCAGACGACGCCTTAACGGTGACCTTAAAGTCACAAAATCTCTCTGTCTCTCTCATAGCGTTCCACCCACCCTTGAATTTGTAACTTCCCTCTAGTAGTAGTTGTAGTGGAAGTTGTAGTTGTAGAGGTAGTTGGTTGTGGACGTTGTAGAGGTAGTTGGTTGTGGAAGTTGTAGTTGTAGAGGTAGTTGGTTGTGGACGTTGTAGAGGTAGTTGGTTGTGGAAGTTGTAGTTGTAGAGGTAGTTGGTTGTGGAAGTTGTAGTTGTAGAGGTAGTTGGTTGTGGAAGTTGTAGTTGTAGAGATAGTTGGTTGTAGAAGTTGTAGTAGTGAAAGTTGTGGAAGTTGTAGTTATAGACGTAGTTGGTGTAGAAGTTGTAGTAGTGAAAGTTGTGGAAGTTGTAGTTGTAGACGTAGTTGGTGTAGAAGTTGTAGTAGTGAAAGTTGTAGTAGAGCATGGAACGACGTTCAAATTAACAGACGACGACTTTTATTCGACTGACTCAACAAGCAAGTTGGGAAATTTTAGTCTTGTATTTAACCTAATTTATTTGAATTTCCATATATTATCCCTTGATCGAATGACAGACATCATTATTGGTGATTACAACAGTTCAGAACACTTAGTATCAAAGACCAAAACGTTACTCCCAAACCCACGAAAGCTTAGACTTTGGAGTTCTATATCTTTAGCACTTCAACGAATGACAGACAATAGTAATGGTGAACCTTACAGGTAAGAAAACTTAGTTCCAAACCCCAAAATTTCGTCTCATAACCAAAAAGTTGAACTCAAAACACTAAAAATCTAGGTCCAAAGTCAAAATAGTTAGCCACGAAAGGGCAAAAGGGCATATTCTTTCCAACCAATACTTCCTATTCTTCTACACATCTGCATCTCGAAGCCTTCGAATTTATATTCAATGTTTGGCTACTGACTATATTCTCTCTCTCTCTCTCCCTCTCCATCGCTGTCTCTTTCGCTCTTGCTATCTCTCTCTCTCTCTTGCTATCTCTCTCTCCCTCTCCATCGCTGTCTCTTTCGCTCTTGCTCGTTCTCTCTCTGCCATGTCGTTGTATCAGGCATGTATGTCATATCGTTATATATCAGACACGCATGTTGGCTAGTGTGACATAATGGATGTATGTAGATTGTCTAGTGTGTCGGGATGGTTGTATGTAGGTTGTCTAGTGTGTCGGGATGGATGAATGTAGGTTGTCGACTGTGTCGAGATGGATGAATGTAGGTTGTCGACTGTGTCATGATGCTTGTATGTAGGTTGTCTAGTTTCGCATGATGGTTATATGTATTATGTCTAGTGTGTCATGGTGATTGTATGTAGATTGTCTGGTGTGTCGGGATGGCTGAATGTAGGTTGTGTCTAGTGTGTCGTGACGAGTGTATGTATGTTGTCTAGTGTGACATGATGGTTGTATGTAATTGTCGAGTGTGCTCCAACAAACCGCCGCGCCATTTAAACTTCTTTGAACACAATGGACACGGATGTTCACCAGAAGAAACCTCATTATGAGAAACCGTCTGGAGAAAATCCAATAACCCTTTCGTCAACCATATTTAACATAGCTAGTTTAACTTCATTAAACTTCAATCTCAACAATACTTATCATACCTACTTTAAATACATTAATAAAATTGAATAACCTTTTATCGATAAGCCTTAACATACTTTAAGAGCAAATAGAAAAATATTCCAACTTACAGTGTAAAATATAATGTCATTGTTTGTAACAATGTCACAGTCTGTAAGCTGTGTCTGTGAGAACAGTCGAAAGGTCACTCTGTTGATACTGGAAGTCGTCATTAACGGGAGGAGCAGCGAGCGATCAGTCACCCTCATTGGCCGTTTGTTCTCTGTCATAGTCTGAGCGAAATGTAGAAGCTCCACCAGTGGTTTCTTGTATACTGTCACACTCAGATGAATGAATCGTAGACGCATCACCTGTGGCTACTTGTAGTCTGTCACACTCTGAGAGAATCGTAAACTTCAGACCCACTAAAGTCTCAAATTCAGGCTGTGTTAGTGTTATACCGTAACGTGTGGGGAACTTCATCCCCATTTTGCCATCGTATTTTCTAAGATGGATTAAAGTCTTTGCTCGATATCTCGAAACCGAGACAGCCTTCAAACCATTCTTCTGTAAAGGATTTACATACTCGCCGTTACGAGATGCATAGAAAAAAGCACCATCACAGTCAACATTAGCAGCGGAATCACACATATCCATTCTAACGGACTCCATTCTAAAAAACACACCACTTGATAACAGGGCTCTGACTTTTTTATATGTAGTAGCACTGAGAACGACTGCCCTTTATACCCTGTAACAAGGGGCGTGGCCAGTCTAATATAGTAACCAATGGAATACGTTCTATTTATAGTAACTGATGCAATACGTCATCGGACGTGTTGAGACATGTTCAGAGAGCCGCCATCTTTGATGAGTCATGGGAAGTTTGTTCCACGAAGCCGATGTATCCATGGAGTCATCAAAACAAATGATGATCCAGATGGCGGGGCTTACACTGACAAGTTGGAGACAAACTCGAGTATAGTATGTTATGTTCATTAGAGGGAAGCGTTCTTGTTAGCACAGGATTGGACTTGTCAAGTAAATAGCAACTAAACTTTAGTTTCTATTACTTCTGAAATACTTTGGAGAATCTTGGTTCTGTGATCAATAGCTAGGACGGGGGAAATAATTTTGGCACATTCTAGTATACGGTTTCTGAAGCGCTCCTTGTTTATAGAAAACTGCTGCCAAGAATAATTGGTTTCGTCATTTTCATCATCGTGGAGTGTTAAAACAATCGGGTCTTCAGAAAAATGAACCTAGAAGAAGACGAGACAACTTTAGTTTAAAAACGATCAAATACTTATGAATGAAAAACACTTTATAATAAAATATCTCTTCACAACTCTCTATCTGTTGGCATTTCTCTTTGTTTCCCTCTGTCTTTTCGCCCCTTACGTTTTCAAGTTGGTACAACTTATTACACCCGCTCTCATTACAAGATTTCTCTTTCGCTTCTCACCTATTAACCTATTGTCCATGAGTCTCTTGGGTAAGTTAAACCTGCTTCTACGTAAAATTTACTCTACTCCACCTCCAGAGGCTAACACTTCAAAATATTTACCAGTTTTAATATTATTCCACTTGTCTTTTTTCTTTGATGTTACAGTTACTTCTTTATGGTATTAAGGATGAGTCCTTTATTTGTTCGGTTTCCTTTACTACAACGTCTATCATTTTTAGCAACTAGTTTCAAATTTTACATTATATGTGTAAATTTACTCTTTTTCATCATCAATAAAGATAATGTCTCTACAAGTTGTGTAATAACCCAGTAATAAAGATAACGAAGGAGAAACAGAGAATATCAAAATCAAAAGGTAAACTCGACTCCAAAGCAATTTCTTACCTTGGTAGCTCTATCGTTTAGTGTATCACCTTGCTGGCTGCAAGCGTATTGTTCGTTCCACGTTCCATTAATTTGTTCAAAATCAATATCCTGTTCAAAGATTTGTATATCTCTATTACCAGTCGAGGAGTGGTTGTTAATTATTTCAGTTGGAATCTCCAGTTTTCCAGCTCCCTGCTTTTGAGAATAGGTGGTATAGGTTTCACTAGAGTTTAAAACCATTTCATGTATATTTGTCTTTTTGAAAATTGATTCTAAAGTTAAACCATTATTAAAATCACCGCTAGGGGATATTATCGTGGTTTGCGTGCTCATTGACAAATCACTATCTTCATCACTGTCTTCTGAACTTGAGTTTATTCGAAAAAGTAGATGAGCCATAATGTATAAGTTTACCTCTACTCAATGTATAACCTTCTATTTTAACTACAGATACATACGTGTTAACTTAACACTGGCTCTAAGTGTATGTAATATACTATTGTTTCCTCGTTCTTATAGTGTGACGTGCTTATCTTCAGATTTATCTCTCAACCACCAAAATTTCACAACTTAATGACGATGTCTTTAATGATTTTTGTTCCTTGTTATTGACACACCTATCGTGACAACATACTTTTCAATGACTGAGAATTCACTTTTCCATATTGATGTGAGAGTATTGGGTGAATGAGTACATACAGTCTCAATTGGTCACCAGTACAATGAGCATTATGTTATTGCATCATAGGTCACAATCTATTTTTTAGTAACTAATCAGGTATTGCATCAGAGATCAACGTCTATTTTTAGTAACTCAACATCCCATTATAGGGGAACTGAGTAATACCATCTCTTTTTGTGAAAATTTCAGATTTCAAAGCTGGAGCAAACCATTCTTATTACAATCGCAGGCCTACTACAAGACAACCCTCATCATCAGTGTGAGGGGTGTCGTGACCTGGTGAACAATATTGTAAGGCAGTAACAAATGCTGTGGGGTTACCAAACTTTTATTAGGGAAAATATATAAACTCACAGATAAACATTTCTAGGTAAAGCTCTTAAAGACCAAAGGCTGTTGCGAAGTAGAGTTCACAGTGTTGTAGCTTCTTCGTTAGAGAGGTCTAGAAAATTTTCCATACCACCTTCTTTTAGTAACCACTCTCCAAATTCGATTCCGATGATAACACCGGTCCAAGTACCAAAGTCCTTCTCTAAAGCACAAATGTCGGAATCAGAGTCGAACATGTCTTTGACATGATTCTTAACTAATCGATAGGCGAGGGTATATAGAACAACAAGACGACCGAAATTGTGAATTCGGTCTGAAAGTATTTCGATAACGATGGTTACAAACGTGGCGTAAATATCATGACCACCGACTCTCTGAATTATTCCAGTAAATAACAGCTCACTTCTCTCCGATAATGTATATACTAGGTTAGCTATCGCTTTATAAAACTTGGAATATTTCTTACACGTCTTATCATATGTATTGGATATATACTGGATTGGTTAATCCAGATATCAGTCGATGTTGGCATAGTCACTCTCTGATTGGATAATGTATTCATTTGTTACCAATTTATATTTAAACTAGACCCTTCAGGGCTTTCGTGTTATAAGTTTGGTTGCTTCAAGGAAGTTCATACTAGTGTTCAGTCTATCGGAATGACATTATAATTTACACTTTAAGTTGGAATATTTTTCTATTTGCTCTTAAAGTAGGTTAAGGCTTATCGATAAAAGGTTATTCAATTTTATTAATGTATTTAAAGTAGGTATGATAAGTAATGTTGAGATTGAAGTTTAATGAAGTTAAACTAGGTATGTTAAATATGGTTGACGAAAGGGTTATTGGATTTTCTCCAGATGGTTTCTCATAATGAGGTTTCTTCTGGTGAACATCCGTGTCCATTATGTTCAAAGAAGTTTAAATGGCGCGGCGGTTTGTTGGAGCACACTCGACAATTACATACAACCATCATGTCACACTAGACAACATACATACACTCGTCACGACACACTAGACACAACCTACATTCAGCCATCCCGACACACCAGACAATCTACATACAATCACCATGACACACTAGACATAATACATATAACCATCATGCGAAACTAGACAACCTACATACAAGCATCATGACACAGTCGACAACCTACATTCATCCATCTCGACACAGTCGACAACCTACATTCATCCATCCCGACACACTAGACAACCTACATACAGCCATTCCGACACACTAGACAATCTACATACATCCATTATGTCACACTAGCCAACATGCGTGTCTGATATATAACGATATGACATACATGTCTGATGCAACGACATGGCAGAGAGAGAACGAGCAAGAGCGAAAGAGACAGCGATGGAGAGGGAGAGAGAGATAGCGAGAGAGAGAGAGAGATAGCAAGAGCGAAAGAGACAGCGATGGAGAGGGAGAGAGAGAGAGAGAGAGAGAGAATATAGTCAGTAGCCAAACATTGAATATACATTCGAAGGCTTCGAGATGCAGATGTGTAGAAGAATAGGAAGTATTGGTTGGAAAGAATATGCCCTTTTGCCCTTTCGTGGCTAACTATTTTGACTTTGGACTTAGATTTTTAGTGTTTTGAGTTCAACTTTTTGGTTATGAGACGAAATTTTGGGGTTTGGAACTAAGTTTTCTTACCTGTAAGGTTCACCATTACTGTTGTCTGTCATTCGTTGAAGTGCTAAAGATATAGAACTCCAAAGTCTAAGCTTTCGTGGGTTTGGGAGTAACGTTTTGGTCTTTGATACTAAGTGTTCTGAACTGTTGTAATCACCAATAATGATGTCTGTCATTCGATCAAGGGATAAATATATGAAAATTCAAATAAATTAGGTTAAATACAAGACTAAAATTTCCCAACTTGCTTGTTGAGTTAGTCGAATAAAAGTCGTCGTCTGTTAATTTGAACGTCGTTCCCTGCTCTACTACAACTTTCACTACTACAACTTCTACACCAACTACGTCTATAACTACAACTTCACAACTTTCACTACTACAACTTCTACACCAACTACGTCTACAACTACAACTTCCACAACTTTCACTACTACAACTTCTACACCAACTACGTCTACAACTACAACTTCTACAACTTTCACTACTACAACTTCTACAACCAACTACCTCTACAACTACAACTTCCGCAACCAACTACCTCTACAACTACAACTTCCACAACCAACTACCTCTACAACTACAACTTCCACAACCAACTACCTCTACAACGTCCACAACCAACTACCTCTACAACTACAACTTCCACAACCAACTACCTCTACAACGTCCACAACCAACTACCTCTACAACTACAACTTCCACTACAACTACTACTAGAGGGAAGTTACAAATTCAAGGGTGGGTGGAACGCTATGAGGGAGACAGAGAGATTTTGTGACTTTAATGTCACCGTTAAGGCGTCGTCTGAATACTTCTTGTCGACCTAGTTGGTTTTGTTGGTGAAACTTGATGATGCTGAAGATGGTTTGGACTCGTGTGTATTTCCAAATAAATTCCATTCAATGGCTCAATTCAGCAAAATGATTATTTACACAAAGTCCAAGAAAGTTAATCGCAGAACCACTCAAGTAGATTACGCCCCTGAAATTGCATTACCAGTCAGCTGTTAAACTCACTAGCACGACACCTTGGACATTACTTGGCCAGGCACTGAGTAAGTTTTATGTTACCATTAATTTCAAAAAAAATGTTATAGATACATTAAAGTTGTCATGCATAAAAATAACTATAAGTCTCTACCATCTCTCTACCACACATGAAAAAAGTCATAACCCCACTTGCTTGTTATAACTCTACAAAATACAATTCACACTAGTTGTACAACTACAACAATGACTTTAACTACTACTGCCACTACTACAACAACAACAACTACTACTACTACTATTACTACAACCACTACAAAAAACACAACAGTAATAGAATATTAAGCGTTATCCTTTGATGTTCACGCGGCCGGTTTGATGTCCACGCGGGCGGTCTACGCGGAAGTAAGTACTCACGGAGAACCGAGCTCTTTGATCTCGCTTAACGTTATTAACGCGGTGTTTCTCTTTGGCATGCAGTTACTAAGTTCATTAATGCGCCTTCGTGTAGCATGTGTAACTGACTAAGCTGTTACCTTTAGTTTTAAAGGAAGCTTCAGGTAGGTATATTAAAACTTATCTTGAATAGGACTGTTTTGGAAGTCACTGTTTTTTATTGCCTGAGAGTACAAAGAATGTGAAAGTTGTGATACCACCCCTTCACAACTCCACCTCACCCCTTCACAACTCCACCTCACCCCTTCGCAACACCACCGCCCACACCTTTACCACCCACCAGAGCTCACCCGAGAGGTCAACGAGAGGTCACCACTACCGCCCCGACCGGGTAGACTCTCATATAAGGAAAAAAAAATGTAGACTCTCATATAATGAAAAACGACCGGATTAGAAAATCTCCGGCTAGACTATTTATATAAGGAATAAATGTCCGGCCAGCCGCGGATTTGGTGGGTATTCTGCTGGATCTATTACTACTCACCGGAATGCGAATGTATTTACTCAATTGATCGAGTTAAGTAATTCCGAACTTACCGCTAGGTTAGAAGACTATTTGAAAGAGCTTCCGGTTATAAAATTCAACTCGGTGAAGTATAATTTAAATGTGATAAAACCATACTTAATAAGACATTTTATGATTGAGGCGACAAATGAAGAAAGAGAGAAGGAAGAAGAGGTGAACAATGTAGAAGATGGAGTGAACGACGAGGTAAATGAGTAAGATAATATATCTCTGTAATCACTCTTTTAAATTAAAGTTAGGCGCAACAATAGTTTTATGTGTCTATCTATCCATAGATTGAAATTTTTAAAAACATCTCAGTTATCTGGTTCCAGGGACCAGTTACTGCAAGTTTCTAGAGGCGCAAAGGGTTAAAGAAAGAAAAGGAATGTACATAACCGAACTTAAAAACTTAGACGAAACATCCCTGTGACCACACAAATGTTTCTTTTCATCACTAAAAATTGTAATGTATCACTCGAAAAGTACACCGAGTCAAGGTAGAAAAAAAACATTAAAATTTCTTGATATGGTATAATAAAAAAAAAAGATGAGCTCCCTTCATTAAAGCGTTAGATAAATATGTTGGTTTCTACGTAAATCTGGGTATAGGTTTCTTTAAAGAATCAGTGTCCTTTTCCAGTAGTCAATTTAATTCCTCTTTAAAATTGTACCTAAAAATATAGACGTTTCTCAGTGCTCCAAAAAACTAGACTAGCTACATAAAACAATTAGAGAGGGTATAGTTTGGCGCCCCATCCATTATTTTCTACAGTTACTGCGAAAAAGAGACGTATATTAGAAGTAAGCAGAATTGTGCGCTTTGCTGATATACATTTGTAATATTCCCATCAACTATCCTTCCGTAAGTACAGATCAACTGAAGACCTGATCACATACATCGCACAGGAAATAGAAGATGCTCTACAAGAAAAGAAACACACACTGACAGTGTGGGTCGACATGGAGAAGGCTTTTGATAGGGTATGGAGAGAAGGATTGAAAAACAAGCTTCTCAGACTTGGCATCCAAGGCCGTTTATTAAATTGGATATCTCAATACCTACAAGACAGAACGGCCAGAGCACAAGTACATGGACAACTAAATAAGAAAGCCAGAATCGAACAATGTGTCCCACAAGGTGGACTCCCATCCCCAACGCTCTTTTTTAATTTTCATAAATGACAACGTAATGGACATTCCACCCAGTATACACTCAGCAATATACGCAGACATCCTGGCGATATGGGCACGTAAAAAAATCTATATCAGTGGCTAGCTCCAGAATGCAAGATGCCCTAGGGATACTTGAAAACTGGACGAACACCTGGTCACTACCAATTAACGAAAAAAACACTACATACACAATTTTCAGCCTATCAAGAAACTCACTCTCTGCAAATTGAAGATAAAAGACCATGCACTTCTTATTGACCAAAACGCAACATAGCTTGGCGTCACCATGAATCGCAGAATGACATGGATAAATCAGATAGACAGAGCAAACAAAAGAGCCAGAAAACGAACAGATATGAAGAAATTGGCAAGAACGGACTGGGGAGCAATATCTTGAAACGACTATACGTAGGAAGAGTAAGACCGGTCCTAGAATATGGAGTCACAGCCTGGGCTACAGCTACCAAAACACAGCTTAGCAAAATTGACAGAACACAAAACCCGGCTGCCGGTATCATCACTGGTGCTATGAAATCTACACCTATCGTGACGCCAGAAACAGTAACAGGTTTACAACCATTAGAAGACAGACGGAAAACTAAAGTAATGCAACAAGCGGAGAAATATAAAAGGCTCCGAAGCCTTTTAGACTCCGAAGCGGAAAAGTAAGACTAAAGAGGTGCAACTTCGTTGCAATCTCCAAAGAACTGGCAACTAGTAAACCAGTACTGTTCCAAACACTACCGAAACCCTTATGCCTATCTGATATGACTCCTCAAGAGAAACACAAAATACCAAAACTTAAGGAAGACATAATAGGAATCAAGCAAAAAGGCACACAAACAGGCAAAGAGAGAAAAAACATGGCAGAAAAACACACAAACAGCAACTTCCCACAGGACTCCTGGTCACACATATACACAGATGGTAAAAAGTAAAGTAAAGTACCCCCCGTCACGCCGAGTGGCGTATAGGGAAATATGGTGTTAGTGACCCTATATTTTACAGACCTTCAGCACATGATTTTTGGGGTAATGTGGTCGGTATTACGCCCGTGCTGCTTTTACTTTCCCAGAAAAAATCCGGTACCCATTTAAGGCTGGGTGAACCCGGAGCCGTCGGTTGGGATCGAACCCTACCCCTTGTCCGTAGTAGTCCAGTTCACTAACCACTGAGCTATCGCGGCTCCTACTAATTTTTAGGGAATTAGTAAAACCCAGGTGTCCTCGCCAGGGTACGAACCCCGGCTGTTGCCGTGGTAAGCCAACCGCCTATCGATTGCGCTAACCGGACACCCTTATACACAGATGGCTCCGTTGCAAATGCCACCAGAAATGGAGGAGGAGGTGTGTTGCTGAGACTGAAAAACCAGAATAAGATCTCCAAATCCTTAGCTACTGGGAAATTCTCAAACAACTATAAAGCAGAAACTGAAGCGCTCTAAGTTCAGGCAAAACTGGCTATCTAACACAAAAATAACATGCACAAGAAATTGGTGATACTGACTGATGCACTGTCAGTACTAGCAGCTCTAAAAAAAAACCAGGAACATTGAGCTAGATGGCTTGAGAACAACCCTAGACCAACTATGCAATAACTTCCAGTGGGTGGTCATCCAGTGGATACCATCACACTGTAATATACACGGGAACGAACGCGCAGACAAATTAGCTAAAGAGGGAGGGAGATTACCAAACGAGAACCATCAGGTCAACTACAACGAAGCCAAATTCATCATCAAAGGCCAGTACCATGAAAAATAGAAACGAGAATACCCAAAGTGTAACGAGAGGAACGGATACATCCAACTATCAAGGAGGGATCAAGTCATTATATTTCGCCTACGCACTGGTCACAACTGAGTGAGAAACCACATGTTCAACAAACTCAAAATAGGTACTACCAACCAGTGCCACTGTACACTGGACAACATGACACGAGAGAGCACGAGCATACCTGAAGATTAGTGCAGATAAAGAGCATTCATTGCACCACGTGCTCAACACAGGGAAAGGTGCCAGGCTAAAAAGAGGCAAATCATGGGTGGGCCGAGCAGAAGATGTCATCAAACAGGTCTGTGGGCTTACCAATATCAACGTTGGCGAGGAATGGATACAGGTGCCTACGTCATTCAATGGGACTTTCTCGTGTATTGTCACACTGGACAAGAAAAGTAGGGGACAGAACTCGGTCGTGGTTAATGTGGAGGTCAACGGTCTCATCTGCGATAACACCGATGAGAAAGATGCAGTCATCTATACAGACGGATCTGTAATAAAACACCAAAGAAATGCATGGGCAACATGCTCGGCAGGTAGAATAGTCAAAGAAGACAGTGTTGCATACGTCATGACCACGAGTAGCATGATAATGGAGGTGATGGCAGTGACCAGGGCATTCAAATGGTTAGAGTCACAAGGCTACACCCACACATGTATACTGAATGATTCGATGAGCATGATAAAAAAGTGGAGGAGGGCTCTGCACGCATGCAATGGGTAGAGTCATTGCAGAAGTCCAAAATACGTAAGGTCACCTTTGTCTATGTTCCTGGACATGCGGGAATACGGACAAATGAAAGAGCGGAAATTTGGCTAGCTGCGCTGTAGTTGCACTGTCTCTAACAATAACGTTACAACGTCACCTCTAGATATTTAGTGTAGTTAAATTCTTAAAAGAGTTTAGTTATTCTACGGTGTTTTTTTAATGCTTTATTTACTGTGATATGTTGTTTTGTCGTTTGATTAACGAAACAGCAGCTGTAGGGTCAGAACAACAGCAGGCTACACAGACCACTTCGAAGTTAGATCAGGTGTAAGACAGGGGTGCGCACTATCCCCCTACTGTTTGTTACATACATGGACTATATATGCAAGTTAGCCAACCCATCAGAGACAGAGGAGATCAACGATCCTTTATTTGCAGACGATCAGGCACTAATACATGAAACAATAGAAGACCTACACAAACACTTAAACAAACTCAACAGCTCAGGCACAAAATACAACATGAAAATCAACATCAACAAAACAGAAGTCATGAATGTCGCCAAAAATAAACAGAACATTAACATAACTATAGAAGGTCATCATCATCATCATCGAGTGCCTTCTCCGCAAGGCTTCAATTTTCTGCAGACGACCTCCATTTGTAGACTGTACAGACGACCTCCATACATTCCCAGCGACACACTAGACAACCTGTATACACCATCACGATACACTAGACAGCCTACATACACTCCTCATGACACAGTAGACGACCTCGATACAGCCCTCATGACACACCAGACTACCTCCATACAGCCCTCATGACACACCAGACACCGAATATACAACACTTATGACACACCAAACACCCGACATACAGCCCCATACCACACTCGACAACCTACAGAGAGAGAGAGAGAGAGAGAGAGAGAGAGAGAGAGACATGAAGACAATAGAAGGGAGGAAGAGAGTTCAGTGGTTGAATATAGAATCGACTCTGATCAATGGGCGCAAAGTTTGGTCAGTAACCAAATATTGAATATAAAATTGAAGTGTTCGAGATGAAGATGTGTAGAAGTATACGAAGAATTGGTTGGAAAGCAAAGAAAATAAATGATGAAGTCTTAAATCAACTAAAATGAAAAGCGACCTAGTAATCGCCTTTCAATTAAGACAAATGCGATTTTTTAAGGGCGGGTAAAAGACACACCACCAGACACATGGAATCTCTGGCTCAGACACCATCTCAGACGACATGACATACGTGTCTGATACAACACCATGACATCTGTGACTGTTACAACGACATGACTGTTACAACGACATGGCACCTTTGAGTAATACAACGACATGCTGGCCGTTGTGTCCAAAAAAGTTTAAACGTCACCAAGCTATGCTGAAGCATATTCAGGGCGCTTAGACATTATACCCTGCTCAACAGACCCGATACTAAGTGGATAGTGGAGAACTTTCCCGCCACACGATTGTATTTATTTCACCTACATGGCTTCTCGGTTGTCTGTCATTTGTTAAAGTGACAAAGATATGGAAATCCAAAGAGGTTAGGATAAGTATAAGAATTTAAAAAATGAAAAAAAAATTCCAACTCACTCGTTGAGTCAGTTCAATAAAACTTGTTTCATGGTAATTCAAAAGAAAGTAGACATTTTAAGACTTGTTGTGTTTGTTATTTAATGGTATTAGTGTATATGAAAAGTTAAAGTACGATCCTGATGAGGAGAGAGAGAGAGAGAGAGAGAGAGTTGGAGTCTTTCAACTCTGCGAAATGGAGACGGCTAGTCTGTACCTGACGCTCGCCAGACATCATTGGCAGGAGTCGTTAAAACAGATAGAGAGAGAGAGAAGTCTATGAGAAGGAAGAGTTGGTGCTAGTGTTAAAAGGTGAGCGTACGAGTTACAATGGAGGGAGGTCGGAACGCTAGGAGCCAGAGAGAGGATGGAATGGGAGGAGAGAAGTCTAGAAGAGAGAGAGAGAGAGCGAGAGAGTGAGTATGTGTTACAATGGAAGGCAGTCTATGAGGGAAGTTAAAAATACAATGGCGGATGGAACGCTAGGAGAGAGAGAGAGAGAGAAAGAGAGGAGGGAGGATGGAAAGAGAAAGAGAGAGAGGAAGGAAGGTGAGGTGCTAGTGTTAAAAGGTGGGCGTTAGAGTTACAATGGAGGGCGGTCGGAACGCTAGGAGCCAGAGAGAGGAGAGAGGATGGAATGGGAGGAGAGAAGACTAAAAGAGAGAGAGAGAGAGAGAGAGGAAGGCGAGATGCTAGGTATACATTGTGAGAATGAGTAAGCGTTACAATGGAGGGAGGTCGGAACGCTAGGAGCCAGAGAGAGGAGAGATGATGGAATATCTTGGCTAGGAAGAGGACAGTGGTCACTAACTGGATCAGATGTAAAGTTGATCACTTCGGTGAAATTCTAATACACGCCAACTTCTAACCTACTACTACAACTACAACTACTACTTCTACTACAACTTCCACTGCTACTACTACTACTACAACTACTACTTCTACTACAACTACTACTACTACTACTACAACTACTACTACTACAACAACTACTGCAACTACAATTTCTACTACTGCTACAACTACTAGGACAACTACAATTTCTACTACTACAACTACTACTACTACTACTACTACTTCTGCTACTACTACAAGTTACAATAGCAGGAATTCTAGTACAGGTCAACTCTACTACTCATGACAGCTACTTATGTCCCCTATCAAAACAAGCACTAATATAAAAAATACTACTCAGGAAAGTTAAAGTTCTGATATAGGCACACTAAAATAATATCATAGTACATTAATTTACCATCTCTCTAAAACTGAAATTTCGCATACAAATATTCTGTTTGACGGGGATACCTTCTAAAGTCATTAACGCGCCCGGGCCCTGTGGTCAGTATCACGGGCAAACACTCAAGTTATCCTTTGATGTTAGGCTGCCGCTCAGATGTTAGAAAGTTAACGCGACCCACTTGTGATTCTGTAAGTATTGGTTTCGCGTTTGGCGGACAAGTTCTAAATTCATTAACCCGCATTCGTGTACATACCTAGGCATGTGTAACGTGCTGACTAAGTTGTTGTCGACATGTTATCATTAGATGCAAAGAAATTTTAGGTATATATTAAAACTTATCTTAAATAAGACTGTTTTGAAAGTATAAAGTATTGTCACGACATATTTCACCCCCGCCCCAAGTACAAAGTTATGGCACCTCCACTTTCATAACTCCCCATTTCCGCCACCAGCCACAAGAGGTCACCCATTCCGCCCACCACGAGAGGTGCCATGACTCTCATATAGAGAAAAAATGTAGATTCTCATAAAAGAAAAAAAATCTGCGCGTAGACGGAGATGTCTATACATAAGGAATAATCTGCGTCTCGACAGACATTCGGATGTCCTAAATGCCCTATATTACTACTAACGTTGTGCTACCAATGCCAGGCCTGGACCCTAGATACAAGAACAATAAGAAAAATAACCTCTACTGAGATTAAATGTGTTAGACGAATGACAGGAAACAGTCTGACAAATAAGATACGAAAGGAAGAACTAAGAAGGTAGCTAGGAAAAGCCTCCGTCATAGAATATATAAAGAAACAACATATAAAATGGTTTGGAAACGTGACAAGACAGAAAGATAAAAACACAACACACGAGCCTTCAGCAAACGTTGTGAGAATACCAGACCCAGTGGTCGACCACAAAAAAGATGGATGGATGGAATATTAGAAGCACTAGGAAACATAACAGCAGCAGAGGAACAGCGAACAGAAGAGCATCATCATCATCGAGTGCCTTCTCCGCAACGAAGGTTGGCTACCATGGATCGCCATTCTACTCTGTTTCTTGCTTTGATGGTGCAGGTTGTCATAGATTGACTTGTCCATTTTTTGATGTTACTTGTCCATGCTAGTCTTGGTCTGCCTCTGTCTCTTTTACCTTGTATTTTCCCTTCCGATAATACTTTTAGTAGGCTGTTGTGTCTTTTAACATGGCCCAAAAATCTCATTTGTCTTGTCGTAATTGTATTTAGTAGTTCTCTTTTTATTTTCAGTTGTTTTCTAAAACTTGATCGTTTGTTTTCTTTTCTTTCCATCCAATTCTACCTATTCTTTTATAAATCCACATTTCAAAGGCTTCAATTTTCTGTTCTGTTTTCGTGCCTATTGTCCATTGGTTATTGGTTATGGAAGGACTCGGTATCACTGCAAACGAATTAGAATCCATAATTGCTCAATCGCCCGTGCCAGTGGAATCATCCGAATTACTAACTCATCTCCCAAACAAAGAAAGGTAACTGTAGTCCCCATCGTAGCAGTCTCAGCACACGCCAAAAGACATTAGGCAAAACAGCGTAGAAAGTGAACACAGCCAACTGTTCCCTGTCATACGATAACATTATTCATCGTAAACAATTAGAATATCGAAACATGATCAAAACGGATGAGACACACAGCTCACGGTGTGCACAGAGCACTTAACTCAGTAGCTCCTGCAACAAGCCGGTCTTGGAATATGAGGAAACTTCAACAAGGAACACTTTTCAGACATAGCCTTCAATGGTTCCTGCCGCCTATCCACCATATACCGGAATTTCACGTCCTCCCGAAAATGATGATCGTCATATTGAGAACAAAAAATGTATAGCGCTTGATGATGTTATGATAGCGTTATTGACTGCAACCGAACATATAAACACACAGTTAGTCGTTGAATTATCCCGTCACACATCAAACAACAGACAGGACGGTTAGCGTACAACGAACGAAACACGGTGCAAATTCCCCAAAAAAGGAAAATCATCGGTCGACTTGACGGAGCAGTCCACATTAATACGTTTCAGCATGTTAATAACTTGCGTCAAATAATACTAACGTCGGCCATTGAACAGCACTCAATGTGACGTAAACCGCATGTCAACACTAGATGGTGAAGGTCGCTTTTACAAACAATACTTGACTTGTCAAAAAGGAACATTGCTGTGTGTACTCGGCAGCGCAGATTTTGTCCACTTCGTCGGCAGCAGATTTGATAAGTAGAACATCATTTTGATTTCAACACAGAAAATTACATCAGAGAGCCGAAATTAATCAAACCACAGATACATTTTGCTGCAGCGATCGAGAGAACGTGAAACGTTCCACCATTTTGAAACGGAAGTCCAATGTTTCTGCGCTATACAGGAATATTGAGAAGATGTAACATTTAGCCATTCTCAGTTTCAGCCCTGCTGATATTTGTTTTGTTGTTAGTATATTTTTCATGGCATTAAAATTACTTTTTGCCAAACCTATTCTTTTGTTTATTTCAATTTTACATTTTCCATCATTGGTTATAGTATTTCCCAGGCAGTTGTAGCTCTGGATTGTCTCCAGATGTATTCCCTCAACTGTGATATTTAATTGTAGGTCTTGAGAATTTTCTTTGTTTATGATCATAGTTTTAGTCTTTTTGATGTTCATATCTAGTCCATATTTTTTGCTTGTTATGTTTATCACATTACGCAATTGTTGTAGATTTTTAGGATTTTCTGCTAGTAGAACAGTATCATCAGCATATCTTAGATTATTGATTATCTTTTCATTAATGTTTAGGCCTGACATCTCTGAGATGTTTTTAAAGATTTGCTCAGTGTATAGATTGAACAAGCTTGGTGATAGGATGCATCCTTGTCTTACTCCTCTTTTATATCCATGGATGTAGAGTTCTCCTTGTTATATTGTATTATTGCTGTTTGCTCATAGTACAAATTACATATTAGTCGTATGTCTGTGTCGTCTAGATTTATATCCTTCAGGCATATAAGTTGGTTATGGTGTATTCTATCGAAAGCTTTAGTGTAGTCTATGAAGCAGATATATAATGGTTTGTTTACTTCTATGTACTTTTCAATCAATGTTCTCATGCTAAATATGGCTTCTTTTGTGCCACTGTTTTTCCTGAATCCAAATTGTTGCTCACCTAATTCAGTATTGATTTTATTCTGAATCCTTCCCTGTATAACTTTTAGTAAATTTTTTTTTACCTGGCTCATTAGGCTTATTGTTCTGAAATCACTGCATTAAACCGCACCATTCTTTTTAGGCAATGCAACGAAAGTTGATGTGTTTACTTCGTTTGGTATGTATCCTGTCTGGTATATGTCATTGTATATGTCTGTGATCACTTCGATGCCAAAATCTTCTAGAGCCTGTATCATCTCTATCTGTATATTAGTAGTATACAATGTTGTAACTATTTCGCATTGTGGCGCTAAATTAACAAAGATATATAGGGCGGCGCGCCTTTCGCGCCTAATGTACACGAGAGACAGGGGAGTTAACTATGACTGCTCGTGTCGGGATGTTGACCTCCCGTATCAGTGACCCCGGAAGGGACGTGTTTATGTCTGGTGTGTGCTGACTTTGGAGTTCTTGATGTACTTGATAGACTGTTTCCTGTCATTCGTCTAACACATTTCATCTCTGAGAGATAAGCTGAGAAATGAAGAACTGAGAAGAAAGCTATGAATAGCCCCCACCATAGAATATATAAGGAAACAACAGATAAAATAGTTTGGTTAGGTGACAGGGCAGACAGATCAAACACAACGAGCCTTCAGCAAATGTTGTGAGAACATCAGACCCAACTGTCGACCACAAAAAGGATGTGTCGATGTAAAATTAGAAGCGCTAGGAAACATACCAGCAGCAGAGGCGAACAGAAGAGCAAGAGACCGCAAGTCCCCTATTCAAAAAGGGTAAAAAAAAATAATAATTTTAGTGGAATTGTAACTTCAAGAATTCGTAGTATGGCCCAGCTACTTTTTAGTGTAAGTTCAAGCTCAGAAGACGAGGAAAGTTCTGAAGAGTCTGAGTGGTCAGTGGAAGAGCAAGCTTTCCCATCTTGGACACCACCTAATGCTTATTTTAATAATGGGTTAACTTTAGATTCCATCTTCAACAAGATCCCCGATAGTGTGGTAAAAAGAAAAAAACCTCTGAGCATGCGAGGATTCAGCCACTATTAAATTCGATTTCACAGGTTGAGGAGAATGACGAAAGTTCAGAGATTAGAGGTGTAGAGAATTCTGCTCCGGAGTTAGATTATGAGGAAGTTAATGCTCGCTGGAATGAAATTTACCCTACTATCAGCAACAACACTTCCACTCAACCACACGATCCGACAAAAAATATAATTAACAGGGTATGTATTTGTTTGTCTGTTACTTAGTGTTACAGGCGATTTATTTTCTGATATACCAACACCAAACCCATACGTATCGATCGTTATTTTCATGACTTAACAGAGATTTCTATAATCCCATTTTTTTTCTAAACACAGACATTCAGGTTAGTTATAGCTACCAACATCACATCTTCTAAGACAAATGTAGATATTGTATTCTTAAAACTTAAGTACCAATAATGTACCGAGATTAACTAGCCTAACGAATGTTTCATTAAACCTTATACTATCCTAATGAGAGTTGCATTAAAACCCTTATAGTTCGACTTGTCCTTAGGTTTGTTTTGCCGCGGCGCCTGATATCATTTCATTTGATGATCTGGAAGATGGGGACCTCATTTCTCATTGGCACCAGTTTGCAGTTGACCGTGAAAGATTTGAACGCTGTATTCTGGAGTATAGTAAAATCATCTCACCTGTTCTGGAGTCTGGTCACAGAACAATTATTTTAGCAACTAGACTGAATCTGTGATAAAGTACCGGTACCCCTCGCCATTTAAATATTGATTTTTATCATTTTTAAAATAAGTCCGTTTTCTTTTCTTTCTTTTTTTAAACTCAAATATGTGTTGTATTAATAAATATATGTGAAATATAGAACGAAATTTGTTTTTGCTTTACCATGAATGCGAAAGAGAGAGAGAGAGAGAGCGTCACTATTTAATGTTAGCACACCTTACTACACATGATGATGTTGATGCCGATGACGCCGATGCTTTATATTATCAACACGGAATGTTGACGAGACGAAGGTGGGTATAATTTCTCTGTGATACAGGTTAAAGGAGGTATTTTATATAATTTTTTATTCCAATTGATATTCAAATACTAAAGTGTTACAGTGAAGGTATGGCGACACGTTAAAAGCTTTGGAAAAGGTAAACACTTACAATGTGTGATTCACACATATTGATGGTACATGACGATGATGAGGGTGGGGGTATAGTGTCTCTGTATTACAGGTGATGATGTTGTGGAGGGGAGGGTATGGTTGTTGACCTTCTACCAAGTCATTCTCTTAAGCGGTCTATCTTTTCTGGGGAGGGATAATATTCATTTCTTAAATATTTTTTAAGACCATGCGAGAACGTTCGATGAGCTAATCCGATAAGCCCCACCGCTTTAGTTACATTGTTTTCAGGACCGTCATACAATAACACCGCTACTCTGTGCGAGTGTGAGAGAGAGAGAGAGAGAGAGAGAGAGAGAGAGAGAATTTCGCGGTTTGATACTTTGTGTGGCATGATGATGATAGGACATGAAGTGATGTGTCACTAATAATCCGTTTGATACTTTGTGTGGTATGATGATGATAGAAAGGGATGCTGATGGTGTTGAGGGTGTAGCTTGATGATAGGACATGAAGGGGTGATGATGTTGTTGAGGGTGGCACATGATGCTGATGTGTCACTTTGTGTGGCTTGGTGATGATGATGATGATAGGTCATGAAGGGATGGTGATGCTGTTGAGGGTGGTACATGATGATGGTAGGACATGATGGATGATGATGGTGTTGAGGGTGGCATATGCTGATGATGATAGGACATGAAGGGTGATGATGCTGTTGAGGGTGGCACATGCTGATGCTGATAGGACATGAAGTGGTGCTGATGTTGTTGAGGGTGGCACATGATGCTGATGATAGGACATGAAGGGTGATGATGATGATAGGTCATGAAGGGATGCTGATGGTCTTGAGGGTGGCACATGCTGATGATAGGACATGATGGGATGATGATGGTGTTGAGGGTGGCACATGATGATGATAGGCCATGAAGGGTTGATGATGTTGTTGAGGGTTGCACATGATGATGATAGGACATGAAGGGTTGATGATGTTGTTGAGGGTGGCACATGATGATGATAGGACATGATGGGATGATGATGATGGTGTTGAGGGTGGCACATGATGATGATAGGCCATGAAGGGTTGAGGATGTTGTTGAGGGTGGCACATGATGAAGATAGAACATGAAGGGTTGATGATGTTGTTGAGGGTGGCACATGATGATGATAGGACATGGTGGGATGATGATGGTGTTGAGGGTGGCACATGATGATGATAGGCCATGAAGGGTTGATGATGTTGTTGAGGGTGGCACATGCTGATGATAATAGGCCATGATGGGTTGATGATGGTGTTGAGGGTGGCACATGATGATGATAGGACATGAAGGGCTGATGATGGTGTTGAGGGTGGCACATGATGATGATAGGCCATGAAGGGTTGATGATGTTGTTGAGGGTGGCACATGATGATGATAGGACATGAAGGGTTGATGATGTTGTTGAGGGTGGCACATGATGATGATTGGACATGGTGGGATGATGATGGTGTTGAGGGTGGCACATGATGATGATAGGCCATGAAGGGTTGATGATGTTGTTGAGGGTGGCACATGCTGATGATGATAGGCCATGAAGGTTGATGATGGTGTTGAGGGTGGCACATGATGATGATAGGACATGAAGGGATGATGATGGTGTTGAGGGTGGGACATGATGATGATAGGACATGAAGGGATGATGATGGTGTTGAGGGTGGCACATGATGATGGTAGCGATAACACACACGACCATTCAAGGCACATCGCCCCAAGTCCGCTGTTGTCCCCGCCCGCCCGCGAGATAGTCGTATTTACCTAATCCTTTTCCTAACAATACCCCTTCAACGTCATTGCTTGTCAGCATTTTTTTTTTTTTACATGTCGCCTCCTGTCGCCTAATACCCCCTCCACCTCACATGTCGACCGCCGCCGAATAATAATCGGTTTGAAACTTTGTGTGGTATGTTGGTGATGACAGGACATGCAGGGTTGATGATGTTGTTGAGGGTGGCACATGATCACTAAAAAATGTAGTGCGAGATCCGCGACCCAATCAGTTACGCGATCGCCTATATTTTAAATTTCCCTTCATTTTAACTTTTTAAAAATATTGATTTTTCATCCTTATATTTTATTATTTTTAACATAAGTCAGTTTTCTTTTCAATCGGGGTTTTACCTGAGTTGGTTAATTGAAATATCCTGAGCCGCAACGGACTGATTGAAGGACGATCTTTTCAATTTACCTGTCAGACGCAGTGGACCGTTCGAGAAAGTGACGAAGTGGACCGTGTGCTAAGTGCCTGGCCTGTCACGTAGTAGACCCCGTGTTCGAATCCTGGTGGGAGACTATTTTTTTTTAAATAATTCTGATTTTTTTTTACTTTCACAAATACATATTTTTAAATAATTCTGAATTTTTACTTTCTCAAATATACTCTTTTAAAATACTCTTTCACAAATATTTTCATCTAACACACCGCGAGAGCCGATCACGACCCGCACGGCATCACACGATAAGCCGATTACCAGCGAGACACGATCTTTTCAATTTACCTGAGTTAATCTCTCAGACACACAGTAGACCGTTTCGACAAACTGACGAACCAAAAAAATTACCCCCCCCCCCCCCCCCCCCCCAAAAAAAAAATAGTCAATTTCGAAAAAATAGCGAATTCAAAAAAAAATATATTTTTTGATTTCTGTTTTATATTTAATGCTATTGTTTTTTTTTTTGTTTTTGTTTTTTAAATTGATGTTGTATAATCTACAAACCTGTTACTATCGATCAAGTACATCAAGAACTCCAAAGTCAGCACACACCAGACATAAACACGTCACTTCCGGGGTCACTGATACGGGAGGTCAACATCCCGACACGAGCAGTCATAGTTAACTCCCCTGTCTCTCGCGTACATTAGGCGCGAAAGGCGCGCCGCGCGCCGCCCTATATATCTTTGTTAATTTAGCGCCACAATGCGAAAAAGTTACAACATTGTATACTACTTATATTGTCAGGACCTGCTGCCTTTCCCTTTTTCATTGTTTTTATAGCTTTTTCTACTTCAGATTTCAGGATTTTATAGTTGTATGTACATTTTATGTCTGGCTTTTTGACCCTTTCGTCATGAAATAATTATGTTATATATTCTTGCCATCTATCTATTATATCTTTGTTGTCTGTTAGCATTCTTCCCTCTTTGTTTGCAATACATCAGTTTCCTGCAGTTTTTTTGTCTTTATTAGTCATTCTCTTTATTTCTGTGTGCATCTCTCTTAAGTTTTGTTTACTTTCCATTGTTTCGACTTCTAGACATCTTTGTTTTAGCCAGTCTTCTTTTGCCTTTTTGCACATTCTCCGTATTTCATTGTCAATATCCTAGTATCTCGCAGTTTTTTTCGCTTGTCTTCTTTCTTCCATTTTTTCTTAGATTTTGTCAGTTATCCATTTTTGTTTTTTGTTACTTTCCTTTTTGGGCAAGGTGTTTCAGGATTCTTGCATGCTGTTTTTTATGCATTACCATTTTATTGTGACTTTTTCTTCAGGATTTTCTCTTCTGTACTGCTCAATCCCTTCTTCTAGCAGCTTCTGATATGTGTTCTTTACTTGTACAGTATAAGTTTCTTTTACATCTTTCTGGTTTAACGCTGTTATATCTATTGGTGTTGCTGAATTAGTTTTTTGTTTGTTTCTCTTTAATTTGATTTTCATTTTTATCATTACAGGATTGTGATCTGAATTAATATCTGCTCCTGGGTAAGTTTTGGCTTTCTTGGCGCTGTTCCGGAATCTGTCTTTTATCATTATGTAATCTATTTGATTCCTCTTCCTGTCTCCAGAGCTTTTCCATGTGTATAATTTCCTTTTCTCTTGCTCAAAGAAGGTGTTGCATATTATCAGTCTGTTTTCTTCACAAAATTGTATTAATCTTTCTCCTCTGTTATTCCTTTTTCCTAAACCATGATTTCCTATAATGGTCTTATATTTACATTTTTCTACTTTAGCGAACATGTCACCCATTATAATCAATGTGTCTGATGATTTCACTTGCTTCATAACTGTGTTTAGATCATCATAGTATGCCTCTATTTGTTCGTCTGTATAGTCTTGAGTAGGTGCGTATGTCTGTATTATTGCTATGTCGAATGGTTTTGCCTTCATTTTTAATAGTGTAATCCTATCATTGTAAGTCCAATGGGTATTTATATATTTTTGTAGCTCTCGTTTTATTAGAATGCCTACTCCTCTTTGATGTTCTTTTGTGTTACCTGAATATATAAATGTATATTTATCGTCTTGTATGTATCCACTTTCCTTCCATCTTGTTTCTGATATGCCTAAGATATCTATGTTTAATCGCTCTGTTTCTACCATTAGATTTTCTAATTTACCTTGTTGGTATAAGGTCCTAACATTCCATGTAGCTATTTTTAATTCGTTCTTAAAACAATAGTTAGAATTTCTCTCCATGGCTTTCTTTGGAGTGTTACGTGATGAGGCTCCAATCTCTTTCACGGTGGTCTGCCATATTCATCTTTCGTGTTCTGAATATGCCTCATGTGTACCACACACTTTGATGTTTTCGCATTCTGGACCGTTGATCATTTCTGATTCATCCGCCCCATCCACCGACACATACTTTTTATATTCAGGTTGAACATACCCGGCGGCGCCATTTTTTGTAGAACCATGTGCTTCGCTATCGAACCGCGAACACACGACACAAAGAAGAATAAATCATATTTCACTTAAATATCGGTAATCACAGTTTATCCACACGTCCGAAGTAAAACATACACCAAACGGGGAATAGCAACACATAATTTCATAACTCGACTGTCACGCAAATCATTTAAATATATCGGCAAGAGCCGAAATATAAAAACGACTGTACGTAGCCGCCATGACACCGGAAACTGAAGAGCAAAAGACCGCAAATTATATCTCCCCTCGACGCTGAAAGGTAAATGAGGAAGGAAAGAAGTAGAAGATTGACGAATATTTTTTTTTAGATGATACATAAAAATGATTTATTCCTAAACAGGTCGTGGATGTGGATGAGTAGAGAGAGCATTGTTCTTTTATAACTTTAGTCTCTTCCACTGTCTACAGATGACAGTCATACAAAATGTAACCACTCTTCTTCGGACTGTTATAATTGTTATACACGCACATACACAAACGTGCGCAAATTTTTTAATTGAAAAAATAACAAGAGGCATGTATAACAACATATGTATTATATATGTATACATATATATATATATATATATATATATATATATATATATATATATATACATAATTATTACGTCAAACACTGTGTGTACACATGCTAGCTAAACTGTAAACACACAACATCTAGTGATATAATACTTGTCCAGTCTATATGTCCAGTCTTTATACTTTTCTTTTTAGATGTCCTGGAACAAGTGCTGTTATGGGTTGAATGTTTTCAGTGTTGTCAGTATCGAAGACATAATTCCTGTAAAAATCTTTGTTTTTCGAATAGGGCTCATTACTTGCTGCTGTTGTTACTGTGGGTTTGTGATCTGAGGTGATCGCTATTTCGTTCACGTGATGAGTCTGGAGTGTTTTTGTATTACCTTCGAGACGATCAAACTCAATCAGTATATCGTCCAGCATAGCCATGAGATGTTCAAACTATACCGATTCAACGTGATCCCGATTTTGGTGGGATACTTTAAATCTGATTTTCCGAAAAATATTTGATATGAATCATAGTTCCCCAAGGAATGATGACGCAGACGCCACTGCAGCTAATGGTTTCACCTTTTCAAGATCTGCTGTAATGTACTCCCAGCTAGTCGGTACTTCAACAACTGGTACAGCGGAGCTGTGTGTCAACATCTTCGGTATCTCAGCAATGAACGCTGTGACTGAAGCTTTCTCAACCACGACTTGTATAACATAGGACATAGACCCGGATTAGTATGTTTTCAATTTACATGTCCAGCCAGACTTGTCTGAATTGTTTTTAACCACTGACGTAATTCCTAAATGCCATAAAAATTCTTCTAATTATTAAAGGACTATCCCATATTTATACCAGCTAGAGCATCTTGAACCACACGCAATTCCGTTCCAAGTCCTTCTCTAAGAACAGCTTTCGCTTCGGATTTCAGCCATGGCAATATTGCTATACCTAAGGGTACACAAAACTTTCGATTCCTGGTTTTTTTTTTGTTTTTTTTTTTTGCAATCTGCCGCCTTCAAACACAAGAAGACCAGAACCCGCCTGACTGCTGTAAAAGTCTTCTTTCACTCTAACATTTCGACTTCATTGAATGTGTCTCACCATTTTACCTACTCCAGATCAACACGTTTCCGAGTTCGAAAGTGTAGTGTCAGAACCGAGGTTCCGTTCCTGAATGGAATGGTTTTATCCTGGTCATTAGTTAAAAGTATTTCCACTGTTTGAAACGAAACCGACTCAGTGGATGTAGTGTGTTTTGTCGTAATTCCGAAACACGAGTTACAAATTCAACGATAGGGATGGTTCTTAATAACGGAACCATAAAATACCTGACAAGTATTGAGGCAACTAGGTCGCAGTAGACGTACACATTTTCATTGTCGTCTTCCAGATCTACTACACCCTTTCCCGGTTGTACAGAGTTCGCGTCCGATATGTGCGTTGATGATTTTCTTCAGCGATTTAATAATGTTAACTTCAACTCCCTTTTCGTACTTTCAAAACAGCCTTATTCGATGTCCTGTTATAATAGATTCTCATTTGTGGCGATTTTTTTTTACTTTCACTCTCTACTAGCAGATTCACAGCGTCAATAAAGGTGTCGTGTGAGTCATGTAGACCCGCAGGCAGCGAGAGTAAATAAGGAGACGACCGATAATCGACATTTCAACCAGTAACTGAATTTCAACCAGCTCGAGTTCATATTGTGAACTTAAATTGATGGTCTGCGAGAAGTTGACAAAAGATGGCATGCTTTATTATTTGAAAATATATTCATCGACGCCTTGCTCGGCTGTGTCACGTATTAATGTTGTGTATATACCTACCCTGTGGGAGCCGCGATAGCTCAGTGGTTAGTGAACTGGACTACAAAGGACAAGGGGTAGGGTTCGATCCCAACCCTGTTCACCCATCCTTAAATGGGTACCGGATTTTTTTCTGGGAAAGTAAAGCAGCACGGGCGTAATACCGACCAAAATTACCCCAAAAATCATGTGTTGAAGGTCTGTAAAATATAGGGTCACTAACACCATATTTCCCTATACGCCACTTGGCGTGACGGGGGTACTTTACTATTATATACCTACCCTTAGGGTTAGGTAGCATGTACGAGAGACAGCTGCTAAACATAGCAATCAAGAGTTTTTCCGTCATATGGATCGACGCCTTTCCGAGCCAGATCGAACAGGAGACAGCGATGACGACGTATATAACCACCATCTGGCATAGAAAATAATTTCTGGTCGGGGAAATAATTTTCTGAAAAAGGGCCACAGCGATCCTTTGTCCCTCTTTTCCCTCCTACTGACTCTAGTTCAAGTGGTCGTAGTACCGGATCTTCCACATTTTCCTCTACTTCCATCTCTATATCAGTCGTTATTTATCGATATGTGCTTGGCGGATATGCAGATGGTAAATTATATGGTGGATATGCAGATGGACGAATTATACCTGAACTTTTTGACTAAATACTCTGCAGCTCCGCCAATCCCTAGACGTTCTCGTAGAATACTTTCTATACGATACACCTGTTTATCTCCGACTTTTTGTAGTTCCCTGTTGTAAAACGAACCTTTCAGCTCTTCACCAGCATAGTACCTATAGACTACAGACAGTTGAAACAAGTGGAGGAATTTAAATACCTAGGAAGCCTAGTGACAAACGACAATTAACAATTAGCAGAAATAGACTCAAGATACATTAAAGCAGTGGTTCTCAATGCGCTGCCCGCTGGTGCCATAGTCGCCGCCGCGTGTTTTCTTGTTTCCCGGGAGGTTCCAGCGAGTGGCATATTTAGTGTCAGGCATTCAGTTGAACGAAAGATTGAGAGAGAACAGAAGACAAGATGAATCAAACGCTGTTTTTTTTAAATTTCCAATGAATAGAAGCAGTAACCATCATTTCAATTGGTCATAGCAATGTACATTTATGGGTTTAAATTAGCCTTGGTGCGGTATCTTGCACGGCCTGAGTAGAGGTGAGTAGAGTCTGCTATATGAGGTTGCTGGTAGCCAGTTGTGCCGACAGTTGTCAGAAATATACATATAAACACCCCCGTCCCCCCCCCACACCAAAAAAAATCTAGCACTGCAGTGTTTTGTTGTGTATTTATCATGGTGTCATTTATTCGTTTTATTTCCTATCTGAGTAGAAACATACGACTATTAGCATGTATACATTTTGTGTGTATGTTTGGTTTTTCGTGTTCTGGTTATTCTAGATCTTAACGATGAATACTCCAGCGAAGAGTAGTACGAAAGTGTAAAGTAGCTGAGTTTGAAGCAAAACATGTAGTCAAGGTGACAAGGTCATAACAACTTTTTCATCTACTCTTAGGTTATTTCAAATCAGAAAATAGTGTGCCTTTTTAATTTTGCTGTGTGAACAGTTTAAATTTTGAGCTTAAAGGGAGTGGCTTTGCGAGGAAATTGGACAATCGCTCAGTATATGTGAATCATTCTCTTGAGTCTACAATTATTTATGGAAGCTTCAAAATATACAGAGGCATATGTGTCAGAATGCTGGAGATTGGTACCACAATGTTGGAATTAGTATACTCTATATACTATATATATATATGAATAAGATGTTTCTTGATGGTAATATGTATTGTTTTATGTTGAAGTATAGGGGATAGCTGTCCATATATTTGGTTTGCCAAATTTGGTATGTTTTTTTCTTTTTCGATTTTACCAGAGAATGTTGTTCCAAGATATTTAAAGTTTTTTTTACTTGATTTAAAATTGGTGTTAGAAAGTTTTATTTAACGTTTTCTTTTGTCGTCCTATCGATAACTAGTATAACTCCTTTTTTCAGTGCTTATTTTCATGTTATACATTTTACTCCCTTTATTCAAGGGCAGCAGATGTTGTTGGGGTTCTGTTGCTTCGAAAACTATTAGGACCTTGTCGTCAGCAAAAAGTAGTTCATTTATATTGTGATTTGGCATCATTGCCTATTTTGTCAATTTAAATAATAATCAAGAGTGATGACAACAGGCACCATTGTCTTACTCCAGATGTTACTGCGAAAGGTTTGCATGTTCCATTACTCCCTTTAATCACACTTCAGCAGTTACTATATAAGCTCTTGCAACATCTAATAATGCGGTCATTTTCTCTTAAATGAGTCAATTTCTGCCATAATCTAAATATCCACGCAATCGACAGCTTTCTTTTGGTCCACAAATACTATGCACAGATTCTATTTATATTATATATGTTCTTCTCTACTAGTTTGGCTGAGTGAAAATATTGCGTTAACACTTACCCTTAATCCTTTTTTCAGGCTGGCGTAATCGTAGTCGGGGTATTTTCATATCCGCTCTGCACCCTGTTCCTGCAACCATCGAAGTGTTCGGTTACTGATTGTTCTTGTCATGCACTGATTGAACGTGATGCGTTCTTTGCCATGTGAGGTTGCTTTTCCTGCTTTCGCCCCTCGTGATAACGTGTTCCAACATTTTTTTTTCACGTGTGGATTATCCCCAGCTTCCTTTTCGCCATCCTGTGCGATGTGTTTTTTAAAGTCCTCACAATGTTATACGTGTCCACTTTTAATGTTTCATTTGCAACGACAGACCCCGTCAACCTGTAAATTATCTCACTGTCACAAACTTCCACATTTCCTGGACAGTATATCCAAGTTAGACTGTTTTACATGAGACATGCGAGTTGGTGCACCAACTTCCTACGGAGTGCGTTCTTGTCAATCCGACGAAACATGCTTTGTGCGTTTGTCACCTCATGTGTTGTTCTTTTAACTAGACATGTGGTAGTTTCTGTTGCAGCAACAATCTCCATGCGTGTACTAGAGGTAGTAGTCTTGTATGCTCCTGCACTTTTATTTATCAACTTTCTATAAGAAAACACACAAAAATACACATGCGCGATTTTGACTTTTAGGTGAAAGGAAGCATAATAGATACATTTTTAATTAATTATATATAAAATATACACTAGGTCGATGATCGAGGAACTTTATCTCTCTCTCTCTCTCTCTCTCTCTCTCTCTCTCTAAATTCTCTAAAACATCAATAGCCAGAATATCCTTATATCTGATTTCTGAGCGCGATGTTAATTAAATTCACAAGACCAGTCCGTCTTGTTAAACTCAGAGGGGTGTGCATTATAGTGATTGCTATACGTCTGTATTTGCATTTTATCAATGTCAACCGACCTATCCTTGCACATCTGCAGTTAGTATGATCCTGTTAACACCAGAAAATTCTCTCTTGCTGTAGGTTTTATCTTCCCTTTCTGCTTCTGAGAATCCTGTATTGAGAGCAAAAAATTGTGAAACAATTGTATACTATTCATCATCCAGTGCTATTGGATGTATGATTGGACAACTTTACATGTAATTTCTGAATTGTTCATACTATTTTTATTTATTTGTGACTTTAACAAATCTGAAACCGTGTTTTGAAACAACAAAAAAAAAAGAAAAAAGAAATATGCTCGTGACTATTTACTTGATGATGGGATTCATTGAATCTAGCACAAACAAACAATGTACTATACCACACAACATATTCTAATGAAGCAATGAAGCCAATTGAATGCAAGCCCATCTTGCAAAATAAGAATCCAAAAGATAAGACCTTGGAACATTTTCAAGAATTGTTGATATAATTTCAAATCATTGTACATCCTTCAATGAGCAAAATTGAAAGCACGAAGATCGATTAACTGCATCTTATCGTATCACAATTAATTGCAAGAAGTGGTAAAAGTCATAACGTTGGAGAGTAGAGAAGAGCAAATAATTGCAGTGCTACTGTAAAGCACTAAATAAAGACTCACAATTTATGCACAATCAGTTAAATGAATTAACAGGAAGAAAAGAAGTCAAAGTTTCAGGATGTGTGAAATCAAAGGAAGGAAATATAATGATGGGACAGGAGAAGACAATGGAAAGATGGACAGGATATATCAGCCAACTCTATGATGATGAAAGACCAGAATTAAACAATTCAAATGAAGACACAGGACCACCAATAATGCAGAGTGAAGTGGAGGACGCAATTCAACACATGAAAAGAGGCAAAGCTCCAGGTCCTAACAATATAACAATCGAAGAGATAAATGCATTAGGAGAGCTGGGAGTACAAGTCATAACAAAATTACTCAATGACATATATAATACTGGACACACACCCGAAGATCTACTAAAATCTATCTTTGTAGCCATACCTAAGAAGTCAGGAGCCACTGATTGTGAAGACCATCGCACTATTAGTCTCATGAGCCATATGACTAAAATATTACTAAGAATAATCATGAGACGTGTAAGGAACAAAATTAAACCAGAAATAAGTGAGGAACAATGTTGATTTGTGGAAGGAGAGGGCACCAATAATGCAATATACATCTTAAGAACAGTGGATCTGGCAGACTCTAATTGTGATGTTCTGTCTGTGGGGGCAATCAACACACTTAACCTGACAGCTGACTTCATGTGAGAGTCTGGAATCCTACTCTGATTGAGTCCTGATCGCAGAGAGAGAGCATTGATAGAAAGATCTATAGAGGTAAAGAAAGATCTATACATGTGCTTTATAGACTACACGAAAGCATTTGACAAAGTAAAAAATGTGGAAATAATCAATATGCTGGAGAAATTAAACATTGATGGCAAGGATCTGCGAATCATAAAAAAAACATGTACTGGCAACTAACAGCAGCTATACGAATTAACAACCAAACAGGACAATTCCAATATATAAAACAAGGAGTCAGACAAGGCTGTGTTCTGTCACCGGATTTGTTTTCACTTTACAGCGAATATATTATGAGATCAATAGTAGACAAAAAAGGAATTGAAGTCAACGGTCACAACATAAATAATTTGTGATATGCGGATGACACAGTCTTAATAGCAGAGACAGAGAACGAACTACAAGAAATTATAGACATAATAGTAAAAGAAAGCAACAAGAAAGGTCTCAGTCTGAATAGTAAGAAAACAGAAGTAATGGTTATATCGAAGAAACAATCACCACCATCATGCAGCATAAAAATAAACGAGACAAATCTGAAACAAGTGCAACGTTTCAAATACTTGGGCACAATAATAACATCAGATGGGAGATGCACCACAGAAATAAAAAGCAGAATAGCTGAGGCCAAAATAGCATTTCAGAAAATGAAAAATATCTTATGCATCAAATCTATGTCAATAAAAATGAGAAAGAGAGTTCATCGGTGCTATATAGAACCAATTCTGACCTATGGAAGCGAATCATGGACAGTAGACAAACAAATGAAAAGACGATTAGAGGCCACAGAGATGGGATTTCTCAGAAGAATGTTGAAAGTTCCCTGGACAGCTAAAAAGACCAATGAGGAAGTTCTCAAAGAGGCCAACACAAAAAGGGAGCTCTTAAAAAAGATCAGAGAGAAGCAATCAACATTTTTCGGGCACATCATGAGAAGAGGAATACTTGGTTACAACTGGCAAAATAAAAGGAAAGAGAGATCGCGGACGACAAAGAGAGAAAATACTGGATAGCTTGATGTCATGGCATGGAAAACAGTCAACAACAGAACTGATACGATGCACTGTAGATAGAAGATTGTGGAGGGACATGATCACCTACGCCAAACGGTATGGCACATGATAATGATGACTGTAAAGCTGGTAGCAAGGAGCAAGTGATGGGGTAGAACGTACACTCCTACAAGGTATGGTGACATCTTTACAAAAAAAAGGAATGCAACAAAATACTGACGTTTTGGCTTACATGCGGCCTTCTTCGGAGACCGAGAACAACACAATCGGACAACCGAATAAACTGTACTACATCTAGAATGAGCGAGACAGGTAAATGAAGGAGAAATAAAAAGAGGGATAAGAGATGAAATGATAAAACGAAAGGGAGATGTACTACATACAGGAGAATATAAATTGATAACACAGACTCACAATAATCTACTCGCTTGAAACTTTTGGATCTGCCTCAGTTAAGTCTTGGTTTAATATTAATTTTTTTTTTATTTTACATATTATCAATATGGGTTTCTTGCTTATTTTAAGGAAGAGGTACCACATATTTTGTGTATTCATTGTGTGAGACAGACAATATTTTGTTGGAAAACATTTGAGCACAAATCTGCATTCATCATTATTGTATAATAATTCGAGCTATTTATAAGATTCAATTTAATGCCAACAATGATAGAATATTTAACAGCTGTGCCAGTAAAAGAATTAGCAATATATGAAATTACTGTTACACATGGGGACATCATGTGGTACAACTGATACCCGATCGTCATCAAGCTACTGTAAGCAAGATAAATATTTTTAAAATACTCTGAAGATAGGTACTTTTTAACGTAAGAACACTCAAGCAGAAAGGGAAACTGAAAAACCTCAAACAAGAAATGAAAAGAATGGGTTTACATTTATTGTGACTGTGTGAAATGAGATATACTGGATCAAGGGAGATATATTCTGATGAACATAAAAGAATCTATTCTGGAGGTGTTGAATACCAAAGAGGAGTAGGTATCATCTTGGATGCAGGAAGAGCAAGAACAGTGAAAGGCCTTTGGACAATATCTGAAAGAGTCCTTTTAGAGAAATTGAATAGGAAGCCATTGGAAATTGAAGGACATTAATTTCAAACAAGTTTATGCACCAACAGCAGACGGTCCCGAGGAAACTGTTGATAAATTTTGCCACGAGCTTAATATGGCACTTCGGGAATGAAAACCACATGAAAACACCATAGTTCTAGGGGATCTCAAGGCAAAATGAGGAAAGGAAAGAGTTGAGGAAATAGTTGGTTATTACGGCTTAGGCGAGAGAAATGAAAGAGGTGACAAACTTATTGACTTCGACAAGAATATACAGCATGATGATAGGAAACACCTGGTTTAAACATCCAAGAAGTTTGTTGACATGGAAAAGCTCAGGAGGCAACGCATGTAATCAAATTGATTACATAATGATAAATAACAGATTTAGAAACAGTCTGGCATGTGTGAAAACTAGACCAGGAGCAGATTGCAATAGTGATCATGTACCAGTAAAGGAGTAAAGGCATCAAGATGCACCGAGTTGCATAGAGATCCGAAGCTGCTGTAAAGCTGGAGATAATGACAATTTTTTTTAAAGTGGTATGGTAACAGCTTTACGTGGTAATTATCAAAACAAAAGTCAACGTTTCAGTCAAGTAGGCCTTCAGCTGGAACAACAAACAACAACACAAATATATATATATAAGGATATGTACACAAATCTACAAATGGTGATAATATGCTAGATACTCGAGAAAGGAAATAAAAAATGGTCACTTCCCTATGGTCCAAAGCGTGGCCAGCTTCTGAATGAACTAAAAAAAAAGTAGGCGGGATGACCAGCTATATATCTCACTGACCAGGTAGTCAGGTTCTAAAAATGTGGGGAGATGGGTACAAGATACGTATAAACTGTGTATATCTAACTGTGGTTGTGCACAACGAACAGATGTGTAAAAAATCATGTGTACATAACCATACATGCATACAAGCATATATCCGTATATATTACCACAAGGCACACAAAAGAAAACCCGAAGATTTCTAAATGTGCCAATACATATGCAGACAATTATACATACATGTATAGGTTCGGTAGCGCATGGGGGTAAGAAATGTGTGGTAGGTGTCCTATGTGTATGAGAGCGATATGTTCATGCCATGGGGGGGGGGTGCCTTTGGGGGCGACAGCGAACCCAACAGGGCAATGAGGCGATTCTCAAGGGCGAACCGGCTGCGATTGCTTGAGTGACACGATACAATGCCTGTAACTTGCATGTCAGGTTTACGACTATGGCCAGTGGAGTTGAAATGGGCAGACACCGGGCAGCCAGTCTTTTGTTTAACATCACGAAGATGCTCACAAAATCTGTCACTCAAGCGTCCACCGACTCGCCTACATATGTCATCTGGCAATGCTTACATATTATGGTATAGATGATATTCCGTAACACACAAGTAAACCACTCTTTGATGTCCAATCACCTATTAGGGAACAACACCGAATCGGTGCAAAGCACGTAGGCAAGTTCTCCAAACTCGACGTCCACAGCGAACACTACCAAGGTGTTTGTGGTTTGAACGGGGATGTGGCTCGTGACAAGAATGTCTCTCAGACTCCTGTCGTGTTTGAAGGCTACCAAAGGAGGATCACTGAAAAGTAGGCGGATAGTGGGATCTGAGTGGATAATGGAGCGGTACCGGTTAAGGATCCTCACCGCAACCAGGTTTTGAGGGTGGTAGATGAGGATAAATATGGTCCTATCAGAGGAACGGCTGGTGGATGTGGTGAGTGCCACATGACGGGAAATATCAAGAGCTCGTTGGAAGGCAGATTGAAGAAACGAGTCAGGATAGAGACGACGCCTAAAGAAACTTAACATCAATTGGGCCTGTTGGGGAAAATCTTGATCATCCTGTCAGATACGATGAAGTCATAATAATTGAGAATATGGAATCGAATCTCTGCAATGAGATGGATGAGACGAGGTGTAGAGAAGATAACATTGGGCGTCTGTGGGTTTATAGAAGACGAAAGTGTGGAGGCTGGAGGTACGAAGGTACCAAGGGAGACGATCAGATCAAAAAAGGTGACGGGTGAGGTAGAGATATGTGATGTAATTTTGATGGATTTATAAAAGTTGTTAATGTAGTGGATGAACCTGGAGATGTCATCTTTCGGCAAGTCAGTAAGTCCAAAATCGGCATCGATGTACCGGAGGTATTTAAGGGGAAGGGGCCATGGTACGAGTTCAGTATTTTATGTTCAAGGTAACCCATGAACATGCAAGCATAACTATAAAAAAAAAATATTGGTTCCCATAGCTACACCACTGACTTGGTCATAGAAATGACCATTGATGATCATGTACCAGTTGTAAAGTAAAAAGTAAAGTACCCCCGTCACGCCAAGTGGCGTATCTGGAAATATGGTGTTAGTGAGCCTATATTTTACAGACATTCAGCACATGATTTTTGGGGTAATGTGGTCAGTATTACGCCCGTGCTGTTTACTTTCCCAGAAAAAATCCGGTACCCATTTAAGGCTGGGTGAACCCGGAAGCCGTCGGTTGGGATCGAACCCTACCCCTTGTCCGTGGTAGTCCAGTTCACTAACCACTCACTGAGCTATCGCGGCTTCATGTACCAGTTGTGGGAAAGTAAAATTAAAAGCAGCAAAACGAGCTTCAATTAATATCAAATTAAATTTAGAATTACTCAAATCAGACTAGAGGTTACAAGTCAAATATAACCTCACAATTCAGAACCGGTACAATGAAATACAGAAGATACAAAGCATTAATGAACAGTGGGAAATGCTAAAAGAATCAATGCAACAAACATCAAGAAAGTTCATACCACCAGTGAGGACAAATTCAGATGGCACTTTACAGCTAATGGATACAAGAAGAAGACATAAGAATAACAAAGATGAGTTTAAGAGATTAAATAAAGAAATTGTAATAAAATGCGAACTGCACATGTGTAACCATCATACATGTCTATTATCAAAGACATGTATGATGGTTACACATGTGCAGTTCGAACAGAGGAAGGACTGAGCGAATGTTTCCCAATAGAAACTGGGGTTAAACAAGGATGTATTTTATCGCCCTTGTTATTTGGAATTGTTATGGACTTCATAATGAAGAAATGCTGCACTGGTAATAAAGGCATCGAATGGATACAAGGAGACCATTTGGAGGACCTCGACTTTGCTGATGACATAGTTCTCATCAGCAGTCAGATAAAAACGATGCAGGAAAACACAAATGAACTATCATCAATAGCCAGCAAAATTGGGCTTGAGGTCAATCATGAAAAGACTAAAGTCATGAAAAGTTTAATTCCAACAAGTGACAAAATATACATGGAAAACAAACCAGTAGAAGAGATCGATCACTTTATCTATCTTGGAAGTCACATTGATCGAGAAGGGGATACGAGCAAAGAAATTAGAATAAGACTGGCTAAAGCAGCAATGTCTTTCAGAAGCCTTGAAAAGTTGTGGAAATCAAAACTCATTAGCACAAACACAAAACTTAGGCTATTCAAATCAAATGTACTATCAACCCTTACGTATGCGTGTGAAAGCTGGAAAACAACAAGAGATATAGAAACAAAGTTGAACGCATTCGAAAATAAATGTCTAAGGAAAATACTTGGTATAGAATGGAACGAATTCAAAACAAACGAGGAAATTAGAGAAATCGCCAATCAACCACTAATATCTTCAGTAATAAAGAAAAGACGATGGTCATACGTTGGACATGTGATGAGAAGAGATAATAATCGAATAGCAAAGCAAGCCCTCATATGGGAAACAACAGGTAAAAGAAAAAGAGGAAGACCCAGGGAGACACTGAGAAGAACATTGATGAGAGAGGCAAGAGCAGCAGGAATCGGCTCCCTCAATGAGATAGAACTGCTTGCACAGAACAGAGACAGATGGCGAGATTTAATAAAATATCTTTAAAAGAAAACTGCTAGAACAAAAATTCATATAGGAGAAGGTGTATCTTGGTCTACGCCCTATGGGCCGGTTACGGCTCGAAAGGTCAATAGATAGATAGATAGAATAAAATGCAATGAAGCAAATGAAGTATGGCTAAAACAGAGATGCAAAGAGATTGAAACGCAACAAAAAGAGATGCCAAATCTATATACAAACATTTTGAAGAATTAACAGGAAGAAACACGCAATCAAATACTGGATGTTTAATATCAAAGGAAGGAGAAATGTTGATTAAACAAGAAAGCATAAAGGAACGATGGGCAGAATACATTAAAGATCTTTATGATGATGAACGAACAGAAGTAAATTAAGGAGAAATACGATAATGGGGAAGTACCAGGAAAACTAAATGAAGAAGTGGAAGACGCCTTACGCAATATGAAAGTAGGAAAATATCCTGGACCAGATTGAGTTCTTGAGTTATTTGCCTTCCATCATGATTGCACTCCGAACATAATCATAGGTGCTCAGATTCCCTCCTCAGCAAGGCCCGCAGTGTCCAGCGACTGATGACTCCAGTTTTGTATTGGTTGATAAGTCTTCATATACGCCCACTAAATTTATCGTTTCTGGCTGTGCCCATCTTAACTCCCATCTCTTTCATCCGAAGGAGTGACGTGGACTCATGGTTGTCGAAGTCCTGTGCTCTTCCCACATCTCGGGGCATTATAATATCCGCCCGCTAATTGGTTGACCGTCTTCAACGACAGCGCAGCTGGCTAACTATATAGTCCGCTCTTTTATTTCCCCATATTCCCACATGTCCAGGGACGTGAACCAAAGGTTCACGTATTGTTGACTTCTGCAATGACTCTACTCATTGTATGCGTATAAAGCTCAGCAACGCCATATATATATATATATATATATATATATATATATATATATATATAGCAAGTGGGTGGGTGGGTGGTTGGGTAGGTAGGTAGGTAGGTAGATAGGTAGGTAGGTAGTTAGGTAGGTAGGTAGGTGAAGGTAGACAGACGGACAGATAGATAAAGATGTGCACAAGATCGTCATTGATTTAAAACAAATATAGAATGTAACTTTATTGGAATATTCTTATACATTCTTGTCTGCAATTGCATCAATTCATAAAGTTTCACGTGGTATCGGTTAGTATAAAATACACTTGAAATGCGCCCTACTGATTATTCAGTAAAAATCGATACGATAATCTGTCTCATAACACACTCTGCAGCATACCATGCCTAATTGTGTTTGCAGATTCAGTAATGCTTTCCTGAAGATCAGCCGCGGTTGTGAATAGTAAAGGTACATACTGTGAAGGTACTCTGACCTGTACATCATCATCATGTGCCATACCGGTTGGCGTATGCGATCATGTCCTTCCACAATCTTCTATCTACAATGCATCATATCAGTTTTGTTGTTGACTGTTTTCCATGCCATGACACCAAGCTAACCAGTATTTTCTCTCTTTGTTGTCCGCGATCTCTATTTCCTTTTATTTTACCAGTTGTAACCAAGTATTCCAACTTTCCTCTTCTCATGATGTGCCCCAAAAATGTTGATTATTTATTTCTGATGTTTTTTAGGAGTTGCTTTCTGTGTTGGCCTCTTTGAGATGACCTTCACATAGCCATGAAAAAAATCACAAATAGTGAACCAGAAGTCGTCGGTTGGAATCGAACCCTACCTCTTGTCCTTTGTAGTCCAGTTCACTAACCACTGAGCTATCGCGGCTGCCTAAATCTATGTTTACTCTATTAAATTTCCTTTGATTGCATTAAACAGATATACTATGTCATGTCAGTCAATATCTACTAATTCTTTTAGAGGAAGTGAATGATGTTGTGGATATATAAAAACGAGAACACAATAAATTCAAAGCCCATGATTAAAAAAAAACACCTAATTCGTTCACCTCATCTAAAATCCTATCACCTAATTCAATCACGTCTTGAATGTATACAGGAACTAAAATGTCTATCAGCGCCAGAGGTGTTAATCGGTCAGCGATTCATAGCTGTCTCTAAGCCGTGGGATTAGTGAATCATAATCTACTCCACCTTCTCTCGACACCAGTCTGGCAAAGGAAAATGATTTGAAATCGAGAAGGAAGACAATCAAATGCCAGACTAAGAATGGGTGTTTGCACCAAAAGGCACAAATAACAGCAGTTTACTGTAAACTATAACACAGCGCATCTACGTCCAAATAACGTCCTTTTAATAGTGGATGACGAAGAGATAATTCATCATGGAGATGAAGAAAATTAATTTAAATACTTAAATACTCGAGGTAAAAGAACTTAATAAATAATTAATTTCATTAACACGAAAACAAGAAATTAATTTTAGTGAAATATTACTTGAATCAACTCCCAAAAAGAAAAAAAACTGTATACAACAATCATTAACATTACATTTGTTTGTAATTACTAGATGAGATAATCAAATGTGGAAAAAGAGAAACTATTAAGAAAAGAAATATAATGCAAACAATTCTAATTGTCTGTCTTCAGTTGTAAAATAATATCAATTTCATACTGCACTATTAGGTAATTAATTTTTCGTGAGTATATAATACCAAAGTTTGAAACATATGAACGTGCGTAAACAAAAATATTGTCAATTTTAATTATGAAAATAGACAAAAGCGACATAATTTAATGTTTAAATAATAGTATATTACATTGAAGTGATACAATTTAAGATAAAATAATTACAGATATTACCTTTTGTGACCAATAATAGGAACAATAGGCAAAATTTGCTTGATTATATGCAAAGTAATGGAAAAAATCATGTGAATGATCAAAAAAGGTAACCAAAAAAAAAATTTTTATTCTTTAAAAACACATAGGATGTTGTTGTTGTTGCGTTTGCCAGCTTTCAACTCTGACGAAGTCCCTAGAGACTAGGAACTGAGTTTTGCGTGTTAATCCATTTTTCTCTGGCAGCCGCGTGCACAGGGGTCCCTCGCCGCAAAGACAGATAACTCCGACTTCGGAGGTATTCATGTTTTTTTCCGTCGATGAGTAACTGACGTTTCAAGCCGGGCCTCGCTGCTGAGACCAGGGGTGGTTGTCGCAGAGAGAAATCATAAATAAAAATCCCAACCAGTGTAGCAGAGATTTGAACCCACAACCTCTCTGTCCCGAGGCCGGCGTTTTGCCTCGAGACTAACCAGTCTCCCATGGACTTGGAATATGAGGAAACTCCAACAAGGAACACTTTTAATGCATAGCCTGCAATGGTTCCTGTCGCCTATCCATCATATACCAGAAGTTCACGTCCTCCCGAAAGTGATGATCATCATATTTCTTTAAAAATGTATAGCGCTTGATGATGTTAGGCCATCGTTGTTGACTCCAATTTCGAATATATAAACACACAGTTAGTCGTCAATTTATCCCCGTCGCACATCAAACAACAGACCGTAAGATTAGCATACGTGTCAGTCTAGGGATTTACGATGGGCCATTACGCTGACTTGGCACACATAACAATGTAAGCACAGCAATGACGCGCCCTTTATATTCTTGATTACTCTAGTTAATGTAGCCTACGACGAACAGAACACGGTGCAAATTCCTAATGTGACGTAAAGCGCAAAACAAGCCTAGACGATGGAAGGTCGCATTCACAACACTTGATTTGTCGAAAATTAAATATTGCCGGCGTACGACATTGTTTTATCGGCGCAGATGTAATAAATAGATCATCATCTTCATTTTAACACATAGGAGTGCAAATTAGAACCGAAATTAATCAGACATCGAATGCACTTTCTGCAGCGATTGAGAGAACGTGGACTAGATCCGCCATCTCAGAATCGGAAGTCCATACAGGATGTAATTTTATATCTATTTGGAGGGAGGTAACCATGGTCATAAATAAATGTATTATAAGACATACATTTTCAAATTTAAAAAAAAAACATCTTTTGTTTAGAAATGTCAGTGGTACAAGAATTTTTGAAGATTATTTGTCTATCTTACATTTTATTTTTTTAAGTAGCACTCCTAATTACCATATATACTTACTCTAAGCAGTATGGTAATTTACTTACCTTTTAATATATTATAATAATCTATACTTAATTACAAATGGCCGATATATATCAGTTATGAAACAGGGAAGAGCATGAACTTTATCTAAATATGCAGAAACCCAACATGCCCATGCACAAAGCTAACTAAAATCTGCATAAAAAGTGGTGAACTTAAAAGTGTAACAAACTATGTATATCTGGGATCTATAGTAATTAACAATGGAAACTAGCAATGGCAACACAAAAATTAAATGCCTATAAGAACATGTGACAAGAACTTGGCGACATAAAAGTTAGTGCCCCTGGATTTCACTGCTTCTACAATAGACGACACATTGGGCAGGTCATCCTTGTGCGGAACAATATGGATGTCCGCGTGGGACAGTGCAGAATTGCAGGTACATGCAGTTAGGGTGCAGACCCCAATTCCTTTCGTGGTTGTAAATGTGTATGCATGTAATGGGAAGGTGGACACACAGCAACGGCAGAATCTCTTCGCGTTCGAGGAGGAGAACGTCACTTTCTGCGGAGAATTTAATGCTAGAGGCAACCAGTGGGGTAACGTCATAACCAACAAGCAGGGATAAGACCTAGAGGACGCAGTGGTGTCGTTCGATTTAGTGTGCTTGAGTGATGGAAGGGCAACCAGAATGACCACTCTCACAGGGGACTCTGATAGTGTCATAGACCTGGCACTGGTGTCTTCCAACTTCGCACCGGTTGCAGTTGGAGTGTACTGGGATTCCACGATGATCACTATCCATGTGTCATGCTAATTGAGAAAGGCAGAAATAGAAGCCAGAAAAGCAAGTTCCATACATTCCACTATGAGAAAACAGATCAGGACGTCATTAGTAAAATCAGAAATAAGAAACAAGGCGCCCCTCGCAAGAGAGATGGACGCAGCCGCCCTGGTGGAACATAGTAGTCGACGAAGCTTGGCGGTTTATGGACGCACTTTCCAATGTATAACGCGAACATACTTTAGGCCTAGCCTCTCACACTTCTTCAATATGGCGAAGAGAGCAAATCAGTTTTCAATAATGATGGATGCCGAAAAAAAGTAGCAAAATAAAAACAGACGCCTATCTTTTTCGAAATATATCGAAAGTTATATTAAATTGACGGCTACCATTCTCTACCTCATATCTTGTAGAATCAGGCTTTAGTGTTGTGAATCGTATTGTCACCAATAGACACTTTAAAAGTTACTGAAAGAGGAGACCTACGCTTATTCCTTACAAAGAATTAACCTGATATCCAACATTTAGTTGCTCACTATCAGGCTCAAGGATCTAATTAAGTTAAAGGTAAGTGACATTGATTTTTATTACTTCAAATATGGATGTTTCTTCAATTTAGATTTTAGTGGACGATAGCGAAAATGTGTCCGTGAAAAATGTTAGACAAATGGGTGCTGGGCATAACACGGTTGAAGAGCACTGGTGTAGATGATCGGATCTTGAGGCTGGAAATGAAGTTGCAGTACATCCCGGATCTCGGATGTAGTCACCCCCTGCGCCCAGTCATTGCATTTGTTGTCGAAGTAGCTCACACCTGTTATGCACATCTACCCAGTCGAAAAAGACAAACGGCCAAGACATGGCAAAAAGCAAGAAAGAATGGAAGAACACAACCTTAGCTCTTAAAGCGTCTGAAAGAAAAGGCCAACCAAAAAATTATGCACTTCAAACTGTATGCTAAGCAGGCTAAGGATGCCAAGTGGGATGATTTCTTTAAAAAATAATGTGCTCAGAAAAATCGCTAGCCACATTCTGGCGTCTTCATCAGAGTATGAATGGCACAACAAGACACAGAGGCATACCAGACTTACAGAGCACAGGCCAGATAAGGCACAAATCTGAAGAGAGCAAAGGGAAACCCTGCTTGCCCGCTACATTGAGTAGACTGAACAAAGAGGTTATTTGGTTATTTGGTTATGTAAGGCCCCGGTATCACTGCAAACGAATTAAAATTCATAATTGCTCAACCGCCCGTGCCAGTGGAATCATCCGAATTACTAACTCATATCCCAAACAAAGAAAGGTAGCTGTAGTCCCCATCATAGGAGTCTCAGCACACGCCAAAAGACATAAGGCGAAACCGCATACTAAGTGAACACGGCCAACTGTTCCCTGTCATACGATATCAGCATTCATCGTAAACAATTGGAATATCGGAACATGATCAAAACGGATGAAACACACAGCTCACGGTGTGCACAGAGCACTTAACTCAGTAGCTCCTGCAACGAGCCTGACTTGGAATATGAGGAAACTGCAACAAGGAACACTTTTCAGACATAGCCTTCAATGGTTCCTGCCGCCTATCTACCATATTTCCCGGAAGTTCACGTCCTCCAGAAAATGATGATCGTCGTAGTATTTAAATGTATAACGCTTGATGATGTTAGGACATCGTGTTTGACTCCAACTCCGAACATACAATACACAATTCGTCGTCAGAATATCCCCGTTGCACACCAAACAACAGATCGCAAGATTAGCGCATGGTCAGTCTTGGGACACACGATGAGCCAATATGATGACGTAGCACGCACAAAATGGCTGCGCCCATGGATTCATGATTACTCTAGTGAATGCAGTCCACAACGAACGAGACATGGTGCAAATTCCCCAACGAGATAAAACTTCGGCTGACTTGACGGAGCCCACCACATTAATGCGTTGGAAATTGTAAATAACTTGCGGCAAACACCATCAACAGTCATTGAACAGCACTCATTGTGACGTAAAACGCAGATCAACACTAGACGGTGGAAGGTCACATTCACAACACTTGATTTGTCAAAACGGAGTATTGCCGTGCGTGCAACACCAATTCATTGGCGTAGATATTATAAGTAGAACATCGTTTCGACTTGAATGCAGAAAATTGCAACGGAAAGCCAAAATTGATCAGATTCCAAAGCAATTTCTGCAGCGAGCGAGAGAACGTGACTTAGTTCCGCTATCATGGAAACGGTTCTAGAGTGTTATGGGAAATGAAAGGCAGGACAATATTCCCAGAAGATTAAGAGAAAGGCAGGACAATATTCCCAGAAGAGTAAGGGAATGGCAGGACAACATTCTCTGAAAGCCATCTGTGTTCAAGCTTCAAGCCCATTTGATACCATAAGCAATGTGCTGGAATTATATAGCATGAGCTCCATGTTTTGAGATGTCTGGAATGTTGTCTACCGACTTTCCTCGTGGTCTTTCAACTGTTTTGAAGTAAAATTGTTGCACGAACCAATCTTAGTGAAGATTTGTCCAAACTTAAATGTAAAAGTGCAAACATATAATTACTGCTGCACTCCACTCCTTAGCGCCTCATCAAAACATAATAAATAATTGAAGGTGGCAGATTACATTTGAGATTTTTTTTTCAAATATTATAATTCCTGGCATATATTTAGAAAATGCCCAAACAAAATGTCCTGTCATCAATTAATAGCAGAATAGGACTTGGGATCAGCCAAGAAAATATGAAGGTAAAAAAAAAATTATACATGAGAAAAAAAAGCAGTGGGAGAATGACCAAAGAATGAGCCTATAATAATGGGGATAACGGGGTCCCTTTCAGAATTGTGTAGTGTTGGGAAAAGATCTCACAATGACAATCGATACCATTCGCTCAACACTGCTCCTAGTCCAGATGGCGTTCGGTACGAGGACATTGGTGATATAGCCGACGACGACTTGAAAAAACTGGCCAAAGTTTAATACCAGCATTCAGAGTGGCCAGATTAAGGAGAAGTGGCTGCAGAGCTACATACTACCCCTATCGAAGCCAAACAAGAATCATTCTCATATCAGTGCCTACAGAATCATCACTATGTAGAACACTGCGGACAAGCTACTCGAGAAAATAGTTGCCAGTGTACCCACTTGCCACATTGAACAGATACGCACATTCCTTTCCACGCTCGGAGGTTATAGATATAACAAAGAGATATAGCTCAATGAGATATAGTTCAGGCGAAAGAGACATGTGCTGCTGCTATAGATCTGGAAGATGTATACACCAGAGCAACATTTGAATACCTCATGCACATGCTCCTCAAATTGGCAGTGCATCTCTTCCTTATTAGATGGATCGCTCCAGCACTGTTTAAAAGGATGGTGATACTCAGATTTGAAAGTTGGTCATCCGAGCCAACATCCATTTGTCCCGGGCTGCAACAATGCACATCATAGTCACCAGGTATATTTAACGTTTACACAATAACGATCACGGAACAGCAGCTGGATGGGAGGGGAAGAATTATGATCTGTGCTGATAACATTCTGGGTATATCGACACTGAAGAGACAGATGGGAAATCGCTTCCACACTGCAAAACGAACTCGGTCGCATCTCTTCCTGTTGTGGAGTATCAGGTGCATTGGTTAATCCTAATAAAGCATCAGTTGCAAGGTTCTCCCTTAACAATAATATCGTTAACACGGAAACACCCGTGGTACAAATGGGAGCTGATGAGGTGACCAGGGACAGGTTGATGACGTACCTCGGAGTTTGATCGCAGAATGTATTTTCGGGACCATGTCGACCATGTGATAACAAAATCCCGCAAAGGATTAGCCGCCTTGAAGGTCATGGCAGCTGCCAACATTGAGCAGAGGCTACTTACCCTTTTCGTCCAGGGACTAGTCCTCCGAGTACGATCAATCGAGTACGCCGTGGCAATTCTTACTATCAGTACGACTCAAATTGATAGGCTGGAGAAAATACAGAATTAAGCTATCCATTGCACCACGAGCTCAACACAGAGAAAGGTTTAAAAAAAAGATGTATTTCATGGGTGAAACGAGCACAAGACGTCATCAAACAAGTTTGTGTGCTTACCAATATCAACGCTGGCAAGAAGTAAATACCGGTGCCTACGTCATGTGGAGGGACATTCTCATGTTTTGTCATATTCGACAGGAAACGTAGGGAACAGAACCAAGTCGTGGTCGATGCAGAAGTCAACAATCTCAGGTAACAACGATGAAAATCGTGAAAAAGTGGTGCATACGTGCATACGTTATGACTACAAGTAGTATGACGATGGAGGTGATGGCAGTGACCAGGGCACTCATCTTGTTTCCACTCATCTAGAGTCACAAGACTGTATGCATGCTGAGTGATTCTGATGAGCATGATAAAAAAAGTGGAGGCGGGCTTTGTACGGATGCAATGTCGCGGAGTCTTTGCAGAAGCCAACAATAAGTAAGGTCACCTTTTTCTACGTCCCAGGACATGCGGGAGTACGGAGAAATGAAAGAACGGACAGGTTTTCTAGCTGCGCTGTCGTTGAAGACGGTCAACCAATTAGTGGGCGGATATCATCAATGCCCTCCGAGATGTGAAAAGGGCACAGAAGAGGGCATATATGAAGACTTATCAACCAATACAAAACCGGAGTCGTCAGTCGCTGGACACTGCGGGAATTGTTGAAGAGGGGATCTGAGCACCAATGGACATTTTCGGAGTGCAGTGATGATGACCTGCAAATAACTCAATAACTCAAGAACATGTGGCACAACACCAGCAAGGCAGTAAAATTAAAATGACTGAGGGCATTAAAAGGAATTGAGTTATAAAAATCATTCTACAGAAGAAACTAAAATACTATGGCCACGTCAAAAGACAGCGAGCTGGGGAGAACAATAATAGAAGGCATGGTTCCAAGACCTTATCTTCCGAGCCCCGGATATTCAAGGATTAATTAGACTGTCGATTTACTGTAGACATGGGTGGGAGTCAGGAGCGGTCAATGTGTAAGTGTAGGTACTCTAATTACCGAATCGCCTGAGCATAATCCGTTATTCTAAGATATTTTTGACAGGTATTCTTCGCACGATGCTCTTTCGACTGATTCAGCAATAACCTTCATTGCTCTTCCTCGCATCCCCCCCCCCTAATTCCTAGTCACTCTAATAGGTCGTAGAGAAATGTAACCGCGTGACCTTGTGCGCCGATCTCCTGTCATGACTTGGGACCCTTGCTGCCTCAAGTCGGTAGCAAAATCTTTGTCTTTGGCTAGTTTAAATATAAGCTGTTCTTCTAACCTGGATTAGCATGGCACTGTAAGTTCTTTTGGAATTTCTTGGTGCACTCTGGTTACTTTCCTCGGCCTGAGTTGTCAACAGCCATCTCTAAGTCGTTCCATCTGTCCAGGATCATTGAGGCATTTCAGTTTTTTTGCTTGGGGAGTGTAGCCTGCCCAGCTCTCAAGAAATAGGCGTTTGTTGTACCTGGCTTAACTGTACTGTCGACCAATATACACATCCCGTATAAAATAATAGCCAGTTCATGCAGCACTTTGTTGTGTCGCCAAATTTAACGCCTTTGACTCAGTGCTGTCTTACATAATGAAATACATGTCCCATCGTCTGTCTTCAACGGCAAAGAGGACATCGGTTATCAACCCCAAGGTTGCAGGATGTTGGTAGAAGCTCGTACATAGACCTGATAATATAGCAGTACCGCAGAGTGTTATATATCATTCCATGTTAGCTTAATCACACACACACACACACACACACACATATATATATATACATATATATATATATATATATATATATATATATATATATATATATAGGCATAAGCTGTTGTAATGAAGAAATCATATTCACGGAAGTGGAAGAGTGGAGGGAATAGAGTTAAAGAGAAAGTGAGAGAATGATGAGGAAGGGAAGGAAAGAGAAATAAATGAAAAATTAAACAATAAATTATAAATATCATATGAGAGTTTACTGGTTATGGGTGATGTTCTTTTACTATAGATTAAACACACCAGATTATCACGATACAGGATAGAGAAATAACCCGAGGTCCATCTCTTTTTCTGGAATGTACGACATTTTTTCATCCACATTTCTTGGCTTGATGATTCCATTGTGTAACTAAGTCGTGAAAACTGGTTTACTAACTTTGAATGCCTTTCTTATTACTGTGACAGTATTTAATGACGATTTTAATTATTTTTAAAATATGTTGTTTCCCTACCAACAATTTTCAGAGTAAACTTCCGAATCATTCACCTATCACATGGTGTTACATCTTGTAGATAGTGATGTTAGCGCGTGGTACATATCGGAGATGAATCTATCTCACAGCGCGCTGACAATGTAACGCAAACATTTTAAGCACCCAACCAATTCAAATAAAGTACTAATATTGGTTGGACAGATATGGAATATAGATCATATCAAGCCTCTGGGTATTGATTGTTGGTCGTTGATAAATTGATGCCTTGACAAAATGATGCCTAGACAAAGATCGTTATGGTAGAGAGAACTGGTACTAAAAATAAAGATGTGTCATTTTTTTAATTTCATAAAATCATTGAAAGTATTTTTTATTAAACTGCTGTTGCCTATGCGTTTTTTTTTATCAAAGGATGATCTTCTAAAAGCAATATTAAAAACTGCAAATAAAAATTGTTCAGTGATCTAAGACAATTCTATATAAACAATATTCTTTTAAATCTCAAGCAACCTCAGGATAGAACTATAATTTTTTTTTATGTGAGCTACAAATATCTCTATGTAACAAATAAGAAAATCTAACGCAGTATTTAGAGAAAAATACAAAGTACCATACAAAGGACAAGAGGTAGGGTTCGATCCCAATCGACGGCTTCCGGTTCACTCAGCCTTTAATGGGTACCGGATTTTTTTTCTGGGAAAGTAAAGCGGCACGGGCGTAATACCGACCACATTACCCCAAAAATCATGTGCCGAAGGTCTGTAAAATTGATGGTCACTAACACCATATTCCCTATACGCCACTTGGCGTGACGGGGGGTACTTTACTTTTTTTTTTTTTTTACAAAGTGCTTGGTGAAACAAAGATAGATGTCAATAGCTTTCCCAGTTAATTCGAAGCTGACATGCAAAAGAGGATACATAACAAAAACAAAAATATTAGCTTGCATGAGTAACTCAAATTTGGCAAAGAATAAAACAATATTTGGGAATAACAAAGCAGCCAAGAATAAAGAATATCATTGCCAACAATTATAGAAATTAACAACATAAGGAGAAACAATTCAGTGAAAGGTTTTTTTTTATTCTTTTTGGAATACTACAGTAAAGTCAGTGGACCAAATATGTTGTCATGTTTAAAGTCTCATTGATGTCATGAAACCACATTCTTCTTGCTCTGCTTCTCAATGTGTCGCTCCCCTAGGAACCATGCCTTACATTATTGTTCTTTCCAGACAGCTGTATATTTTGACGTGCCATGGTATTTTAATTTCCTCAGTAGAATGGTGTTTAGAAGGTCTTTAAATGTTTAAATCTTTTAACATGTTTTCATTGCTCTAGTTCATTACCCAAGATTGAAGGCTATGATGAAAAGTGTTCCTTCTTGCAGTTTCCTCATGTTCCAAGTCCGGCTTGTTGCAGGAGCTACTGAGTTAAGTGATCTGTGCACACTGTGAGCTGTGTGTCTCATCCGTTTTGATCATGTTTCGATATTCCAATTGTTTATGATAAATGATGATATCGTATGACAGGGAACAGTTGGCTGTGTTCATTTTCTGCGTGGTTTCGCCTTATATCTTTTGGTGTGTGCTGAGACTGCTACGATGGGGACTACAGTTACCTTTCTTTGTTTGGGAGATCTCTCTCTCTCTCTCTCTCTCTGCGATCAGGACTCAATCAGAGTAGGATTCCAGACTCCCACATGAAGTCAGCTGTCAGGTTAAGTGTGTTGATCGCCCCCACAGACAACAACACATTTAGAGTCTGCCAGATCCACTCTGATTGAACACCCGTTAAAACGTTGCACTGTGTTCTGCGCCAGTGGCCCAGTGCACCCGATTTCAGCCAGCTTTGTATTCGGGTTTGCTTTCCTTAGCCTTTGCTTGTCCCCAATCTTCCTGCAAGGCAGCAGATTGTCTTTTCTGTAGGGGAATTCTGCCCTTAGATGGTCTGCCTTCCCAGGTTTACGAGCACCATCTGCCCGAGTCACTAGAGGTGACTAACACAGACGTGCGACTTGGAATATGAGGAAACTGCAACAAGGAACACTTTTCATGCATAGCCTTCAATTGTTCCCGCCGCCTATCCCCATATACCGGTAATTTACATCCTCTTGAAAATGTTGATCGTCGTAGCACTTGATGTTAGGCCATCGTTGTTGACTCCAATTCCGAACATATAGACACACAGTCAGTCGTCAAATTATCCCCGTCGCACATCAAACAACAGACCGTAAGATTAGCGCACGGCCGGTCTAGGGAACCATTACAATGACGTAGTACACAACAAGTCGAACACACAATCTCGTTCCCTTTAGACTTCTGATTACTCTAGTGTAAGCAGCCTACGACGAACAAAACACGAAGCAAATTCCCCAAAGAGACAAAACTGCTGCTGACGAAGTAGTTTACATTAATGCGTAACATGGAAATAATTTGCGTCAAGGAATTCCAACAACGGTCATGAACAGCACCAATGTGACGTAAAGCGCAGATCAAGTCTAGACGGTGGAAGGTCTCATTCATAACACTTGATTTGTCAAAAACGGACTGTTGTCGGCCTACGTCCTCGCTGTAGCGGCACAGATGTATTAAGTATATCATCATTTTGACTTTAACACAGAAAAGTTCAATGGAGAACCGAAATTAATTAGACCCTGGATGCACTTTCTGCAGCGTTCGAGATGACGTGGACTAGATCCGCCATTTTGGAGACGGAAGTCAACATATAATTATTATTTTATATATATATAATCCACATTTCTATTTGATGTAAATCACTTATATATACCTGCCAGAAAGCTTATGTGTATGAATGATATATATAATCCAGATTTCTTTTTGATACACATCATTATATATTGATTCTAGTTAGAATCGAAGGTTATGGGAGTACACCCAGAGTAAAAATCCGAAGGGAAGGACCCTAAGGCAGTAGACGGCGTTAACCATCTTTCTGGCATCCCCTGCACTTTCTTTCAATTCCGAACATATGGACTTTGTCCCTCCTTCGGAACTCCATAACCACGCCAAAAGGAGTGTCCGAACGCTCAATCATACTTCAGCTGCATACAAAGAGTGGATTAATAAATATCATTAGTGCATATGCACCAACGTTGGCTGCATCAGACGAAGAGAAAGACAACTTCTACCAACAACTTCAAATGATCATTGACTCACTTCCAAAAGATGAGCTATTATATATACTCGGTGATTTCAACGCACGCACAGGATCTGATCAATAATCTTGGCCAACATGCCTAGGTCATCACAGCATTGGAAAAATCAACGAAAATGGCCAGAGACTCCTAGAATTCTGTTCAGATAATCATCTATGCGTAACAAATACCTACTTTAATGTGAAACACAAACATAAAGTAACATGGCGTCATGCTAGAAGCGGTCACTGGCACCAACTAGACCTAGTTCTTACACGTAAGCAGTCTTTAAATAACATCAGAATAACACGAACATATCACAGTGCAGACTGCAACACAGACCACGCTCTAGTCATTAGTAAGATCAAAGCTAGAAATAGTCGCATTTACAAATCAAGAGAGCCTCCAGCAGCCAAGATTAACATCACAGCGACTAAAATCTCATCAAACAAAGACATTTTTAGATCTAAGTTTGAAGAACTTGTAGAAGAAGCAGAAGATTCATTAAGTGTGGATGACAACTGGTACTCTCTAAAAACACACATCTATAATTGCGTTCTATCTACCTACGGCCAAAAACGGTTCTCAAAGAACGACTGGGTCGAAGAAAATGTAGCAAGACTGGACCCACTAATAGCTAATAAGAAAAAGGCACTACTGAACTTCAAAAATAACCCCAATCAAATCACCAAGGATCAGCTTAAACATGCACAAGACACTCTACAACGAGAAGCAAGAAGATACGCAAATGAATACTGGAACAATCTATGCTTTAAAATACAGATCACCTCACCTCAGACAGGGGCGACTCAAAAACCATGCATGACAATATAAAAAAGGCCCTTGGACCAAAAATTGCCAAATTACCCCCCCCCCCCCTCCCCTCCAATCCAAGTTTGGAGTACTTAATACTGACAAGGGACAACATATGGAAAGATGGGTTGAACACTACTCCAACCTATACAATAATGACAGACCAGCAAGCACAGTTCTAGCACAATCAATACCCAAATATCCTACAATGTCCGAGCTGGATGTTGAGCCTACTATGAACGAAATTGCTGACGCTATAAATGCCCTCTCAAGAGGAAAAGCTGCAGGAAATGACAACATTCCCACAGATGTACTAAAGGAAAACTTAAACGTACAACTTCCAAATCTTTACAAACAGCTAATCAAATGCTGGAGACAAGGAGAAATACCTCATGATATGAGAAATGCCAAGATCATAACGTTGTACAAAAACAAAGGAGACAGGGGCGACTGCAATAATTACAGAGGCATTTCTCTCATTAGCACAGCCGGCAAGGCTTTTGCTAGAATTATACTTAAACGCCTGCATAGACTTGCAGAACGTGTTCTTCCCGAGACTCAATGCGGCTTCAGAGCCGGGAGATCACCCATAGACATGATTTTTACACTTAGACAACTGCAAGAAAAATATCGAGAACAAAATATGCCGCTCTATATTGCCTTTGTGGATCTAACAAAGGCCTTCGACTCAGTAAACAGAGATGGGATCTACAGGGTGTTAGAAGGCATAGGCTGCCCTCCTAAATTACTTAGGCTGAGTATGTCCTTCCATGAAGACATGAACGGTAAAATCTACTTTGATGGGAGTTCATCAGAGAATTTCAAAATCAACAAAGGAGTGAAACAGGGATGTGTCCTCGCCCCCACCCTTTTTGGTATATTTTTTGCTGCTCTCCTAAATTACGTCTGCGAAAACAGCTCAGGAGATATTTACATTCGCACAAGATCAGATGGTTCACTGTTCAACTTAGCACGAATAAGAGCAAAAACCAAAACAAATGTTGCCCTACTTAAAGAATTTGTATTTGCTGACGATGCTGCCCTAATCGCTCATAGTGAAGCCACCCTACAATCCCTGATCAACAACCTGGACAAAGCATGCGACCTTTTTTCACTGTCAATTAATGTTCAGAAGACAGTAATACTAAGTCAAAGCGACATCAAACCTCTATCAATTACTCTAAAAGATTGTCCACTAGAATCAGAACATAAATTTATATATCTTGGATCCACAGTTACGCAAACCATGTCTCTTGATGAAGAAATAAACAGTCGAATTGGTAAGGTAGCTACGACCTTCAGCAAACTCACTGAAAGGGCCTGGAACAACACGAAACTAACACTAAAGACTAAACTCTTAATATATCAAACGTGTGTGCTTAGCACACTATTATATGGATCTGAAACCTGGACAACATACTCAAACCAGGAAAAAAGACTAAATGTCTTCCACATGCGATGTCTCCGCAAAATAATGCATATCAAATGGCAGGGCAAAATAACCAGCTTAACTGTCCTGCAACGTGCTAAGACCCCAACAATCATGTCGATGCTCAGATGTCGAAGATTAAGATGGCTGGGGCATGTCCAACGAATGGAAGAAAAGCGCATTTCTAGGCAAATACTATTGTTATTGTTATTGTTATTGTTATTGGTTATGGAAGACCTCGGTATCACAGCAAACGAATTAAAATCCATAATTTCTCAACCGCCCGTGCCAGTGGAATCATCCGAATTACTAACTCATCTCCCAAACAAAGAAAGGTAACTGTAGTCCCCATCGTCGCAGTCTCAGCACACGCCAAAAGACATAAGGCGAAACTGCGCAGAAAGTGAACACAGCCAACTGTTCCCTGTCATACGATATCATCATTCATCGTAAACAAGCGGGATATCGAAGCAGGATTAAAACAGATGAGACAAACAGCTCACGGTGTGCACAGAGCACTTAACTCAGTAGCTCCTGCAACAAGCCGGACTTAGAATATGAGGAAACTGCAAGAAGGAACACTTTTCAGACATAGCCTTCAATGGTTCCTGCCGCCTATCCACCATATACCATGGGAGTTCACGTCCTCCCGAAAATGATGATCGTCATAGCACTTGATGATGTTAGGCCGTCATTGATGACTCCAATTCCAAACATATAGACACACAGTGGTGGTAAGTTATCATTTCCAATCCAACAGAATCCACATGACCTGTAGTTAGTAAAACCACAGAGAGAATATGATTTTGTGACCTTCACTGATTCACTCTTGGATATGAATGTGTAGTTTACACAAGAGGAGAAGTTTTCAACTACAGTGATCCTATTTAAGGCAATTCTGGGATAGCAAGGCAAGTCTCCTTTATAGCAGCAGAACTTGATGTTCTTCGCTCCCTTCTTGTAGCTGCCGCCACACGATTCTGATGTCTCATTAACTTGGATATCATTCAAGAACAATGTCAGATTAACATTCCATAGATATGGCTCTGCTGATGAGATGCTTGGTGGAACAGTTGTATCAATCATACTGGAGGCTCCTGGTCTGTAGTCATTAATATCACAGACGGCACATGCTGTTGTTATATTCAGTATTTCTTTCTGGGGTGTAAATATGTGGCACACACATGGAGAGTGGTTTGTGGTCACAGTAATCCAATTAAAGGCAATTCTAGGGTAGCATGGCATAGCTGTTTCAGAACAGCACAATTCTATGATGTTTTCTGTGTTCGCTATAAAGCTGCTGCTGCTACACAATCCTGACCAATTATAGGTGTGGACATTATTCACTTGCAATGACAAAACTGCTTTGTTTACATCATAAACCTCTGGAAGCGAATCATTTATGGGACTAATAGTACAATTTATTCTTCCATCGGGGATATCTTCATTGAGTCCCCAAAAAAAGGTCTTTGGGTAAAAAGCACATATGCTTTTGAGTAAAACACACAATGAGCCCACTTCATAGATTCAAAATGATCCTTGCCAATGTCATCCGTTTGCACAAGTTAGGTCCTTAGCTACCAACGTCAAAAATGTCTGAAACGAAGCCATTGAATTAACGACTTTATCTACAGCGAAGGTTAACGAACTGTGAACAAACATTTATGTTCAAACCCTTGAAAACATTTTTAAAAATCTGCCAACTCGCAGTAATAACATATATCGTGTTGTTCAAAGTAAACATTGCTTAGTCCATAGCTCGAATATAAATAAGCTACCATTTTGGTGCGTCCCATGACGTCATTATATGGTGAACTAATGCACGGAAAAAGACAAATCGGCAGACCTAAATTACGATATAGAGATATATGTAAATCATCTCTGAAAGACTTCTCCACATGTGAAAATGACTGGGAACATCTGGCAAGTAATCGCACATCATGGAGAACTTGTATAAGGAACGGTATAACATCATTTGAGACTGTGCTAAGGCAAAACTTAGAAGAGAAAAGACTCATGAAAAAGGATGGAAAACCCTGTGGATCAGCGAGCCTGACTTGTTCATTATGTGACCGTGTGTGCTTGTCAAACATTGGTAGAATTAGCCACGAGAGAAGCTGTTCGACAAAAACAAAACCTCAAAAAATACACAATAGCCTCTACTAGACACTCTGACAAGACGAAAAGGGCCATATACATATATACTGATGATGATAATATATGATGATGTTGGAATATAAATGTGGATTAGATACCCACTTGATGCAGTAACATCAAAGCTCTCACTAACCCAAACAAGGGTGGGATTTAAACGATGTGCTAACATGCACATTTTTAATTGCATTTTATTACAATTTCCTTGTTTAATCACTTATACTCTTCCTTGTTGTTGATTGCGCTATTGAACGCGTCAAAAAATGGCGGTTTGTTTTCGCCGATCTGTCGTCAAGGACGAGTAATTCATTTAATTTGTAAAAGGCTTACAGTGTATCCGCGTGCTGCAGAGCTATTTACTGGAGTTGGCCAGTATATAACGTGGAAACGGGTTCTGGACCGTGCGACCGAGTAAGTGTACGTGAGTCTAGACTATCCACTGCATCGACGTTCAGCGACTAAATCATCTATGATACTATGACGACGGTAAGTATTCAAACGACAACATCGAAGAAGGAAAAAACGACAAGGCAAGCGTGGTGGCATTAAACTGTCGAAGTGTGAGAGGCTAGGCCTAAATTATGTGCGCGTTACATATTGGAATTGTGTGTCCATAAATCAACGACGGCTCATTCTTGATAAGCTACTGTGTGGCGCCAATAAAATGGTTTTACAAGAAACTCTTCTTGGTGACAGGACAGTAAGTACTCCTGGTTTTCATTGTTTCTACAATACGCGACACCTTGGGCAGGCCATCCTTGTGCGCAACAATATGGTGGCAGCTGAGGTTGATATGTCTGCGTGCGACAATGCAGAATTGCAGGTACATGCAGTTAGGGTGCAGACCCCAGTTCATTTCGTGATTGTAAATGTGTATGCCTGTAATGGGAAGGTAAACACACAACAATGGCAGAATCTCTTCGAGTTCGATGAAGAGAACGTCATTTTCTGCGGAGACTTTAATGCTAGAGGAAACCAGTGGGGTAACGTCATAACCAACAAGCAGGGAGAAGACCTAGAGAACGCACTAGTGTCAGTCGATTTAGTATGCTTGAATGATGGAAGAGCAACAAGAATGACCATTCGAACAGGGGACTCTGATAGTGTCATAGACCTTGCACTGGTGTCTTCCATCTTCGCACCGGTTTGCAGGTGGAGTGCACTGGGGTTACATGAAAGTGATCACTATCCATATGTCCTCCTAATTGAGAAAAGCAGAAATAGAAGCCAGAAAAGAAAGCTCCACACATGTTCCATTACGAGAAAAAAGACCAGGACGTCATTAGCAAAATCAGACATAAGAAACGGAGCGCCCCTCGTAGGAGGCAGGAGAGATGGACGCAGCCACCCTGGTGGAACGTAGAGGTCGAGGAAGCTTGGCGGAGCAAGAGACAAACGGCCAAGACATGGCAGAAAGCCAGAAAGAATGGAAGAACACAACCTTAACTCTTAAAGCGTCTGAAAGTAGAGGTCGAACAAAACATGATGCACTTTAAGCTATGTGCTAAGCAGGCTAAGGATGCCAAATGGGATGACTTCTGTAAAAAAGTGTGCTCAGAAAAATCGCTAGCCACATTCTGGCGCCTTCATCAGTGCATGAATGGCACAACATGACACAGTGGCATACCAGACTTTCAGAGCACAGGCAGGATATGGCACAAATCTGATGAGAGCAAAGGGAAGGCCCTGCTTGCCCGCTACATTGAGCAGACGGACCAAAGAAATGAGGCTGTAAGAATGAGGATACGGGGATCGCTGTCAAAATTGTGTAAGGATGTAGCGCTGGAAGAAGATCTCACAATCACAACCGATACCATTCGCACGACACTTAAAAGGTCACACAACACTGCTCCTGGCCCGGATGGTGTTCGGTACGATGACATAGGCGATTTTGCTGACGACGACTTGACAAAACTGGCCAATGAGTTTAATGCCAGCATTCGGAGTGGCCAGATTAAGGAGGAGTGGCTACACAGCTACTTACATCCGCTATCGAAGCCAAACAAGGACCATTCTCAGATCAGTGCCTACAGAATCATCACAATGCAGAACACTGCGGGCAAGCTGCTGGAGAAAATAGTTGCTCGTGTCCTCACCTGTCACCTTGAACAGAAATGTGCATTCCCACCCACACTCGGAGGTTATAGATATAACAAAGAGACATGGCTCAATGCGGCAGTATTTGCCTATGACGTCTTCGAAGGCTTCCACAGACGAGAGGAGACATTGTGCTGCTGCTATAGATCTGGAGGATGCTTACAACAGGGTACCATTTAAATATCTCATATATATGCTCCTCAAACTGGCGGTGCACCCATTTCCTCATTAGATGGATCGCCGCGGCACTGTTTCAGAGTAAGGTGATACTCAGATGTGGAAGTTGGTCTTCCGAGCCAACATCCATTTGACCAGTGCTGCCACAAGGTTCACCATTGTCACCAGTTCTATTTAACGTGTACACAATAACGATCACGGAACAACAGCTGGGTGGGAGGGGAAGAACTATGACTTTTGGTGATGATATTCTGTCGAAAGACAGGGAAGAGACAGACGGTGAATCGCCTCCACAATGCAAGACGAACTCGATCGCATTTCTTCCTGGTGTGGGGTTTCAGGTGCCTTGGTTAATCCTAATAAAGCATCAGTTTCATGGTTCTTCCTTAACAATCATATCGTTAATACGACCACACCGGTAGTACGAATGGGAGCTGATGAGGTGACCAGGGACAAGTTGATGACTACCTCGGAGTTAAGTTTGATCACAGCCTGTGTTTTCGGGACCACGTCGACCATGTGATAACAAAATCCTGCAAAGGATTAGCCGCCTTGAAGGTCATGGCAGCTGCCAACATCGAGCAGAGGCTACTTACTCTTCTGTTCCAGGGATTAGTCCTCGCACCAATCGAGTATGCCCTGGCAATTCTTACTGTCAGTGCGACTCAAATTGATAGGCTGGAGAAAATACAAAATAAAGCCATGCGCATTATCTTGGGATGTACAAGGGACACTCACTGTGTAGCAATGAGGTATCTTCTTGACTTTCCAACCATGAATGACAGAATCAAGATCTGGAGAGCACGAGCATATCTGAAGATTAGTACAGATAAAGAGCATCTATTGCACCACGTGCTCAACACAGGGAAAGGTGCCAGGCAAAAAAGAGGCAAATCATGGGTGGGCCGAGCAGAAGATGTCATCAAACAGGTCTGTGGGCTTATCAATATCAACGCTGTTGAGGAGTGGATACCGGTGCCTACGTCGTTCAAGGGGACTTTCTCGTGTATTGTCATACTCGACAGGAAAAGTAGGGAACATAACCCGGTCGTGGTTAATGTTGAGGTCAACGGTCTCATCTGGGTTAATACCGATGAGAAAGATGCAGTCATCTATACAGACGAATCTGTAAGACAACACCAAAGAAGTGCATGGGCATTTACAGCACGCTCGGCAGGAAGAATAGTCTACAAAGACAGTGGTGCATACGTCATGACCACGAGTAGTATAACAATGGAGGTGATGGCAGTGACCAGGGCATTCAAATGGTTAGAGTCACAAGACTACACCCACGCATGTATACTGAGTGATTCGATGAGCATGATAAAAAAAGTGGAGACGGGCTCTATACGCATGCAATGGTTAGAGTCGTTGCAGAAATCCAAAATACGTAAGGTCACCTTTGTCTATGTCCCTGGACATGCGGGAGTACGGGGAAATGAAAGAGCGGACAGATTGCTAGCTGTGCTGTCGTTAAGGATGGGCAACCAATGGATCGGGCGGACATCATCAATGCCCTCCGAGATGTGGGAAGAGCACATGACTTCGACAAACACAGATCCACGTCACTTCTTCGGATGATGGAAATGGGAGTTAAGATGGGCACAGCCAGAAATGAGAAACTTAGTGGCCGTATAAGAAGACTTATCAACCAACATAGAACTAGAGTCGTCAGTCGCTGGACACTGCGGGAATTGCTGGGTAGGGGATCTGAGCATCAATGGACATGTTCGGAGTGCAATGATGATGACCCACAAATAATTCAATAACTCAATTTGTAAGCACAAAGCCCAAAGGCAAAGTGGATTTCGCTCATATGGATCTATGGAATCGAAAAAGTCATCTTGAAAAATGTAATGACGCATTTTGCGATCACGATCTCTCTCTCTCTCTCTCTCTCTCTCTCTCTCTCTCTCTCTCTCTGCGTTGAAGACTCAATCAGAGTAGGATTCCAGACTCTCTTATGAAGTCAGCTGTCTGTTTAAGCGAATTTATTGCCCCATATAGTTTTTCTTCCACGGAGGTGGGTGTGGACCACATTGTTCTTCTCAGGTCTGTGTACTGGGGGCAATCCTGTAGAACATGTTTTGTAGTCATATTGTCCATTGTACAGTGCATAGGCTGGTTGTACCTATTTTGAATTTTGTGAACATGTGATTTCTCATTCTAATGTTGCCAGTGCGTAGGCGAAGTATAATGACTTGATCCCTCCTTGATAGTTGGTGGTATCCGTCACTCTCGTTAAGCTTTGGGTGTTCTCGTTTCCATTTTTCATGGAACTGACCTTTGAGGATGGATTCGGCTGCATCATAACTGAGCGGATGGTTCTCTTGTGGTAATCTCCCTCCCTCTTTAGCTAATTTGTCTGCGTGTTCGTTCCCATGTATATTACAGTGTGATGGCATCCACTGAATGACTAAAGTTATTGCATAGTTGGTCCAGAGTTGTTCTCAAGTCATCTAGTTCATTGTTCTTGTGGCTTTTTAGAGCTGATAGTACTGACAGTGCATCAGTCAGAATCACCAATTTATTGTGCATGTTATTTTTGTGTTGATTAGCTAGTGTTGCAGCATTTCTGATGGCCTCAGTTTCTGCTTTAAAGTTGTTTGAGAATTTTCCAGTAGCTATTGACATGGTGATCTCGTCCTGATTTTTCAGCGTCAAGAACACACCTCCCCCTCCATTTCTAGTGTCATATGTAGCAGAACTATCTGTGTATTTGTAGGACCAAGAGGTTGGTAGGTATCGTGTATGTGTTTTTCTCCTACGAGTTTTATTTCTGTGATTGGGTGCCTTTTTTCATGATTCCTGTTATATTTTCCTTTAAGTTCTGGTATTTTATGTTTCCCATGAAGAGACATATCAGATGGGCCCAAAGATTTCGATATTGTTTGGGAAAGTACTGGGTCTCCAGTAATTAGTTCATTTCCAATTGCAGCGAAGTTGCTCCTCTTTAGTCGTACAATTCCGGAACCAGTTATTCTTTAGTGCATGGGGGTGGCTAAGGAGCCTTCCATATTTCTCCGTTTGTTGCAATACTTTAGTGACCCGTCTGTCATCTAAGGGTTATAAACCTGTTACTGTTTCTAGAGTTTTGATAGGTGTAGATTTCATAGCACCAGTGATGATACGGGCAGCTTAGTTATGTGTTCTGTTAATTTTGCTAAGGTGTGATTTGGAAGCCATATCCCAGGCTGTGACTCCATACTCTAGAACTGGTCTGACTCTTCCTACGTATAGTCTTTTTAAAATATTGCTGTCTGCCCCCCAGTCCTTTCCAGCCAATTTCTTCATATTTGTTAGTTTTCTGGCTTTTTTCCTTGCTATTTCTATCTAATTTTTCCAAGTCATTCTACGATTCATGGTGACGCCAAGATATGTTGGGTTTTGGTTAATAGGGAGTGTATGGTCTTTTATCTTCAAGTTTGCAGAGAGTGTGTTTCTTGATAGGCTGAAAATTGTATATGTAGTTTTTTTTTCTTTGATTGGTAAGAACCAGGTGTTCGTCCATTTTTCAAGTTCGCCTAGGGCATCTTGCATCCTGGGTCCAGCCACCGACATACTTTCCTCGTGAGCCCATAACGCCAGATCATCTGCGTATATTGCTGAGTGTTTTCTGGGTGGAATGTCCATTACGATGTTATTTATGAAAATTAAGGAGTATTGGGGACAAGACTCATGGAAAGGCTGGTTAAAAGAAGACATGTGGCATTTCGAGACAAAACAACAAATCGTACCACAACAAAGTGGTTCCGTCAGCACAGATCAACTGAAGACCTGGTCACCTACATCGAACAGGAAATAGAGGATGGGGACTAAAGAGTGTTGGGGACAAGACTCCGCCTTGTGGGACACCTTGTTCAATAGAGACCTTCTTGCTTAGTTGACCTTGAACTTGTACTCTGGCCGTTCTATCCTGAAGGTATTGAGAGACCCAATTGAATAAACGACCGTGGATGCCAAGTCTAAAAAGCTTGTTCTTAAAACCCTCTCGCCAAACCCTATCAAAAGCCTTCTCCATGTCGACCCACACTGCCAGTGTGTGTTTCTTTTCTTGTAGAGCATCCTCTATTTATGAGACCAAAGGAATATTGCCAAACATACTCGGATTTTATAGACCGGTACTGGCAACCCTTGATCTTGAGTAAGCATACTATCAAGCGGACTATTCGTATATCTACTTAGTGAGTCAGGCTTTGACCTATGTTTAATGCGCTAGGTGGCCTCTGTGCTGATGAGAAATGGCTTTTGGAGATGATATACGGTCGTATTAGAGCAAAAAATGGCTAAGCAACAGCAAAGAAATGTAGATTAGATAGCCACTTGATGCAGTAACATCAAAGCTCTCACTAACCCAAACAAGGCTTCCGTCATGTAATGTTCGCTGAATAACATAATGGCCAAAAACACCATCCCACTTACTATCTGCAATAATGTAAATATAATGAGGAGTTATATTAAATATTTGTGAATGGCATATGACAGGACCCTTTCTTTCAATCACCTCGTTAGCAATGGCATTAAAATTTAGAGTTGTCAGGGTGATCAAAATCAAGGCCAGTAAAATCTCCAGCAATCGTTGTTATATTTTGCTTGTGCAAGCTGCGGTTCTATCAGCGCTGGGTTATGGTTTGGGTATGATCACTCTCTAGTCAATTTAGATAGCAAAGGTTAGTTAAGGTTCCGAATAAGGACCTACGGGCAATGCTCTGATGCACCATTGATACACCTATCTGCTGAATGAGGTACCTACTTGACTTATCGAGCATACGAATGCGACATAGTTCTTCTCATTCCCGTGCTTATTTGAATGTCATCAGAAACATAAATCATCCCTTGCATTAGGATCTGGGTGCGACGAGGGGAGGCAAAATTCCACTCTGTCAAAAAACGTCTTCTTTGGGAAAAGCAGCCATATCCGCTCAAAGTGTCGAAGCAACAATGTCATCAGATCGATCTTCTACTTCTGACTGAACTGGAAAAAAATCACTACGTGTGGATCAAGGACCTCACCCGTCTAGCATTTAGATATAGCAAACACAGCTATGAGAGCCATAAGAGAAATTACGCCACCTACAAGAGTAAGAGAGGTGAGAAGTTTCTTATGAATGTGTGGATACTAACGGAGGTTCATACCTAAGTTCGCAGCGATTGCCGAGCCACTAACCACACTGACAAGAAAGTTTAATAAGTTAAAATGGACACCGCAATGTCAAGAGGCGTTTAACACACTAAAAAAAGGATTAACTGTGATACCAATACTAGCGCACCCAAACAAAGATGGAAGAATGATACTATATACAGATGCCTCGGATACAGCAATAGGGGCATGTTTAGTAAATGAAAACACAAATATAGACAATGCAACTGGAAAAACAACTATACTAGAATCCCCGATCTACTTCCTATTACTCATACCTGGTGCCTCCACATCTTCTCGACTAGGATTTTGTTGAAAACCCACATTCCAGATAACTTGGGAATCGGGGCAAAAGCCCCAAAGAATAGAGATACCGAAAAAGGCAAAGACTATATCCTCCAGTTTATAATTCACCACAGGCCGATACGGGTACCGTATATCACTTTAACTTTGAGGCTCTGAACTTTCCCATCGAAGATTACGCCCACGACCCAGAGAAGAGTAGTACCAGTCAAATCGCCAAGCAAGTGCCCGGTTTATATTATGTAGCCATACTTGTGATGAGCAATGCAAAGTCGACCAGCTTTAATATGGAAGAAGCGCGCTCAGAGCACTTTCTCAAAATCCTTCGAACAGAACTGTAGGAGATCAATGTGGTGTTCCTATACATAGCCAATATTCTGATTACACGCAACGAATGGCGGGTATACGATACCGCTCGAGAGTATCTGCGGTGAGGCACTTGGTAGTAGTGACCAGGTGCGCGACCACTGTCTTATAACAGGGAAATTTCGTGGGGCAGTTCACAATTATTGCAACTTCAATCTACATATTTACCCAGGGAAAACTAATATCCTCATGGTCTTTCCCAATCTACGGGGTTATGATAGCTAACTCAAAATGCAGGCTCCATGAGGTATGTACAGGAGTGTGAAGACGGCGAGATATAAAACAAAGAAAAGCGAGTGGAGAGAGAAAGAGAGGAAGTAAAGAAAAATTAACTAAATTTCAAACAATATGGAGAAATAGGAGAAAATGGAGAACATTCTCCTTCGGACAGTTGCAATTATTCAGTAGCTCCCTCGAGAAGTTAGCAAGGAACCCGTAAAACCTCAAGGTCACACAGCAGGAACTACTGCAACGCAAGGGTAGTTTACTCATACGAGTAGATCGACAGATTCATTGAAACGCCTCTACCACCAAAGGAAGCCTTCTACATCGAACTTTCGTGAGAGCACATTTCCAACAAATATTTTGAGCAAGCGCAGAGAGTTTGGAAATAATCTAACTGTTATATTTTCTGCCACTACCATGACCTCTATCTTCGCATCGACGTCCACCTCCTAGTAGACGTGTTCGAGACATTCCGGGACACACTGTGACCTCGACCCAGCGCACTACTTCAGAGCATCTGGCTATCATATGATGCGTTCCTAAAAAAATTCAAAAGTAAAGCTTTAGCTCCTCACCAACACAAATCAGCACCTGTTTGTGGAGCATGCGCAGAGAGATGGAACATCCATGATGTCAAAACGCTTCGCAAAGGCGGACAACCCAGTGCTCAGATTTATGATATTACAAAGCCAAACAGCTGGATCATGAACACCAACCTATGCGGCTGGTCCATCGTTCATGTATTACAATTTGATGGCTTCCAATGGGTCAACCAAAGAAAGGTGAAATGCTGGCCACAGAAAAAAGTCTCAGAAGGATACATCCTAGAAGTTGACCTAAAATGTCTAGAACACCTACAACAGTCGGAGCAAATACCCACCTGCACCAGAGAAGATGGTTCTGTTCCGGATTGGTTGTCAGAGTTCTTTGTGAAAAGAGTGCCAAAAGCTGTTACAGATTGAATTCCAGAAAAGATGGTCCTGTTCCGGATTGGTTGTCGGAGTTCTTTGTAAAAAGAGTGCCAAAAGCTGGTCTCAAATTTGTGCAAAAAGAAACGGTCCTCAATAGAAACTTGAATCTATGTGTAGCGCTGGTCTTATGATTATCAAAGGCCATCGGGTGATATCATTTCGACAAGAAGCGTGGATGCCTTAGAGAAGGTTGGGGAAATTGGCTGTAAGTCGGAATTCTTGCAATTTTTTAAAATAATGTGTGTCTCGGTGTTTACTTTTGGGGTCAGGATTTTCTGCAATTTGTTTTTTTTTTTTTCAAAACAAATCCGACGCCGATTAAGAATTCTTCATTGCTCTCATGGAAAACATAGTGGGTGTGACTCGCTCATCTTGAGAATGTTCTCAGTATCACTATTTAATGTTTGTGCAACAGCGTTATTAAGAAAACCTACTCGACGCATGATAATTGTTTACGTTGTCAGAATGATCGAAATATAAGAGCACACCCATTCATTAGCATGATTCATTAGCATGATTCATTAGCATGATTCATTAGCATGATTCGGAAACATAATATATTGAAAGCTATTTCAGAGACCACCAACTCAGAGGCGCCTTATATGTGGGCCCTCGGAAATTGTTATGCTTGAAGCGCTCCAAGTGCTGCCCTATCCGGACTAAAATTTCTCACCATCTCCAAACTACCACCTTGCTATTCTGACTCTCTACCCTAGGCGTCGCGCTGCCATAGAGGATCTGATAGGTGGACAGACTACTTTTTTGCGATAGGTCTTTTAAACGTCACAATAGAACGTTTTATTTTCGACATTGAGTGTTTATAAGCGCTGAATGGAAAGCGGCCTTGGTACCTACTTCTGAATATCCTGGCGTTTCACCTTATAGAACTCAATACCAACCCTTTTTTTCTTATATATATATATATATATATATATATATATATATAATTATTATTATTAAACGTAAGACACTTTGGCGCACTCTTTCTTTAAGAAAATGTACACATTTTGACCGGCCGTTCGATTTTCAGGTTCCAAGATAGTTGAACAGAGTTTGTGTTGACCTAAACAGGATTTACTGTCGAATTCTGATTATTTTAAGCTCTCTAATGTAGATAACTGTGCTAAAGTCAACCGGATGTCTACCTTTGCGGATTCGCACTGGCGCCACGAAGTTTGTGCATCTGGCTGCGGGATTTTCAGTGAACATGGCACTGTGAATTCGACGATACATTCATTGTTATCAAACTTTTATTGACAGATCGTGTATTATACTTCAGCAACGGTCCGACATAGATAGGATCTGGTTAGATGAAGATTCCAATGATATACGTGAATCTTTAGCCCGGTGCTATTGATGAATCTTTAAGTATTTATGTTGCATACTTTTCAATGAGATGATGTTTAATTAGGATGATTCCACTGGCACGGGCGGTTGAGCAATTATGGATTTTAATTCTTTTGCAGTGATATCAGGGCTTTCGATAAACCATAACCATAACTTTCAAGAGGGCTACATTGAGAACAAAGGAAGATTCAGCATCGTGTTATTTCTCAGTCGTTTAACACTGTGGGATTTGCTGAAGAGGGAATCTGAACGCTTATGGACCGTCGGTCGGTGTACGGTGAAGATAATCCAGCGACTAACGACAACTATAAGTTGACTGTTGCACAAACACGCACCAACCAAGCACTTATTTTGAACCAAATAAAAAGAATTGTAAACACATATTTGGGTAGCGATGCACCATGTGCCTGCCCGGCAGCTTGTTTAATATAGTATGGCCCGCTTGAACGTACGGTATCATATCTTTATGTGTGCATATCTATGTTAGTCATATCTCATATCTTTGTGTGCATGTCAATGTTAGTCATGTGTCATATCTTTGTGTGCATGTCTATGTTAGTCATGTATCATATCTTTGTGTGCATGTCTATGTTAGCCATGTGTCATATCTTTGTGTGCATATCTATGTTAGTCATATCTCATATCTTTGTGTGCATGTCTATGTTAGTCATGTGTCATATCTTTGCGTGTATGTCTGTGTTAGTCATATCTCATATCTTGATGTGTGCCAGTGTTAGTCATGCTTCGTATCGCTGTGTGAATGTCTGTGTTAGTCACATCTCATATCTTTGTGTGTGCATGTCTCTGTTAGTCACCTCTAGTGACTCGGGCAGATGGTGCTCGTAAACCTGGGAGGGCCGACCATCTAAGGGCAGAATCCCCCTACAGAAAAGACAATCTGCTGCCTTGCAGAAAGATTGGGGACAATCAAAGGCTAAGGAAAGCAAACCTGAATAAACTGAAATCGGATGCACTGGCGCAGAACACGGTACAACGTTTTAACGGGTGTTCAATCAGAGTGGATCTGGCAGACTCTAATTGTGATGTTCTGTCTGTGGGGGCGATCAACACACTTAACCTGACAGCTGACTTCAAGTGAGAGTCTGGAATCCTACTCTGATTGAGTCCTGATCGCAGAGAGAGAGAGAGAGAGTGAGAGAGAGAGAGAGAACGTACTGGCACTTTTGGCACACATTTGATGACGTTGCTATGAATTTCGTACTCACATTTAGTGGGTGCTGCGCTTTTTTGTTGATCAGAAGATGTAGACAGTGAAATTCCTCACGACTTTATACACCCTAAATAATAACTGAAGATAGAGAACCATGGAGAAGGAGGACAGTCGAGTCTATCTGTGTTAAATCAACGAGATTATAGGGAAGCAGTAGAGAAGTGGTATAACCGGTATGAAGTGATGTGGCAATATGTAGTAAAGTATAATCATCATCAAGCACCATGTCTGCTGGCGTAAGTGATCATGTCTCTTCACAAATCTCGATCTCGACAGTTATTTATTATTTCTATTGTTGACCATCTGCCAAGCCATTTTCATTAGCTGTCTGGTATCTTTTCTCTTTGTTTCTCTCTATCTCTTCGTCCCTCTGGTCACAATATATTTCAGCTGTTCCATTCTCATTACATGACAAAAAAATTATGATTGTTTCTTCCTAATATCGGAAATTAGATCTCTTTTTGCTTAGGCCTCTTTCAGAACGTTTTCATTATTCCTCTTAGCTGTCCATGGTATTCTCGATATTCAAAACGTAAATTCTACAGTCTCCATTGATTTTCTTGTATGTTATCCCATTGTTCATGATTCACGTCTTTATTTTCAGACTGGTTCTACATAACATTTAAGAACACATTTTTTTTTGTTTCCTTTGTAACAAATGGATTGCACAGTATCTTCCTCGTTTTTTGTTTTTTTTTAAAACTGCTTTTTGCCTGAGCTATTCTGCATCTCACCTCTACCATCTGAGGTTAACATTGTTCCCAGAAATTTAAATTCATGTACACGTTTTAATTATTTTAATTAAATTAATTAATTTTTTTAAATTATTGATTAATAAATTCAATTTTTTAATATTATTGTTCCATTTGTCTTTATTACAGCGATGTCTTTTTTCTTCATGTAGTAACTAATAAGTTTTAGTAATTATGGGTGCAATGACTATGACTTCCGGGTTGGATTTTCTGTTGTTGCCACGGGTCAGGATGACCGCCTAATCAAATCAAAGGTTTGGGATTGGTGGAAATTGGAAATCATTTGGGAATGTTTCATCAAATAAAACATGGTGTTAGGCAAGGTTGTGTGCTGTCACCATATTTATGTAATATGTATAGTGAGATTATTTTAAGATCTATAAGGGGCATGTCTGGAATAAAAGTTGGAGGTCATAATATAAATACTTTAATTTATGTTGATGATGCACTCTTAATCGCTAAGAGTGAAAATGAGTTACAAAAAAATGTTAAACATTTCTTGAAGTAAAGCAAAAATAATGGATTCATCCTTAATAGCAAAAAAGACAGAAGTAATGGTAGCAAAAAAATAAAAAAACATCCCCGGAAGGCACAATAAATACAAGCGGAACAATATTAAAACAGGTAAATGAATTTAAATATGTGGGAACCATGTTAACACCAGATGGTAGATGTGCAATAGAGGTGAGATGCAGAATGGCTCAGGCGAAAGCAGCTTTAAAAAATGAGAAATATACTGTGCAATCTGATAATAAAAACAAGAAAAATTGAGTTATTAAATGTTATGTGGAGCTAGTCTTAACATATGGATATGAATCATGGATAATAGGACAATAGACAAGAAAATCACTGGAGGCTGTAGAAATGTGATTTTACTGAAGAATATTGAGAATACCATGGAAAGCTAAGAAGAGTAATGAAAACGTTCTGAAAGAGGCCTAAGCAAATAGAGAGCTAAATTCCAATATTATAAAGAAACAATCATCATTTGTTGGCAATGTAATGAGAAGGGAACAGCTGGGAGATGTTATATACTGTAACAACTGAGAAATCTGAGGGACGAAGAGATAGGGGGAAGCAAAGAGAAAAAGATACCAGAGAGCTTAAGGGAATATCTTGCTGAAGGTTAACAACAGAAATGATAAATTGCTGTCGAGATAGTGAGTTGTGGAGATGACAGTGTGACAGCGGCTCCATTCTTTTCTCCCATGACCGTGATCAGCTCGGTAGCAACATGGACGAATTACTACTCATACATGCAAGTCAATTATAATTTGTTTTTGTTGTAGCCATCAAACGATATTTCCAATAGTTTTCTTCAATGAATCTGAAAATGCTTCAGTAAAGAAGAGGCCTATTCTTTTTTTTTTCTTTACTTAGTGCTAGACTTTTATTTTAATTTCGTGTTGTGTATCAAACCACCAAAGTTTATTGTTTGCATTTCTTAAATCGTTGAATTATCTATATATCTAACATGAAGCTTCCTTTTTTATTTAAATATATATTTAATAGGGAGCCGCGATAGCTCAGTGGTTAGTGAACTGGACTACAAAGGACAAGGGGTAGGGTTCGATCCCAACCGACGGCTTCCGAGTTCTCCCAGCCTTAAATGGGTACCGGATTTTTTTCTGGGAAAGTAAAGCAGCACGGGCGTAATACCGACCACATTACCCCAAAAATCATGTGCTGAAGGTCTGTAAAATATAGGGTCACTAACACCATATTTCCCTATACGCCACTTGGCTTGACGGGGGTACTTTACTTTTTACTTTATATATTTAACAACAATTTAATTATTTGTTATTGTTTAGATCACCATGCTAACAATTTATACAATTATAAATCTAGATGGCATCATATCCATACGAGCAAGATTCAAGACTCTCTATAGAGAAACGGCCAAAATATATGGATACAAGAGACTTGGACATTCTTAAAGGCTTGATTCAGCTCAGTATTCAAGAGGTAAACATATTATTATTTCTTTTTATACTTTCTATTATTTAGTTTTTTAAACTGACGTTTGTTTTTTTATCTTCTTCATTTTTTTGCATGTAAAAGTAAAGTAAAGCGCCCCGTCACTCCAAGTGGTGTTTAAGGAATGTGGTGTTAGTGGCCATAATTTTTACACACATGATTTTTGGGGTAATATGTTCGATATTACGCCTTTGTCGCTTTACTTTCCCAGAAAAAAAATCGAGGCTCTTGTCCTTTGTAGTCCAGTTCACTAACTGCTGAGCTATCGCAGCTCCCATTTTGTGTGTAGGCAGCTCTAAATAGGTATTTGCTTCTTATATATCATGTACCCAGTGTTCAACACTTTCTGGTTCTTGGCCGCGCCTTATAAGTGTTTATCATGTACCTGCCCTCCGATAATAATATCAAAGTATATTATAATAGTATATTACATTAGTATATTATATTAGTATAATAATTCTTATTGACTGGGCAAAAACACACAACATGATGATAGGAAACACCTGGTTTAAGTAACATCCAAGACGTCTGTGGACATGGAAAAGCCCAGGGGACAACGTACGTAATCAAATTGATTATATAATGATAAGCAATAGATTTAGAAACAATCTGGTGTGTGTGAAAACTAGACCAGGGGCAGATTGCAATAGTGATCATGTACCAGTTGTGGGAAAGCTTAGAGTAAAATTAAAAACAACAAAACGAGCCTCAGTTAACATCAAGTTAAATTTAGATTTACTAAAATCAGACAAGAAGCTTCAAGACAAATAAAAAATCACAATTCAGAACCGGTACAATGCAATAGAGAAGATACAAAGAATTGATGAACAGTGGGAAATGCTAAATGAATCAATGCAACAAACATCAAAAGAGTTCATACCACCAGTAAGGACAAATTCAAGGAAGAAATGGATGACAGATAACAATTTGTAGCTAATGGATACAAGAAAAATAAATACAGAAAATAAAGATGAGTATAAGAGATTAAATAAAGAAATTGTTGTAAAATGCAATGAAGCAAAAGAAGCATGGCTAAAAGAGAGATGCAAAGAGATTGAAATGCAACAAAAAGGAGATGCTAAAGCTATATACAAACAAATTGAGGAATTTACAATAGCGGATGACATGCTCAAATCAATATTCATAGCCCTACCAAAGAAATCTGGTGCGATTGAATGCGATTGTTTCAACAAATAAAACCGGGTGTTAGACAAGGTTGTGTGCTGTCACCAGGTTTGTTTAATATTTATGGTGAGGTTATTTTAAGATCCATAAGGGGCATGCCTGGAATAACAATTGGAGGTCATAATATAAATAATCTAAGGTTATTATTGGTTATTGGTTATTGGTTATGGAAGGCCTCGGTATCACTGCAAACGAATTAAAATCCATAATTGCTCAACCGCCCGTGCCAGTGGAATCATCCGAATTACTAACACATCTCCCAAACAAAGAAAGGTAACTGTAGTCCCCATCGTAGCAGTCTCAGCACACGCCAAAAGACATAAGGCGAAACCGCGCAGAAAGTGAACACAGCCAACTGTTCCCTGTCATACGATATCATCATTCATCGTAAACAAGCGGGATATCGAAACAGGATCAAAACGGATGAGACACACAGCTCACGGTGTGCAAAGAGCACTTAACTCAGTAGCTCCTGCAACAAGCCGATCTTGGAATATGAGGAAACTGCAAGAAGGAACACTTTTCAGACATAGCCTTCAATGGTTCCTGCCGCCTATCCACCATATACCATGGAAGTTCGCGTCCTCCGATAAAAATCTAAGGTATGCTGATGATACAATCTTAATCGCTAAGAGTGAACATAAGTTGCAAGAAATTTTGGACATTATAGTGAAAGAAAACAAAAAAAATAAGGGACTCAGCCTTAATAGCAGAAAAACAGAAGTAATGGTAACAACAAAGAAAAAGGCACCTCAGTACAAAATAAAGACAAGTGGAACAATATTAAAACAGGTAAATGAATTTAAATATTTGGGAACTTTGTTAACCTCAGACGGAAGATGAACAACAGGGGTGAGATGCAGAATGACTCAAGCAAAAGCAGTTTTCTAAAAAATGAGGAAGATACTATGCAATCCATTTTTGACAATAGAAACAAGAAAAAGAGTTCTTAAATATTATGTAGAGCCAGTCTTAACATATGGATGTGAATCATGGACAATAGGAGAACAGACAAGAAAATCACTGGAGGATGCAGAAATGTGGTTTTACAGAAGAATGTTGAGAATACCATGGACAGCTAAGAAGAGTAATTGGAAACGTTCTGAAAGAGGCCAAAGCAAAAAGATAGCTGATTTCCAATATTAGGAAGAAACAATCATCATTTTTTTACCATGTAGTGAGAAGAGAACAGCTGGAATATATTTAACAACTGAGAAAATTGAGGTACGAAGTGATAGAGGGAAGCAAAGAGAAAAGATACCAGACAGCTTAAGAGAATGGCTTGGCAGAAGGTCAACAACAGAAATGATAAATAACTGTCGTGATCGAAAGTTGTGGAGAGACATGATCATCTACGCCAGCAGGCCCGGTACTTGATGATGATGATAGTACACGTCGTACACATATGAGCATATACAAAAAGCATGTGTATGGCATATTTATAGCACGTGCTTAGCACCTGTCTCTACATATACAGAACACATATAGAATATCCATAGCGCATATGGCACTTGTAGAGCATTTGGACGTCTGGACGTCCAGATGCGGTGGCATAAAGAAATATCAGAAGTGACCCTAAAACCCCTATGCGCACCTACTAAAGGTGAACAACAATTAATATTAAAATTACTACTCTTAGTATCCAATAACAAAACTTTTTAAAATCTTTTTCTGTTCAAACAATGAGTTCATGAGTTTCTGGAAAGAATCTAATTTTATTTTCAATAGTGAAAAATACTAATATTACGATGAGTAATCACCAATAAATTCTCTATCTTGCTGGTTTTGTTATCTGTGATAGGTGTTTTATATTTGAATGTTTGGGTCTCTTTAACTTATAAAATCTACAGCATTGCATGCATTCATAATATCGTGCGCTAGCGTGTTTATTTCATCTTCTTAATTGTTACATACATATACGTCGACAGGGATCCCCAACAGGATGTGTGCTTGATGTTCTCTCTAGTTCTCCATTTTTGCAAACTTGCTTAGACATGAACCATTTTCGATTTTACTCTTACAAACGATTCAGTCTTGAGAATCTGCTCGACAGTCGACATGGGAGCTCAGCAGTCGCAGGGTGTACAGTCTAGTATATGGGACAGACATTTTAAGTTGTGCTCTACCATCATAAGTTGTGTTCTAAATCTGGAGATCGTGGTCGACCCTTGTCATTTGAGCCTATTTATATTATTTTGTTTGGATGTATATTCCATTATGAGCGTCTTTACTTTAAAGGTCCGTGTGGCTATGCCCCCAACCCCCGTGAGGATAGAAAAGAATAGAGCCACTGTTACCTCACATGCATATCGTAAAAGGCGGCTACAGAGGTTTGGAATCGCCGTCTGCATTAATGGGTTGCATTATCAGTTATGTTTTTACGGAGAGCAATAACGTAGTTTTTTTGTTATTTGTTTGATGACTCAAACATTGAAAACATATTTGTGTCCTATATGTGTGAATATATATAAGTGTATGTATACATCTATCTATTGACCTTTCGAGCCGTAACCGGCCCATAGGGCGTAGACCAAGATACACCTTCTCCTATATGAATTTTTTGTTCTAGCAGTTTTCTTTTAAAGATATTTTATCAAATCTCGCCATCTGTCTCTGTTCTGTGCAAGCAGTTCTATCTCATTGAGGGAGCCGATTCCTGCTGCTCTTGCCTCTCTCATCAATGTTCTTCTCAGTGTCTCCCTGGGTCTTCCTCTTTTTCTTTTACCTGTTGTTTCCCATATGAGGGCTTGCTTTGCTATTCGATTATTATCTCTTCTCATCACATGTCCAACGTATGACCATCGTCTTTTCTTTATTACTGAAATTATTAGTGGTTGATTGGCGATTTCTCTAATTTCCTCGTTTGTTTTGAATTCGTTCCATTCTATACCAAGTATTTTCCTTAGACATTTATTTTCGAATGCGTTCAACTTTGTTTCTATATCTCTTGTTGTTTTCCAGCTTTCACACGCATACGTAAGGGTTGATAGTACATTTGATTTGAATAGCCTAAGTTTTGTGTTTGTGCTAATGAGTTTTGGTTTCCACAACTTTTCAAGGCTTCTGAAAGACATTGCTGCTTTAGCTATTCTGATTCTAATTTCTTTGCTCGTATCCCCTTCTCGATCAATGTGACTTCCAAGATAGATAAAGTGATCGATCTCTTCTACTGGTTTGTTTTCCATGTATATTTTGTCACTTGTTGGAATTAAACTTTTCATGACTTTAGACTTTTCATGATTGAATGTAGAGATTCTCTGTGGAAAATTCTGAAGCAATATGGTTTACCATCAAAAATCATAAATATTATCAAAGACATGTATGATGGTTACACATGTGCAGTTCGAACAGAGAAGGACTGAGCGAATGTTTCCCAATAGAAACTGGGGTTAAACAAGGATGTATTTTATCGCCCTTGTTATTTGGAATTGTTATGGACTTCATAATGAAGAAATGCTGCACTGGTAATAAAGGCATCGAATGGATACAAGGAGACCATTTGGAGGACCTCGACTTTGCTGATGACATAGTTCTCATCAGCAGTCAGATAAAAACGATGCAGGAAAACACAAATGTATACATACATATATATATATATATATATTTAAATATTTATATATGTATATTTATATAATGTGTGTGTATTGTAGCTGGAGAATGACGAACATCTGAACCCAGTCCTTGTGCGCGAAGATGAATTACAAGAATCTACTGAAAAGAGGGAAAGGTATATGGGTATTTGCATGAGGAAACAATACAACAATTTCATCCCATTTCCTTGCTTAAGAAACGGTAAGTCACTGTGATAATTCTATCTTACGAAACATAGAAAAGATAATATAAAATTTTACAAATTTTAGTTTTAGAACTCTCTATGTAAACGGCTGCATACTTCTTATATATCTAACTTTTCTGTGTGTTGAGACTAAATATAAGTGTCAGAAATATTCCTCCTTCTCATTCTTCTTTATTTCCGGTTTCCGCTTAATAAATCATTCGTAATTACATTATTAAAATGTGCACACAGACACACATACACACACATATATATATATATATGTATATATATATATATATATATGTATATATATATATATATATGTATATATATATATATATATATTTATTTATAATAAAACATACTAGAATATATATACATACTAGAAGGTACATGTTCACCGAACGGTTTGATAACATCTAAGTTTCACTGTGAAGAAATTTTCACTTGAGAAGAGAGTAAAATAAGAAAAAAATTGTCGTATTATCACAAATAGATCCCTTTAAACTCCTCTCTAACCATCCAAACATTTTTGTCCTATGAACTCTTCTCGTACGTTTCGACGCACTGTGCGCCATGCTGATTTCTACCGCGTACGTTTCGCCGCATAGTGCGTCACTCTTATATTGATTAGTGTGAAACTTTATCAAACCATATTTTTTTTACATGTTCCTTTTGGTTACGATGAAATCTAATTCCTTGTTCAATCATCTAAAACTTCATATGTAATGTGTTATATGTTAGATAAATATAAATATGTAGATTGATTCTTAAAACCATGAAATATTACAGAAAGAGTTAAACTCCACTCTCACCATCTAAACATTGTTGTTCTGTAAACTCCGTTCCAACGAAATTAATAATGCTGTCCCATTAAATTCTACTTTAACCAACCAATAATTTCGTTCTCAATAAACTCAACTCTAACCAAACATTTCCATCCTATTCATTTCCACTCTAGTTAACCAAACATGTATGTCTAATTAAACTCAGTTACAATGAAATGAATAATTCTTTTCATTTAAAATCTACTTTAACCAATCAAACATTCCTTTCACATAAACTCCACTCTAATCAAGTAACGACGCTATCTTCGAAGTGTACGGTCAATTCAGTAAATTCCCATTAATTGTTAATTGTTAAATTGCCATAATATTGTTACATTGTCATATTATTATTGTGAAGAGAAATATGACGAAAAAAAAATGTGATAGTTATAGAAATTGGTATTAACTGCAAAATTACACATTAAACGTTTCCTGTAATTAATTTTTATAAATTATATACTACAACTATAATTATAAATGTAAATAAAATTAAATTAACGTTTTCTGTATATTTATCATCATTCATCATCATATAGTATCATGGCTGCTGGCGTAGGTGATCATATCTCTCCACAACTCACTACCCCAATAAAGTAAAAAAAAGTAAAAACACCACGTCATGCCAAATGGCGTATAGGGAATATGGTGTTCTATCTATCTATTGTCCTTTCGAGCCGAAGACGGCACACAGGGCAGAACCACAATCTCAAAAAACAGAAACCTTGCGTGCCAAAATGGCACATATTGCAGAGATCACTGCTTCCAAAACTTATGGCTCTGTTTCCATAACAATACTTTTTACAATGACAGCTTGTCATGCCATCGATCAACCTCCTTAGTCGCCTCTTACGAAATGCCTGGAAGGTCACAGTGTCACTATTCTTTACTTCCCTCATAATGATATGGTGTTAGTGACCATACATTTTACAAACCTTCAGAAAATGATTTTTGGGGTAATGTGGTCGGTATTACGCCCATGCCGCTTTGCTTTCCAAGAAAAAAATTCGGTACCCATTTATGGCTGGGTGAAGCTCTTCTTAGCTGTCCATGGTATTCTCAACATTCTTCTATAAAACGACAATTCAACTGCCGCCATTGATTTTCTTGTCTGGTGTTCCATTGTCATCTTATGTTCAAAGTGGTTCTATATAATAATTAATAACTCTTGAAGACTAAAGAGGAGCAACTTAGCTGCAATCTCCAAGTACTGACAACTAGTGATCCAGTATTGTCCCAAACAATGTCGAAACCCATAAGCCATCTGATATGACTCCTCATGGGAATCACAAAATTGCAGAACTTTAGGAAGACATAATAGGAATCATGAAAAAATACACCCAAACAGACAGAGAGAAAGCACATAGCAGAAAAATACATAAACAACTACACACAGGACTCCTGGTCACAAATATACACAGATGGCTCTGCTACAAACGCCACCAGAAATGGAGGAGGAGGTGTGTTCTTGAGGCTTAATAACCAGGAAGAGATTACCACATCAATAGCTCCTGGGAAATTCTCAAGCAATTATTAAGCAGAAACTGAAGCCCTCGAAGACGCTGCTAAACTGGCTATCCAACACAAAAATAACGTGCACAAGAAATTGGTGATACTCTGATACACTGTCAGTCCTAACAGCTCTAAAAAAACCCAGTAACAGTGAGCTAGATGACTTGAGAACAACTGTGCAATAAACTTCCAGAGAGTGGTCATCCAGCGGATACTATCATACTGTAATATACACGGAAACGAACGCGCAGACAAATTAGCTAAGGAGGGAGGGAGATTACCACAAGAGAACCATTTGATCAGCTACGGTGAAGCCAAATCCATCATTAAAGGCCAGTACTATGAAAAATGGAAACAAGAACACCCAAATTATAACGAGAGGGACGGATACCTCCAACTATCAACTAAGGACCAAATCATCATACTTCGCCTACGCACTGGCCGCAACAGAATGAGAAACCATATGTTCACCAAACTCAAAATAGGATATACCAGCCAATGCCACTGTACCCTGGATAACATGACAACAAAAGACGTTCTACATGTTTGCCCTCAGTACACAGACCAGAGAAGGACCATGTGGCCTATTCCCACCTCCCTGGAAGAGAAACTATACTAAACTACGTTTATACCTTCTAAAATTTTGATTATTTCTTGGTGCTTTACTTTGTCAAATTTACTTTACTCCATCAAAACGACACTGTTCATCACTAATTTCTGAACTAATTTTGTTTCGCACTCTTCACATGATGATTCATAGTAATATCATAGACGTGTGACTCATATGGCTTATTGTGCGATAATCAGATCATCGCATTCAATCGCACAGAATTCTTGGTGGGGGGGGGGGGGGTGGGGGGGGGCTGTGAATATTGATTTTAATGGATCATCTGGCATATATCCGCTGTTGTAGATTATCATTTAGTATTTTTGTTATTATTTCAAAATCCGTTTCTAAGATAGCGGATCTAGTCCACGTTCTCTCGATCGCTGCAGAAAGTGCATTCGGTGTCTGATTAATTTCGGTTCTCCATTGCACTCATATGAGTTAAAGTCAAGATGATGATCTGCTTATTACATCTGCGCCGATAAAACGATGTCGTACGCCGGCAATGTTCCATTTTCGACAAATCAAGTCTAGTGAATGTGACCTTCCATCGTCTAGGCTTGTTCTGCGCTTTACTTCATATTGGTACTGTTCATGACCGTTGTTGGATTTCCTTGACGCAAGTTATTTCCACGTTACTCATTAATGTGAAATGCTTCGTCAGCCGCAGTTTTATCTCTTTAAGGAATTTGCACCGTGTTCTGTTCGTCGTAGGCTACATTCACTAGAGTAATCAGGATTTTAAAGGGCGCGCCATTGCAGTGCGTCCGACAGTAGTATGTGTGCTACGTCATCTAAATGGCTCACCGTAAATCCCTAGACCGGCCGTACGCTAATCTTACGGTCTGTTGTTTGATGTGCGACGGGGATAATCTGACGAATAACTGTGTGTTTATATGTTCGGAATTGGAGTCAACAACGATGTCCTTAACATCATCAAGCGCTATACATTTTTAAAGAAATATGACGATCATCATTTTCGGGAGGACGTGAACTTCCGGTATATGGTGGATAGGCGGCAGGAACCATTAAAGGCTATGCATGAAAAGTGTTCCTTGTTGCAGTTTCCTCATATACCAAGTCCGGCTTGTTGCAGGAGCTACTGAGTTAAGCTCTCTGTGCATACCGTGAGCTGTGTGTCTCATCCGTTTTGATCATGTTTCGATATTCCAATTGTTTACGATGAAGAATGATATCATATTACAGGGAACAGTTGGCTGTGTTCACTTTCTGCACGGTTTCGCCTATGACTTTTTTTGCTCGTGCTGAGACTGCAACGATGGGGACTACAGTTACCTTTCATTGTTTGGGAGATGAGATATTATTCGGATGATTACGCTGGCACGGGGGATTGAGCAATTATGGATTTTAATTCGTTTGCAGTGATACCGAGGCCTTCCATAGCCGAATAACCAAACGTGCATACCTGAAGATAAGTGCAGATAAAGAGCATCCATTGCATCATGAGCTCAACACAGAGAAGGGTGTCAGGCTAAAAAGAGGCAAATCATGGGTGGACCAATCAGGAGATGTCATCAAACAGGTCTGTGTGTTTACCAATATCAACGCTGGCGAGGAGTGGATACCGGTGCCTACGTCATTCAGAGGGATATTGTATTGTCACACTCCTCAGGAAATGTAGGCAATAGTACTCAGTCGTATACGTTATGACCACGAGTACATGACGATAGAAGTGATGGCAGCGACCACGGCATTCATCTAGTTAGAGTCACAACGCACGCCTGTATACTGAGTGATTCGATGAGCATGATAAGAAAAGTGGAGGTCATTGGGAGTCATTGCGGAAGTTGAAAATACGTAAAGTTACCTTTGTTAACGTCCCTGGACATGCGGGAGAACGGGGAACTGATAGAGAGGACAGGTTGGCCAGCTGCACTAATTTTGAGGACTGTCAACCAATGGATCGGGTGGACATCATCAATTCCCTCCGGGAAGTGGGAAGGACACAGGACTTCGACAACAATGAGTCCACGTCACTCCTTCGGATGACAAGATGGGAGTTAAGATGGGCACAGCCAGAAACGAGAAACTTAGGGGGTGTATGAAGACTAATTAACCAACACAGAACTGGAGTAGTCAGTCGATGAACACTGCGAGACTTCCTGAGGAGGGGATCTGAGGACTTAATACATGTTCGGAGTGCAATGGTGATGACCCACTAATAACTCAATAAAAGAAAAAGTAAAGTACACCCGTCACGCCAAGTGGCGTATATGGAATATGGTATTAGTGTCCATACATTTTACAGACCTTCGGCACATGATTGTTGGAGTAATGTGGTCCGTACTACGCCCTTGCCGCTTTACTTTCTTAGAAAAAAATCCGGTATCCATTAAAGGCTGGGTGAACCAGATGAACGTCGGTTGGGAACGTACCCAACCTCTTGTCCTTTGTAGTCCAGTTCACTAACCACTGAGCTACCGCAGCTCATAATAACTCAATAACTCTCTCTCTCGCTAAATATATATATATATATATATATATATATATATATATATATATCTGCGATCAAGTCTCAATCAGAGTAGGATTCCAGACTCTCTTATGACGTCAGCTGTCAGTTTAAGTGATTCGATTGCCCCATATAGTTTCTCTTCCAGGGAGGTGGGTGTGGACCACATTGTCCTTCTCAGGTCTGTGTACTGGGGGCATTCCTGTAGAACATGTTTTGTTGTCATGTCGTCCAGTGTACAGTGGCATTGGCTAGTTGTACTTATTTTGAATTTGGTGAACATGTGGTTTCTCATTCTATTGTGGCCAGTGCGTAGGCGAAGTATGATGACTTGATCCCTCCTTGATAGTTTGAGGTATCCGTCCCTCTCGTTATACTTTAGATGTTCTCGTTTCCATTTTTCATGATACTGACCTTTGATGATGGATTTGACTTCATCATAACTGACCGGATGGTTCTCTTGTGGTAATCCCCCCTCTCTCTTTAGCTAATTTGTCTGCGCATTCATATCCGTGTATATTACAGTGTGAAGGTATCCACTGAATGACTACTCTCTAGAATTGAGTTATTGAGTTATTTGCGGGTCACCATCATTGCACTCCGAACATGTCCATTGATGCTCAGATCCCCTCCTCAGCAATTCCCTCAGTGACCAGCGACTGACGACTCCAGTTCTATGTTGGTTGATAAGTCTTCTTACACGGCCACTAAGTTTCTCATTTCTGGCTGTGCCCATCTTAACTCCCATTTCCATCATCCGAAGAAGTGACGTGGATCTGTGCTTGTCGAAGTCCTGTGCTCTTCCCACATCTCGGAGGGCATTGATGATGTCCGCCCGATCCATTGGTTGCCCGTCCTCAACGATAGCGCAGCTATCCAACCTGTCCACTCTTTCATTTCCCCGTACTCCCGCATGTCCAGGGACATAGACAAAGGTGACCTTACGTATTTTGGATTTCTGCAACGACTCTACCTATTGTATGCGTACAGAGCCCTCCTCTACGTTTTTAATCATGCTTATCGAATCATTCAGTATACATGCGGGACTGTAGTCTTGTGACTCTAACAATTTGAATGCCTCGGTCACTGCCATCACCTCCATTGTCATGCTACTCGTGGTCATGACGTATGCACCACTGTCTTCTTTGACTATTCTGCCTGCCGAGTGTGCTGTAAATGCCCATGCACTTCTTTGGTGTCGTCTTACAGATTCGTCTGTATAGATGACTGCATCTTTCTCATCGGTGTTATCGCAGAAGACGACCATTGACCTCAGCATTAACCACGACCGGGTTCTGTTCCCTACTTTTCCTGTTGAGTGTGACAATACACGAGAAAGTCCCCTTGAATGACGTAGGCACCGGTATCCACTCCTCACCAACGCAGATATTGGTAAGCCCACATACCTGTTTGATGACATCTTCTGCTCGGCCCACCCATGATTTGCCTCTTTTTAGCCTGGCACCTTTCTCTGTGTTGAGCACGTGGTGCAATGGATGCTCTTTATCTGCACTAATCTTCAGGTATGCTCTTGCTCTCCAAATCTTGATTCTGTCATCCATTGTTGGAAAGTTAAGAAGATACCTCATTGCTACACAGGGAGTGTCCCTTGTACATCCAAAGATAATGCGCATGGCTTCATTTTGTATTTTCTCCAGCCTATCAATTTGAGTCGTAATTACAGTAAGAATTGCCAGGGCATACTCGATTGGTGCGAGGACTAATCCCTGGAACAGAAGAATAAGTAGCCTCTGCTCGATGTTGGCAGCTGCCATGACCTTCAAGGCGGCTAATCCTTTGCGGGATTTTGTTATCACATGGTCGACGTGGTCCCGAAAACACAGGCTGCGATCAAACTTAACTCCGAGGTATGACATCAACTTGTCTCTAGAAGTTATTGCATAGTTGCTAGGGTTGTTCTCAAGTCATCTAGTTCATTGTTCCTTTGGTTTTTTAGAGCTGATAGTACTGACAGTGCATCAGTCAGTATCACCTATTGATTGTGGTACATGTTATTTTTGTGTTGAATAGCCAGTTTTGCAGCATCTCTGAGGGCCTCAGTTTCTGCTTTAAATCCTTATATCTTAGCACTAGTCTGCCCTTTGGTCTCTTTCCGTCCTTAAGTTCACCATACACTATTTGTTTGGGAATACGATTGTTTGCCATTCATCTTACATGGCCCAGCCACCTTAGTCTACAAATCCCAAGTGTTGTCATGAGCGATGGGAGATTGGCTCGTTGTAAGACATTAGAGTTATTTACTTTGTCCTGCCATTTGATGTTCATAATCTTGCTACGGCAACGTACATGAAAGCTGTTTAACCTTTTTTCCTGCCCTGCATAGGTAGTTCAAATTTCTGATCCGTATAGAAGTGTAATAAGCACACAACTTTGGTAAATTTGAATCTTAGACCTGAGTGTTAAATTGGTGTTGGCCCATGCTCTATACTCTATCTTTAAGAGAGAAAGAGAGAGAGAATAGTCACATTGTGAAATCCAGACAAACTTTATATGCAGCTGAAAATTGTTACTATTTTATCTAAATAACTTGTTAACAGACAATTATTTGAGCAATTGCGAATTCAGTTGAAATAGAAAATGTTTTTGATTTATTTTAAGTAGGAAGGTGAAAAATTGATACATTCCTGAGAGCATTAGACTTTATGAACGTTCCCAATGGTACACGCCCTTTCTAACTCTGAATTTTCAGTTTGCATTGCTTAATTAACTATGCCATACATCTTTTTCTTTATATTGTCAACAAACCTATTTGAAAATATACTTTGCAGCTTCAGAAAATTCTGAAAATATCGATATATAAATTCAGGTAATTCAAACATTTCGAAAATATTATCATTTAAAAAAAAAAAATAAAAACAGTAAAACGTCCAAAAGTGTTTGTGCGTGTGTTTTTATTCAATAGCAGACATTAAAAAAAAAAATTTACTAAGTTTTCGTAACTTTTTATTCTACAGGTCGCTAAATAGAACAAATGAAACCCACGCAACTTTATACAGCAGATGTTCTTCCTCATTTTCTGTGTTTGGGTCGGATACAGAACGAAAATTTATTATAAATGCTGTGTACTAAATTGATAAAATGTATTAGTTATTGGTGCAACAAATTACTGATTGCCATTTTTTATTTTTATTTTATTACAGATATCAAAAGAGTATTTTCCAGTTTTGTTTTATTAAGACGGATTGAATCATTCTTAATTGTCTTATCTTCAATATATTATTCCTGAAGGAACTAATAATGATACACATGTCATTTTTATTTCTTCCTCACTAGTTAGCGGTTTGGGCTGTATATTACACCTTACGATTCAGTCTTCAATATGTATGTGTTCATAACTGTCGTCCTAGCTAAAGATGTAAACAGCTGATTGAAATTTATTATATCTGGTTTTGGGAGAACTGAATAGTATGTACGTAATACACATGTTAGTAAATAAATCACTTGTCCCAACAAATTTAATTTACTGGTTTTTTTTTTTTAAGATATTGTACATATGTTTCGGTCCTATACCTCCCCTGTCAGACCACAGCAATGATAAAATGCTGCAAAGAAAGATAGTATGCTTTAGAATTATTATTGTGTTGTAGTGTGTTGTAACTCACACAAACATTATTTATATATATATATAAATTATTATAAATCATTCCAAAGTATAAAAACAAGCCCAAACATTCCTCTCTGTTACCGTGGGCAGCAACAAAACCACGAAGAAAAGCCGTCATACATGGTGCATAACGAAGTTATTGGTCAAGAAAAGATATCTATGTGCCGTTAACTTGATGATTCTTGTAATGGTCAATAAACATGTACTGTAGAAACAACCATTCTATGGTGAAATCGATGCCCTTTCTTTATCATTGAGAATTGTACAATAGCTCGTTTCAAATCACTTGCCCAACTTCAAAACGCTATTGCTCAGAAACCGTTTGTTAAATACTGTTGAAATTTTCCAAATGTTATTAGAATGCAAAAGACCCTTTAAATGTATATTTAACAAATATCTTGCAGCTGCAGTTTTCTTAAAGCGATGAATTTCTTTGATGTTTGTCAAAATTGTAAATTGTGAACCCCTAAATAATAGAAATTACCGTAGTTGCTGGTCTATGATTAATTTTCACTAGGTAAAGGCGTGGCCGTAATGGGGAAATAACTGAATAAGGAAAAACACCAGGAGAATTATTGTCTTCTCAGTTCGAGGACGGACGATAATATCAAGGTATACCTGTATGTCGAATTTTCATAGTTGTGTGGTCCTGAAAAGGACCGTTTGTTGAACTAATTTAAGGTAATATAGGGGCCAACATTGTGCGGGCTATATACTTTCATTCTGAATCAGACGAGTCTAAAAGATTAATAACTGTTTGGGGTTGAACATTCCACAAACCATCATTTTTCCAATATTCCTCTTCCTGTTTTAAGACGTGGTCTTCACATTTAGCCCAATAATCTTTGTCTATATTTAATAAAGCGAGATTAGCAAGAGTCTTTACATCGCATATTTTGAATGTTGTATTTTCATCTGCCACTTGTCCTTTTAATTTTGCCCAGATTAGTTCTATTGGATTTAAATGAGCATGGTAAGGTGGCAGCCTCAAACTTATATGACCGTGCTCTTGGATAATCTTATCTATTTGAAAAATCTTTGTCCTTTGTTTTTGTTTTACTAGAGATAGTAATTCAGGTTTTAAGTACATGTTATTAAATTGTATGTGCTCCTTTGTGAGCCATATCTTAATAGCATCTTTTGTACTGGATGACGTCGGGACTTTATCTTCAAGTGCAACAATGTTGTGGTACGCTGCATTGTCCATTATTAGGCAAGATTGTCGATCTAGTGATGAGAGAACAGCATTTTCAATCCAATGTCTAAATATGTGACCATTCATCTCAGAGTGATAATCCCGATTGTCTATGGATTTTGAAAGAAAAATGAGCTCTGCATTCTGTATTAGTCCATGTTGTCGACGACCTGCATGAGCAATTATCAAGCGCTGTCCTTTGCTGCTAGGTATTAATCTCTTAATATTTCCATCTGATGACTGCCATTCCCTTTGGTTAGTGTGGTGAGCATTGATCCATGTTTCATCCAAGTACACAATATCATAACCTTGCTTGCGCACCTCGTTTACTTCACGTAAGAACTTGCTTCTCATGACTACTATATGTGGCTTCTCACAGATGATGTTTCGTCCATTGGAATACTTTCTGAATGTAAAGCCTGCAGCTCTCACATTCCTCCATAATGTAGACTTTGATATTTCAATACTGTTGTTCTTTTTCAGCGATACTTTTAATTTTCTTATTGTAACAGTTTCATTCATACCCAACATTTTGCGAATTTCACTTCTAATAAGTTCACTGTCGAAATTATCCAACATTTTTGCTCTTCCTTGTGATTTTGTATATTTTGAACATTGACGGTCACGTGCTTGAATCTAGCGATTAAATGACCGTTTAGATAAATCCAAAATGTGTCTTGTCCTATTCTCAGGGTTTTCTAAAGAATGAAATAATCTTCCTCGTTTAGCCTCTTTGCAAAAATAGTCATACATTTTTATTGCGATGTTTTGTAAACTGCAGAATTTCATTTTAAGACTCATGATAAATGTTATCGTTCCACGTCGACACCTCTGAATGAACGGAAATGGAACACACAATTTCTCGTGTTTTTTACAAGTGTCTAATTGTGTCAAAAAACCACGGTGAAAGTGTGCAAACACGTCAATTTTACCGTGTATGGATTTTTACTCGCTATTTTTAACTTAAAATACTGTAAACATTAAGTTTTGACTACATCAATGGGTCGTTATAAATTTATATGAATCAAATAAGCAACAAAAATAAACAAATGTTTTTTTTATGAAATTAATTCCCTGTTGGGTTCTAATCATTATAACTTTACATGCAAATTTTGAACAACTTACAACAAGCGGTTAAAAAGCTATCGATTTTAAAAGTTGGGAACGAGTTATGAAACAAGCTATAATGTTATTTTATCAATGTCACTTATTGAAGTGGTTAAAAGTGCAGTATCATCAGCGTGTGCTATTTCTGGTAATGCGTGATCACTTTAAAAAATGGCTTAATAACACCTGAACTGAAATTTAGAATAATATGTGTTATTGCCTCTCAATATTGCTGTAGGTTGCAGTCAAATAGACACTAAATTAGTAAACAAAGAAAAGAATTGAAGCCCGTGTAGTACGATTTGTACAAGAATGAGAAGAATTTGGTGGACAGAGAAGAAAAATAAGGAAGCTGAAAATTAAGAAAAAAAAAACTATTTAATACAATTTTAAAGGACAAATAGCATTTTACGATACATAGAGAGACGCGATAACATACTGAAAGTAATCTTGGGGGAGACAAAATACAAGGGAAGTGAGGAAAAGGCAGACAAAGACTAAAACTGACTGAAAACACAGAGAGATGGTCCAGAGAACCATGACGGAGTGCATTATCAAGACAAAAGACAGTTAAATTTGATTTAGCACTGAGAACAACTCTGCATGAAATGCAGCTGTAGGTGGAGAATGAATATTAACGTTTATTCTCCATGGTTAGGGAATTTTTGAAGAACTATCGTTTTATCATTTTCGAGAAGAAAAAAAACTACTAATACGCCTGAAAAATGTAATTAATGACGAAGAGATTGTTTTAGTCAAGAAACGATAAAAAAAGACAGCTCACATTGATGATGACATATTCTAAAACTAGTCTTAGTAATAAAAATAATGTTACATAAAAAGGGGGAGGGTAAAAAGAGCGTCAAGCGTATGAGTAATCAAAACGTAAAAATATATTTGTTAATCAGTTGTTTCTTTTTTGGGTGATGTGGTTGGTTCCAGGCCAGACCGCCCTAATTTCCCTTAAAAATAAGGTACCTAGATGAGCCTAGAAGCCGTCCATCGGAATCGAACCTGCCCTATTGTCCAAGTAGTTCTGTGTACTGGGATACTACTGCTCACAATCTAACATATTTTATATCTATTAATATATATATATATATTTATATGGGGAAAAATACAACCTCAAGAAGAAATTGAAGCCATGTGTGATTTTGGAACAGAAATAATAACGAAAATAAGGAATGATATCTACAACAGCGGGTAAATACCAGACGACCTGCTCAAATCAATATTCATAGACCTTCCAAAGAATTCTGATGCGACTTAATGCGATGATAATCGCACAATAAGCCCTATGAGTCACGTGACTAAGATGTTACTAATAATCATTATGCGAAGAGTGCGAAACAAAATCAGTCCTGAAATTAGTGATGAGCAGTGTGGTTTTGTTGGATGTAATGGAACGAACAATGCCAAATATAATATAAGATCTTTAGTAGGAAAAGCCATAGAGGTGAAAACAGAAATATATACCTATGTTTAATAAATTAAACCAAAGCATTTAACAAAGTAAAGCACCAAGAAATAATCAAAATTTTAAAAGGCATAAATGTAAACACTTTCGCTGGCTGAAAAGCCGGCGTACAGTATTCGAAACCCGCGGTAAACAGAAAGGACTTTTTAAAATCGGAGGTGAACTAAAAAACCTGAGTCTCGTGAGTAGTATGTAAATGTTCCCTACGAGCCTTGGCGATTTTATAGGGATTATATTTGAAAAAAAGGTGGTGGAGAGTGGTGGTGACTGGTGGAAACTAGTGGAGACTGGTATAATGGTGAGCCGCTATATAGGGACTATAATAATAAAAATATACTGGTGAATGGAATCACCTCTCTCTCTTTTACGACAAAAACAAAACAAAAACAACAACACATAACAGGGTGTGCTAAATTTATAAAATATGTATTATATAATTAATACTAAATGAAAAATATACATCAAATATTGTCCACTCGAAGATTAATATAAGTGTATAATACAATAGGCAAACGTCTGTAAGTTAGTAATACACCAATATATGGATCTAAAAACTACAGTATACATATCCTTAAGGAAATCTAGTAATATCGTATACTATACCTCGGGGAAGTAACAAGTGTCCTCACTGAGAGGTCCATCACCTCGGAAATTGGTGTTGAGTTTACAATAAGGGTTATAGGAGCTGTAGGAGTTTTATCAACAGACATATCTATAGCAGCTGTGGGAGCTGAAATGTAGGAAATAGACATAGGTGTATGTCGCCTACACCGGCGTCTATTATACCGTAGAACACGGCGACGTATATGACCTATTGATAACTCGTAAAGCTCACCGTTCGAGATTGTCTGTGTGATCATGTCGTGAATATTATAATTCACCAAATCCTAAAAATTATCTGGTGAACAACTGTGGGCTAACTGGCTGGGATTATTGGCCATACATCCGCTGCAAAATAACCGGATATCACACGTTAAAGCTTTCCATACCTTTTTGGTTACCATCTTTCGGGCTGACATCTGAAAAAGATGCACAAATATATACATAATAACGATAAAACGAAGTGAACAAAAATATAACAACCACAGTGGAGATTTTATATATTTTATTAATACCACAACATCTAAACATTTTACTACATCTAACGTAGAATGATAAAGCACACAAAAACACCAGAATGATAGGCGACATCCTAAATGTCCAATCAATTATATTCTAATCTGGCCTCGATCAAGATTGATGCTATCATAGACAGAAGATTCTGTAATAGTCACTGTTATTTGGATAAGTCACGATGATAAAACTCTCAGGTGATAAACACGTGTTTAGCTAGTTGTGCCCTGTGAGACTGGAGCATTAGTCACATTTCTAGGAGACAATGACCATGGTGTTTCTAACTGAAGATGTTCAAAATATTTCATCATGTATATCTCAGCACCGACTGTCATTATATGTATGTGATTGTGGAACGTTTAAAAATTATTACACGATATCTAACATAGTTTCATATAGCGAAACACAAAATCAACACCTCATCTGTGACACTAAGTGTCCATTCATTTTCTTTTAAGCTGGCCTGGATAATTTTTGTCGCTATCATACACAGGACCACTGTAATAATTACTTGCATAAGTCTCAAAGGAGGTAGCTGGAGGTGTCATGGTGGTCATGGATCGTGCTGTTGTAGTTGGTGTTGCTATCTGAAGACGATAAAAGTCAGCCAAGATTTCGCCCTGCAAACCTACGAGATTCTCAACTCTGCACGTGTCCAAGTAACCCCGGTCCTGGAAGGAAATTTGAACTCTGACTCCCCAAAAAACTGTCTAATGTGAACCATAGTCGCGTCTCTGAATGTAGTGACATACACAGCTTTTTGTCCCGTCACAAATGGTATGATCATGGCATAGCCATTGGTAACGTAAACCCAGTTACTGGGTACACCGAGAACTGTTCAGGCTGAGGTAGAGGTGTCTGTCATCATCCTGTATTTCGCAGCGTCGACGAATACTGGTTGTCTGTAGGGGAATGCACACAAACCTCATATATATATATATATATATATATATATATATATATATATATATATATATATATATATATATATATATATATATGTATATATATATATGGATAGATGGATGATAGATAGATAGATGAATAAATTGATGGATAAAGAAGGATTAGTACTGTGACCCGACCTAATCCGGTGTTAAATAGCATGTCCAGACGTGTAAATATATAAACTGAGCACACGTGACTTAATTAGCCATGGTGTGACTAGGCGATATACAACTAGATCTTTGACGTATTGTCTCGTAGATGAGGTGAAAGGCATTAGGACCCTTTGCAATGATCCACCTCTAGTTTTAATCAATATGAAATACAGAGTACAGGCCACACGTGTTACTGAGCAGGTGTTGCAACTGGCGAGAGTTGTAGAGGAGGGGGTTGCTGAATTCCTCTCGATAAATTCAATTATATCGTCGTACACAGGAGGTAGACCAAATGAGTCAAAATACTCAAAGTGACCACACCATTATAATAAAGGGTGACCAATGGGTACCTGGTCTGTTGCTGCAATCCGTATTGATCACAAAGGCTGCAGTCTTTGTTGAATATATAAATTTAGGCAAGTGATCGCGAGCTACGACTCTGTCTAGATGTACTCGATTCGCATAAACATCAGAATGCAAGAGATTGGATATGTCGTTGATATTCAACCCCGATTAAGAATCCGTTATAACCGATCGGGTTTTGGATATCTCTATTACTGAATCGGTTTCGGCGTAAACGATAACTTGTAAGGGTTATGTAGTGGTCGTGGAGGTTTTAAGATCGATTGAAAGAGGGGCTGATCGCGCCATCTCAAACTGGTTACCATCGAGAAGCGAAGGGCTGAGATCAAATCCATACAGAACAAAACCGTTCTTGAAATCGTTATACTCGAGGTTCATCCCGGCATCTTTCCAACCAAACTCATAGCCAACTTTGTTCCAGAGAAGGCCCTGACGTACTGGTTGTAAGCATAGTCCATAGCGAGTGGTTTTCCTGTTACGGAACGACCCTCAACGCTAACGTTGAGGTAAGTCAGGCCAAAATTTTGGAAATTGAATGGATTAGACTTGTAAGCTCCGTTAAAAGCCCTTGAGGTAACTCGCCGGGGGAGCTGCTGCTCTTCTTCTCTTTCTTCTCATGCCGCTTCTTGATTAGGTGCCTGCCAGATGATCAACTACTCCTCGTAGCAATCGCTGATCAGCTTCCTTGGCGTGTTCTTTAAAGGATTCTCCTACATTCCTACCGGCTAATGCATCTTTGGCCACCTGTAAGCCCGTACCCACCCCCTCTCTCAAAAGTGCCATGCCTCCCGTATTTAACCATGGTAGAACTGATCTGCCCAATCCACCAAAGAAACTTCCAAGACCACGTCCTCTTTTACTTCTCCCGCCAATAAAAACGGGAAGCCCGTGACCGGCCTGCTGACAGTAAAAGTCTTCATAGACTTTGGCATTTCTTCACAGTGGAACGTGTCTCACCATTTTCCTCAACCCAGATCAAAATGTTTGCGTGTCCGAAATTGTAACGTCACCACAGAGGTCCCAGGCGTAAATGGAATGTACTGTCCCCTATCGTTGGTTAAAAGGATTTCCACCGTGTCGAATGATAATCGACTCAGCGGCACATAGTGTGGCTTGTCGTAAATGCGGAACACGGAAGCCGATGCCCTATCTAAATACTGGAGCGGTTCTCAATAAAGGTACCATTACATCTCAGACAGGTCTCGAGGCAACTAATTCGCAGTAGACGTATATGTTTTTCATAACAGTATCTAGATCTACCACATCCTCTCCTTGCTGTACCTGATTAGTATCTGTCATGTGACTCGAAGTCATTCCTAAGATATTTTTCAGGACCTCACTAATTCTAACGTTAGCCTCTTTTTCATGTAGTTTGATGAGGGCCTTCTTCGAATTCTTGTTATAATTGATTCTTAGTTGAGGTGACTGTTTCTTTTTACCGATCTCCCTTTGCAAAATCACCCGATTAATCTCGTCAATAAATTTGTCGGGATCATTGTATAGACCGGGTGGTAAATTTATTAGTACGGGTGGAATAATGTCACCGCTTTCTGTCGGTGGAGATTACTGTATCCACACCTCATTTTCTAGAACGTTGTTGTAACTATTGGGCATTTGAATCTCAGCTGGTCCGACTTCGTATTGTAAAGCTATGTCGATAGCCTGAGGCAATTTCACGAAAAAGTGTCCACAGTTATTGTCTTGGTATAGATACATAGAGGCATTGCTCGGCAGTGTCACATAAAAACTCATCCTGTGTATTAATGTTTTGTTTCTACCTTCGGGTTCGGTAACATGTACCCAAGACAGCTGCTCAGTAATGCAATCCAGAGCTTTTCGTCGTGTGGATCAGGTTCGTTCGCGCGTTAGATTGAGTAGTGACACAGCGATGACGACGTATATAACCACCATGTGGCACAAAAAAACGATGTCTGGTCGTGGAAGTAATTTACCAAAAAAGGGCCACAGCGATGCTGTCTCTCCGCTTCTCCCTCGTTCTGACTCTTGTTCAAGTGACCGAAGTACCGGATCTTCCACATTTTCTTCTACTTCCATCTCTACATCAGTAGTTGTATCTCGATATAAGCTTGGCGGATACCCAGGTATTGAATGACGAATTATACCCGAACCATTTGACTAAATACTCTGTAGCTCCACCTACTCCTAAACGTTATTGTAGAATACTTTCTATTCAATAAACCTGTTAATCGCCAACTTTTTGTAGTTCCTCGATGTAAACGAACCTTTCAGCTCTTCACCCGCATCGTCTTTTCGTTACCGGTATGGTTTTGTTTATACGACTGACTGTAAACAGTTCCTCTGTGCAGGATGGTTTACCCCTTTTTAAGATTAGTTCTGGATTGAACTATCCTAACTCTATCCCCTCTTTAACCACCGGATAACTTTTGTCCCTCTCAGACTGAGGTACTTTTATTATACAACGTGTTCCACACTTGCTGTTGATTTTCTACATTAACTTGGGCAGGTGCCATTTTAATACTTCTATGATAAGAAGTAGTTTGCAGTTTCGCATCAGCAGCGGTAGAGTTTCAATAAATCTCAGGGAGTTAGATTTCGTAAAAAATCTCCACATTTTCTCTTTTAACGTGCATTTAAACCGCTCCACGACGGCATATTTTCTTCCCGGAGATATTTTAGGAAGATTTTGTTGGCGAATTCGGATCCTTTGTCCGTTTAAAAGTTTATCGGCTTCCTGGTGGCAAATATTTTACAAACCGCCTCCACTAGATTTTTTCCACTTTTTGACCGTATCGGAACTGATCAAGCAAACTTCGAAAAAACATCGATACACGAGACGAGATACGAGTACCCATCGTTGTATCTTCTTAGTTGTCTCAGATCGATCAGATCAGCCTGACATTGTTGGTTCACACCACCGACGATGATAGGGCGTCTCCTAAACCGTCGACGGATCGGTTTGTGCATTGTGTACGAATCCTGGTGACTCAGCCACTCTTTAATCTTTGCGGAGTTTAGTTTTGTTCTGCGCTGCAAACCATCCACACCACCGTAGGCACCCGGTCGCTGCGGATTGCAATAACGGCTTCTTAGCATCTTATCTATTCCTTTTGCCGTGCCTCCCAGTTTGGTGTCGGAATTTTACTTTTCCTTCTTTTCCTGAGTTTGTATGTGCCCACATATTATTTATAGACGACGACATTCTTTTCCGGCCTAGGCGCGCTGGGTGCTGACTGGGGACTTTTTCCGTCGATTTCATCTTTAAGTACCGTAGTTGGTGGTGTTGTAAGCGAGTTGGAGAGTTGGGAAGATGGTGGCTGGGGTGCCTGCTTGATATCCACTACGCCTAGAGGTTTGTGTCTGTACTGATCGAGACGTTTCAGATACCGTTGCAACGTTTGCTGATACAGTCTGGCTTTGTCGTGCGGTAACATGTCCTCTCTTTCCAGAACTTGTTGCATTTGCGTATCCAGATAGGCTGTCCTTTAGTGACTCGGGTGGTGTATACGGCGCTTGTTGTCGTTGGTGATTTACAGACTCTAGCAGACGAGGATCGATCAAAATCATTTTCTTGACCATATAGTTACGAGCCCAGGATACCGCTCAAAATACCTAGAACCGGTTTAATCAACGCGCCTATGAAACCACCCTTCTGCAATATATGTTTTCTCCTTTTCATAGTTGTCTTTTTTCGATAGAGAATCCGTAGGGTATGTTTATGGCGCTGTAACCGTCTCTTCTGAGCCGGGGTGAAATGAACGTTACCTTTTAACACGTTGTTGCAGCATTCGCACAGAGTTCGTATGAGATCAGGAGATGCTGTTTTCATCACGGCCTTTACCGCTGCTGGTTTAGCAGAGCACATAAAATGCAACATCTCACCATGCCTTTTCACTAATTCGACCATGTTCGTTACTTGGGGATGTAGATTACTTGATGATCTACAGGAAAAATATTGGCGCGAAGCCTTAGGTGGTCTGGTGTTTCCTGTCTGAGATCAAACAGTAAATAACCATAGGGAGAGGCGGTCGCATCTTTAAAACTTTCTTGGACATAGACAACACGACCAGGATACATTTGTTTGGCCAGATTTGTAATCTGAGACACATCTCTTGGGTTTTTTAACAGGACTATATAATGAGAGTTGAGACTGATGGTTCTCTGTTCCTTATTTTTGCTAAACAGGTTTTGTACAATGAACATGACGTTCAGATTCCTGTGATGGCTTCCTTTGGAAGTCTGGTGACCCGCTCATCAGATTCATTCATTAAATCATCTATAACCACCAAACGTGTTCTACCCCCTCTCAATTGTTCTATTTCTTGAAGCCCTTCGATAAATTGAACACCCTTCATTGTTTCAAAAATTGGTTGCCATTCGCCGTAACAGTACACAGCTTTATCTGGTGGTTGGATGACCATATCTGCCAATTGTTGCACGAACTTGCGCACAAACATGGTCTCCCACAACCAGTATGTCCTGCAACCAACGCTGCAAATGGATGTTTCCGTCGAGGGTCCATACCGACAACTGATCGAGTGTAGAAATATGATGTTATTTTAAACTTTAAATATCTAACACATACTTATAAACATGCACATATGTCGGCGCTTACCATAACAAGCCGAGTTCTTTATGAACGGTAACGTTTGGAGAATGTCTCTGAACAGACAAATTTATCAAATCAACTGGTACTTTTGGAAGAGCTATGTGCCTCAACCCAGATTTAACGAACTCATATAAAGGTGTTATGAATTGATAGCAATCACTTATATCATCCCATGCAAGCTTAGCTATATCAAAGATACTCTGTTTGTTTGAGACATAACATTATAATATTTCAGCGCTCAAAAGCCGTATGCTAAATCGGCTGGACTCTGCATGTTCGATCACCAGATCAGCCAGACAAAGCATTTTTATTTTTGATGTGTGTGTAAAATTGGCAATTGACCTAAAGCTTCTATATATAAGTTTAAATAAGTCAGAATTGTTGGTACAGTAACGACAAAAACAACAGTTTTTTTTTAATATATCGTTCTGTCTGTAGAAAATCGTTAGAAGAATAGTCCGAATTACTTAAATGAATCAAGTTTCTCATTCTTAATGGCGAAATTTCTTCAACCTTTGTTGCCAACCAAAGAATTGTGATTCCCACGAGTTGTATTGTATTTTTGGTTGTTGGTAGTTTCTCTTTACTTATAAATGCATAAAAAATAAGTATACTTTGATGGAATGTTAGTGTTTGGAACTCATACACAATACAAACATCGGCAATATATTCTATTAAGCGGGCTCGCATAAAAGATGTTATAGAAGGATGTTTTTTTTATATAAAATGGTATCGATTTTTGTGATTAAAGTTTCTGCCTTATGCAAATTTTCAATAATATCTCTTAAAATAGGATCACTTATTAAACTCTCTTTTTCTTTTCTATCATTTGTTTTTGTTGTTGACATGGACGACATCTTTTTCGACTCTTTTTTTAGTCATTTATAGCCAACATGATGGACCTACTGCTTAATATGTATTTTCTCTCTCTCTCTCTCTCTCTCTCTCTCTCTCTCTCTCTCTCTTTAACTGCTATAAATATTCCCAAATAGCCCCTATCGTACTATAATGATAGAACCTTATTGATTTTCTATCTATATCATCGTTTAGTGGCAAATTCACCATTGAGCTATTACAACATTTTGCCATTACTTACTTCTACTTACAACGATATTTTTTTTAAAGTGTGAACCTGCTGATCAATATCTGTTCAGACAATTTGCACACAAGTCTAGACTGTGAAATCAAGAAAAAGACAAATTTAGGCTGAGTCCGGATCTGTTATAGTCTACGTTTTGGCGATGAAATTTATAGCGATAGGTTAGTGGACTCAAATATTAAATTATGTAATTATCTAGTTTTTTTTTGTTCCCGACTGAACACATACCTCCCAACCACCCTGAAAAAAAAATAAGATAAAAATTTTCGTCAAATTACACAAAATTATAAATGAGAGGGTGACAGTTTAACAATATATCAACAATGCACGTCTTTGACATTGATTTAGTCGTATTAAAATAATTGCGAGTGTTCGCCCGCTCAAGTTCATGTGTCAGAGTAATTTTAGTTTTCACGTGGAGTAATTTTCTTTCACTTTCATATTTGCAAAGAGATTATTTTAAAGAGATACGAACCAAAACATATTCCTTGTCTGTGCTCGATTAATAAAAAAAAAATTGGTCCTCGAACGGAAGAGAAATTACTGTAAGTATCTAATTAAACCCCTCAAGTCGATTCCGTTAAACTAACACTCAGAATCTTACTTTGTCAAATAATCATTCTTATCTTTTCAGCCCGCAATTATGGAAGTCGTTATTTTGCTTTCATCAAGCGCCAAACGTAGGTTTATTTTTCTCCACCAACAATTAGTGGGAATTTCCTAGATGTTCATACAATTTGTATCTCTATTATTGTGAGTCGTCTAAATCGTGGCCGTGCGGCTAAAAAGTTCCGCTGGCTGAAAAGCTGACGTACGGTGTTCGAAGCCCGCGGTAGACAGAAAGGATTTTTTCTATCGGGGGTGAAATAAAAATCCTTAGTCGCACCCGTCGTGGCGACTGCTTGACCAAGCGGCCTTTATCCCTCTGGTTCTATCGTTGCCCCCCCCCCCCGACATACACCAGCAATGGTACTATGTGTCGTAAAGATAGTCTAAATCAACCAGCACTCTTCCCATTCAACCATCGATCAGCGCGGCTGGCTAGCAACTCAAATTAATAATAATCAATACTGTTAGCATCTTCCATTGCAGTCAGCGACAAGAGGGTTCCCAACCACAGGCTAGCAATAACAAAGTTTAGACTACAGCCCCACTTAGTCTAGCAGCTGGTTATTTGATGTTGTAAGACAGTGTTAACAGATATCGCACAGTCCCCGGCAGACAGACAGCTAAAAATAAAAATGGTAAATTGTTATATTATTAATAGTAATAATGTAATCTAATATAATGAAAAACGAACACACAGTAATGTATAATCTTCTTTATTAGATAGTTCACACTATTAAAACAATTGACTTGACATAAAAGTACTTGTCAGATTAAAATAGCCAGGATTCTGCGAATTAAATTAATTAATTAGAGAGACCCCTCTTGTCCGTACAGCTGGTTAGATGTTTTCCATCACCCGTTTTTATATAGCCAGGGAGAAATTTTGATAGCAATAGTTCGAGAAATGGAGCTGGATAAGTACATTTCTATAGCCTGTACATCCACATCTGAATTATACAAACGTTGGATATGGGAAGAGATTAATACCTTTCCGAATGCATAAAGGACAATTAAGCGCCCGTAATTATACTGATCATCTGCAAACACCTCGTGAATTATGCTAGAAAATGCTTCACAAATATCAGCATGTGCCCTCGATGTTATAGCTCGTTTCAAATCACGTGCCCAACTTCAAAACGCTATTACTCAGTAACCGTTTGTTAAAAACTGTTGACATTTTCCAAATGTTATTAGAATGCAAAAGACCCTTTAAATGTATATTTAACAAATATCTTGCAGCTGCAGTTTTCTTAAAGCGGCGAATTTCTTTCATGTTTGTCAAAATTGTAAATTGTGAACCCCTAAATAATAGAAATTACCGTAGTTGCTGGTCTATGATTAATTTTCACTAGGTAAAGGCTTGTAGTAATGGGGAAATAACCTAATAAGACAAAACACCAGGAGAATTATTGTCTTCTCAGTTCGAGGACGGACGATAATATCAAGGTATACCTGTATGTCCAATTTTCATAGTTGTGTGGTCCTGATAAGGACCGTTTGTTGAACTAATTTAAGGTAATATAGGGGCCAACATTGTGGTGGCTATATACTTTCATTCTGAATCAGACGAGTCTAAAAGATTAATAACTGTTTGGGGTTGAGCATTCCACAAACCATCATTTTTCCAATATTCCTCTTCCTGTTTTAAGACGTGGTCTTCACATTTAGCCCAATAATCTTTGTCTATATTTAATAAAGCGAGATTAGCAAGAGTCTTTATATCGCATATTTTGAATGTTGTATTTTCATCTGCCACTTGTCCTTTTAATTTTGCCCAAATTAGTTCTATTGGATTTAAATGAGCATGGTAAGGTGGCAGCCTCAAACTTATATGACCGTGCTCTTGGATAATCTTATCTATTTGAAAAATCTTTGTCCTTTGTTTTTGCTTTACTAGAGATAGTAATTTAGGTTTTAAGTACATGTTATTAAATTGTATGTGCTCCTTTGTGAGCCATATCTTAATAGCATCTTTTGTACTGGATGACGTCGGGACTTTATCTTCAAGTGCAACAATGTTGTGGTACGCTGCATTGTCCATTATTAGGCAAGATGGTCGATCTAGTGATGGGAGAACAGCATTTTCAATCCAATGTCTAAATATGTGACCATTCATCACAGAGTGATAATCCCGATTGTCTATGGATTTTGAAAGAAAAATGAGCTCTGCATTCTGTATTAGTCCATGTTGTCGACTACCTGCATGAGCAATTATCAAGCGCTGTCCTTTGCTGCTAGGTATTAATCTCTTAATCTTTCCATCTGATGACTGCCATTCCCTTTGGTTAGTGTGGTGAGCATTGATCCATGTTTCATCCAAGTACACAATATCATAACCTTGCTCGCCACCTTTTTTACTTCACGTAAGTACTTGCTTCTCATGACTACTATATGTGGCTTCTCACAGATGATGTTTCGTCCATTGGAATACTTTCTGAATGTAAAGCCTGCAGCTCTCACATTCCTCCATAATGTAGACTTTGATATTTCAATACTGTTGTTCTTTTTCAGCGATACTTTTAATTTTCTTATTGTAACAGTTTCATTCATACCCAACATTTTGCGAATTTCACTTCTAATAAGTTCACTGTCGAAATTATCCAATATTTTTGCTCTTCCTTGTGATTTTGTATATTTTGAACATTGACGGTCACGTGCTTGAATCTAGCGATTAAATGACCGTTTAGATAAATCCAAAATGTGTCTTGTCCTATTCTCAGGGTTTTCTAAAGAATGAAATAATCTTCCTCGTTTAGCCTCTTTGCAAAAATAGTCATACATTTTTATTGCGATGTTTTGTAAACTGCAGAATTTCATTTTAAGACTCATGATAAATGTTATCGTTCCACGTCGACACCTCTGAATGAACGGAAATGGAACACACAATTTGTCGTGTTTTTTACAAGTGTCTAATTGTGTCAAAAAACCACGGTGAAAGTGTGCAAACACGTCAATTTTACCGTGTATGGATTTTTACTCGCTATTTTTAACTTAAAATACTGTAAACATTAAGTTTTGACTACATCAATGGGTCGTTATAAATTTATATAAATCAAATAAGCAACAATAATAACCAAATGTTTTTTTTTAATGAAATTATTCCCTGTTGGGTTCTAATCATTATAACTTTACATGCAAATTTTGAACAACTTACAACAAGCGGTTAAAAAGCTATCGATTTTAAAAGTTGGGCACGAGTTATGAAACAAGCTATAATACATGGACTTGTGAAGAGCGCCTGATTCTGATGTAAAATCTTTTCTACCAAACTTGATACGTTTTAAGAATGTTTTGCTGGTAAAGATCTTTTATTGTAATCACATAGCAATTTTACTACAATTTTAAATGACTCTTGAACGTCGTTCATTTGTTTGCAGTCCCTAACGAAAGATTTACGAAATGCATGCTTTATTGTAGTGAGGTGATTTTAAATAAAATGTATGTACTATTTATGCAGATTTAATTAAAATCACAAAGCAAAAATTCAGAAAAAAATTCAGAATGATTCAGTAAAATGAAGACAAATTTATAAACAAATATATCGAATTTAGACTAATTAATTGGCATGAAACAGCGAAGACATCTGGCTTCAAGCAAACAACGCGTAATTTTCGCATATTAAACTAGAGCATATTAATAGCGCAGTTAAGAAATTCTCAAACAAAAATTATTAAATTAATTTAAAGACAAATCAGCTTATAAAGAAATATATGCCGAATTAGGACTTAAATTAATTGGCGTGAAACAACGAAGACATCTGGCAACAAATAAATAATTCAATAATTACGATTTGTAAATTAGAAGTGCAAAACAAAAGCATAGCTAGAATTAGTCATTGTTAGAAAAAAAAATATATATTAAATAAAAAAGACAACTCACTTATTTGTAAAAATATATATCGAATTTAGACTCAAATTAATTGGCTTCGCGTGGCTTCCTATTTAATTGGCGGATGCCATTGAATCTGACAGGTAGCGTCTAGCGTGACCTTGTGCTTGAGAACGCCTGTCACATGACACGTGACTCTTCTATTTCCTACGTTTGACTGTTCCGGTGGTTGATTTCTTTTTACCTGTAGTTAGTTTGGGCTAGTTATTGTTTTACGCGTTTAATTAATTATGCGTGAATATTATGTTGTAGATTTATAGCTAGTTCTCTTAGTTTTTATCATACCAATTAATTTGAGTGTAAATTCGACATATATTTCTTTGGAAACCAGTGATTTGTCTTTTGTTTAATATAATATCTATTTCTGAGAATTTCAAAAGTTAAATGCGCCATTGTTTTAAGCTTTTAATTTACTATTCGTAATTATTACATTAAGGGTTTCAGGTGCCTTGGTTAATCCTAATAAAGCATCAGTTTCATGGTTCTCCCTTAACAATCATATCGTTAATACGACCACACCGGTAGTACGAATGGGAGCTGATGAGGTGACCAGGGACAAGTTGATGACATACCTTGGAGTTAACTTTGATCGCAGCCTGTGTTTTCGGGACCACGTCGACCATGTGATAACAAAATCCCGCAAAGGATTAGCCGCCTTGAAGGTCATGGCAGCTGCCAACATCGAGCAGAGGCTACTTACTCTTCTGTTCCAGGGATTAGTCCTCGCACCAATCGAGTATGCCCTGGCAATTCTTACTGTCAGTACGACTCAAATTGATAGGCTGGAGAAAATACAAAATGAAGTCATGCGCATTATCCTGGGATGTACGAGGGACATTCCCTGTGTTGCAATGAGGTATCTTCTTGACTTTCCAACCATGGATGACAGAATCAAGATCTGGAGAGCACGAGCATACCTGAAGATTAGTACAGACACAGAGTATCCATTGCACCACGTGCTCAACGCAGAGAAAGGTACCAGGCTAAAAGAGACAAATCATGGGTGGGCCGAGCAGAAGATGTCATCAAACAGGTATGTGGGCTTACCAATATCAGCGTTGGTGAGGAGTGGATACCGGTGCCTACATCATTCAAGTGGACTTTCTCGTTTATTGTCACACTCGACAGGTAAAGTAGGGAATAGAACCCGGTCGTGGTTAATGCTGAGGTCAACGGTCTCATCTGGGATAACACCGATGAGAAAGATGCAGTCATCTATACAGACGGATCTGTAAGACAACACCAAAGAAGTGCATGGGCATTTACAGCACGCTCGGAAGGCAAAATAGTCAAGGTAGACAGTGGTGCTTACGTCATGACCACGAGTAGCATGACAATGGAGGTGATGGCAGTGACCAAGGCATTCAAATAGTTAGAGTCACAAGACTACACTCACGCATGTATACTGAGTGATTCGATGAGCATGATAAAAAAAGTGAAGACGGGCTCTGTACACATTCAATGAGTAGAATCGTTGCAGAAATTCAAAATCCGTAAGGTCACCTTTGTCTATGTCCCTGGACATGCAGTAAAAAAAAAAAGTAAAGTACCCCCGTCACGCCAAGTGGCGTATAGGGAAATATGGTGTTAGTGACCCTATATTTTACAGACCTTCAACACATGATTTTTGGGGTAATGTGGTCAGTATTACGCCCGTGCTGCTTTACTTTCCCAGAAAAAAATCCGGTACCCATTTAAGGCTGGGTGAACCCGGAAGCCGTCGGTTGGGATCGAACCCTACCCTTGTCCGTGGTAGTCCAGTTCACTAACCACTGAGCTATCGCGGCTACCTCTGGACATGCAGTAGTACGGGGAAATTAAAGAGCGGACAGGTTGGCTAGCTGCGCTGTCGTTGAGGACGGGCAACCAATGGATCGGCGGACATCATCAATGCCCTCCGAGATGTGGGAAGAGCACATGACTTTGACAAACACAGATCCACGTCACTTCTTCGGATGATAGAAATGGGAGTTAAGATGGGCACAGCCAGAAATGAGAAACTTAGTGGCCGTGTAAGAAGACTTATTAACCAACATAGAACTGGAGTCGTCAGTCGCGGGACACTGAGGGAATTGCTTAGGAGGGGATCTGAGCACCTGAATTGTCTCTTACATAATTTTTTTTTTTTTTTGAATTTGTAAAATTCAACTGAGCTATTGTTATTTTCGGTTTTAACCAACTATACGTGAATAGTGCGTTGTATTTTGTTTGCAGCCAGATATATTCGCTGTTTCTTGCCAATTAATTTGAGTATAAATTATATATATATATATATATATATATATATATATATATATATATATATATGTACATATTATATATATATATATATATATATATATATATATATATATATATATAAATTTATTTGTTTGTATGTCGATGCATTGTCTTTTACTTTCTTAATTTTTTTTCTCTGAATTAAAAAAAAAATGTTACTGAGCTACTGTTTGTTTCGGTTTTAATTACTATGCGTAAATAGTGTGTTGTTTGATTGTGGCCAGACGTTTTCGCTTTTTCCTACCAATTAATTTGAGTATAAACTCGACACATAGTTGTTTGTAATTTTGTGATTTGTATTATTTATTTAATTATTTGTGTCTAAAAAATGTCTAATTATAACTGAGTTATTGTTTTGGGCTTTTAATTAATTATGTAAATTACTATAATAAATAAGGAGCCGCGATAGCTCAGTGGTTAGTGAACTGGACTACTACGGACAAGGGGTAGGGTTCGATCCCAACCGACGGCTCCGGGTTCACCCAGCCTTAAATGGGTACCGGATTTTTTCTGGGAAAGTAAAAGCAGCACGGGCGTAATACCGACCACATTACCCAAAAATCATGTGCTGAAGGTCTGTAAAATATAGGGTCACTAACACCATATTTCCCTATACGCCACTTGGCGTGACGGGGGGTACTTTACTTTACTTTTTACTATAATAAATAGAGAATCTTGGAATTTTTTTTTCATTCCCATTAATTTGGGTTGTATATATATAGTCTTATGTCCATATAGTCTTTATAGTCTTATAGTCCATATAGTCTTTTGAAACTATTAATTTAACAGTTATTTTGGTCTGATATTTTAAATTTTAAGCTGGACTATTATTCTGCATGTGTAATTAACAATGTATAACTATGGCTATCGGTTTCAGTAGGAGCCTTTTTGTTTTTAATTACTCCACAAATGGCTTCTAGTAATTACTTGTCAAGTAGGTTTCGTCACCTATGTGAGTCGTGTGGTAAAAGTTTTACAAGGAGAGATGCGCTAGAGAGACACACCCATGCTGCTCATGGTATACAGAGATATAAGTGTCCTATGTGTGGGTGTCTGTTTACAAGAACCTACAATCTAAAGAAACATGTTATCAACAAACATCTGGCATATCCACAAGTTACAACATCAGCTACAGCAACAACTCAAACAGTATCCTCTGCCTTAAAACGTAATCGGAGAGAGACATCCTGTCAGAACCAGCGTGTTCCTAAAATACCTATACTAGGAAACTTAACTGGAGCTTGATAATCAACTCTCATCTAAATATTCATTCACAGAGTGCGGACAGCCCTTTACGTGGCAAGCAAGTTTACACAGACATGACATATGTGCTCAAAGCACTTATTTACACAAGGGCTGTGGATATAGTCATGTAAATAAAGGAAACGGTAACTTACCCAAGCACATAGACAATACACATCCATCTTCTTCAGTACTGCATGCGATAGCATCAGCAACATCTAGTGTTATCAACACCAGCTGCATCATCACCACCAGCAGCAGTTTTTAAAAATAAAAGGAAGAACACATCTTTCAAAAGAGAAACATCACATCAAGAAATTACGCAAAGATACAGAGTTAGATAGCATATCGACCTTACCCTATGCTGTAAAAACATTTATTTAAAAAACTGGTCCTCTATCAAAACACATACTAGTGTTAACCGGCATCTGTCTGTGCACATGGTGTTTCACAAACCAAACAGTACATTCTCCCCTAACTGGTCTAGTCTACTCACTCCGTTTTTTAACGCACAAACACGAAGGTTTAAATTAAATTACTACCACAACTTTATCCTGAAGAATAAGGAGAATAATGATTTAAAATATATTCTTGGTAGCGTCAATAATCCTTCCATTTTAGATAAAGCAATCCTTATCAACAACAGATCAGGTTCTTAACACAGTTACACGAGAGTGACCCTTTAAATCATGCTAAATATGCACGACCAAGAAGTAAATTTTCAGTGGAGACAATCACATCTACGACTTTCTATCTCTCTCACTTTGTCGACTATCCGATTGGTTGCTGAACATTTGATATCCCATCCTATATTACAAACAATAAATTTATTTACACGTTACAAAAGAACATAAAGGGCCCAGCCTATAACGATAATCGCTGTTTCTTTAGGTGCGTAGCGTTACATAGGGGACTACTCTTATAACTTATGCTGATCCACTAACGCTCTCTTAAAACAGTTGAAAAGTCATCATGGGTTAGACTTAGATAGTGAGTTTCAGGAGTAACCTTAGTTCAAATCCCTAGACTAGAGCAGTGTTTTGGCATTAATATAGACATATTTAAGTATGATAATGAACATGCCTTGTCCCCAGTATTAAGAGGTAGTGCTAGCTATAGCGAGACTTTACGAGTCTTGTACTACAAAGTAATTTTATGAATATTGTAAATATTGATAAGGCGGCTAGGGCGTTCTCTTGTCCAAAATATTGGAAATGATGGCCAAAATTTAAATTTATGACCACGCATGAGCAAAATTGTAAGGGAGATAAGAGAAAAGATAAGTGCGTGGGCGGAATTTACAAACCTCAGGAGAGTATTTGGGAAGCGATAGCTAGTCATGGTTCCCGATGCTTATGTATATCCATATAGATGCACGTATGACTGGGAGTGTATGATGGAGAATTCACCGGCCACAAAAGGGAATATCACCGAGTATATAACCAAACATATACCACTGAACTGCTCCATAGCCAGTAATATTCCTGGTCATGAAAAGCCAGTATGTTTTGTAAGCGAGGGTAATCCCCAGGAGTTAGTAGAATGATATCTACCTAGAAAACCTAGGAAAAGTGGATAACAGACTACTATTTGCAAGATTTAATATGTATTTTGACAAACTGATAAACTTGGGTGACTGTAGTGATCTTATTGGAAAATTCAAAACATACTTACGACAACTCCCGGTTATCGGTTTCAGCTCGGGGAAGTACGATATTAATGTTATTAAACCATATTTAATGAACCATTTCATATCTGAACCGTTCAATGATGAGCTTGACTGTAAAGAAGACGATGCGAGCGATGCTGATTCTCTTATCGACGAGGACTCGCTTGATGATGAAGGAGCAGTTATAAGCGACAAAACTAAAAAATCACCGTTTAGTTTGATTGTTAAACGAAATAATAATTTTATGTGCATATCAACGAATAAGCTTAAAATTTTGGACATTTTAAATTATCTCGCCCCAGGCGTTAGTTATAGTCGGTATCTAGAAGTATTTAAAATAAAGGAGACTAAAGGGATATTTTGTTACGAATACATCACCAACCTTAAAAAGTTAGACGAGACATCTTTACCTCCGTACTCGGCCTTCTTTTCGTCTTTGAAAAACACAAATGTTTCAATAGATGAGTACAATCAATGTCAAAAGGTATGGATAGACAATAACATGTCCACACCCAGAGATTTGTTAGTGTGGTACAATAACAAGGACGTGGTACCATTTTAAGAAGCGTTGAACTTGCAAGTTTAGTTGTATGCCAATCTTGGAGTAGATATGTTCAAACACGCTATATCCCTCCCTGGTGTGACGCTGCTTTATCTATTTAAAAATCGTTCCCGTGATGTAGTTTTTTTCCCTATGTAGTAATAGGGAGGCGGATCTCCATAAAACACTAGAGAAAACATAGTCGATGGGCCTTCCGTTATTTTTCATCGCCATCACGAAAAGGGAGAGACATGTATTAGAGGGAATAAACCCGTAGCTAGTGTAAAAGGATGCGACGCTAACGCATTATACTTGTGGGCGCTAATGCAGAAAATGCCCACTGGTTTTCCCATCAAAAGAAATATGGAGGACAGGTTTAAACAGCGGAAGGTACGTTACTACACTGTCCAATGTAGAGAGTGGTTAGCCTGGGTAGCCCATACATGTAATATTGAATTGAGGACACAATTTAATGGACGTTAGATGCCATTAGGGCCTCGCAGGATTAGAGTGCACGCGGCCTCGCGTACAGAGTGGAATTTTCAAGGCTGTTTTTTTTCACGGACATAGGTGCAAACTTACTCACGGTTACGATATCAACCCCGTGAGCAAAGTACCTTTGAATGATCTATATACCAGGACTCGAGAGATTAACGAATATTTTGCTAATGGTGTCAAAGATAAGTTTATAGAAATCTGGGAGTGCGAGTGGCAGTCACTTAAAAAGACGAACTAGTATATTAACAAATTTCTTAGACATGCCCTACCCAGATACACACCTTCTTATGCCGGTCACGGATACCCCCTGACAGAGAAACAGATTTTAGATTCTGTTTTAGACAAAACCCTTTTCGGTTTGGTAAAGTGTGATATCCACGCCCCCAATTACTTAAACAATCATTTTTCTGAGATGACCCCAATTTTAAAAAATATCGACGTCTCTAGAGACGACATTACCTCTTTCATGCATGTCTATACAGTTCATTACCTCTTTCATGCATGTCTATGCAGTTAAATACAAACTATTGACAACTCCCCGGCGCACGCTGATCGGGAGCTACGTAGGCGAAAAAATCTTGCTGGCCACACCACTATTGCGGTGGTATTTGCTAAATGGTCTAAAGGTGACTAACATCTACCAGGTAATCGAGTACGAAGGGGTGAACTGCTTTAAGCAGTTTGAGGACATGGTATCTGACGCCAGACGACAGGGCGATGTAGATGGGAGCCGGTCAGTTACTAGCGAGACTATGAAATTATTAGGAAACGCCGCCTATTGAAAAATTTTTACAAATAAGACGAGACACACATCCTTCACGTACTAAAGTGGTGATGATGCATCCAAACTTGTTAACAGCCCATTTTTTAAACATATTACGAGTCTAGGGGTAGAAGACATTTTCGAGGTGGAAATGATAAAAAAGACAACAACGTGGGATTTACCATTGCACATAGGATTTATTTGTTTATCAGTACGCTAAGTTACGTATGTTAGAGTTTTACTACGATTTTATAGATATATTTTAAGACAGATCCGATTTTTAACTTTGCGAAATGGATACCGACAGTTTATATCAAGCATTAAGCTCTCCCAACATATCTGACATTGTTAAACCACATTTGCTTGACGACTTTTATAAAGAATATGATTAATGGTTCCCCTCAGAATCGTGTAGCACTCATTGGGAGGATTTTATTAAGAGTAGTTTATTAAGAGTAGTGTTGGGCAGGATTGTCCTAATTGCCGAGCTAGCAAATTGTACCATAAAAGGACCCCGGGGTTATTTAAGTTAGAGTACGAAGGGGATGGTATGGTTTCGCTATGAAGCAAGACCTACCATTGCTTTGGGAAATATGATAAGACCAGCACAAAAGGCTTAAGCAAACAACACATTAGATTAGATAAAAACACATTCTTAGATTTTCTCAAAACACAACAGACACAGGGAGGGATAAACATGGGTTTCAAGATATACCAGTCTGGGGTCTACAAGTATACACAGTACAGAAGCTCATTATCATACTTTTATATAAAACGCCGTGTGCATGAGGATAGTGTGACCACATCCCCACTGTATATCTAAAACATAATATAATATATAATGTTGTATGTATATACATTGTTGTGATAAACTTATATTGACATTACTCCGTGTTGTATTATCTAATTTTTGCAATACATTTTGTTAGATACATATATTGGGATACTCTGTTATTTTTAATGTTGCATCTTCTTTGTTGTCTATAGAAAGAGAGAAATAGAGAGATTATTTATGAAATAGAGAGAGAGAGAGAGAGGCGATTCCCTTCACCAGTCTACTTTTATTATATATTCCCTATATAGCGGTTCACCATTACACCAGTTTCCACCAATCTCCACCACTTTCCACCACCCTATTTTCTTATATATTCCCTATAAAATCGCCATACGGTTTTAGGGAACATTTACATACTACTCTCGTGGCGACTGCTTTATACCTACCGGCCTTTATTCCTCTGGTTCTATTGTGCTCCCCGGACATACACTGGCATTGGTAATATGTGTCGTAAAGATAGTTTTATTGATGTAGATATCAAAGATCTAAGAATAATAAAGAACATGTACTGACTACAAACAGTGGCCATAAAAACTGGAAATCAATTGGGAATGTTTCAACAAATAAAACAGGGTGTTAGACAAGGTTGTGCGCTGTCACCAGATTTAATATTTATAGTGAGATTACTTTAAGATCAATAAGGGACATGCCTGGAATAACAATCGGAGGTCATAATATAAATAATCTAAGGTATGCTGATGATACAGTCTTAACCGCTAAGATTGAAAATGAGTTACAAGAAATGTTGGACATTATAGTGAAGTAGAGCAAAATTAAAGGACTCAACATTAATAGCAAAACGGCAGAAGTAATGGTAACAATAAAGAAAGAGACCTCACCGCAATGCACAATAAAGACAAGTGGAACAATATTAAATCAGGCAAATGAATTTAAATATCTGGGAGTAATGTTAACTACAGATGGTGGATGTACAACAGAGGTGAGATACAGAATGGTTCAAGCAAAAGCAGCTTTCCAAAAAATGAGGACGATACTGTGCAATCCATTTTTGACAATAGAAACAAGAAAACGAGTTCTTAAATGATATTTAGGGCCAGTCTTAACATATGGATGTGAATCATGGACAATAGGACAACAGACAGGAAAATCACTAGAGTCTGTAGAAATGTGGTTTTACAGAAAAATGTTGAGAATACCATGGACAGCTAATAAGATTAATGAAAATGTTCTGAAAGAAGCAAAGCAAAAAAAGAGCTAATATAAAATGTTAGGAAGAAACAATCATCATTTTTTGGCTATGTAATGAGAAGACAACAGCTGGAAAGTATTGTAACAGTGGGGAAAATTGAGGGACGAAGAGACAGCAATGAGAAATGATACCATACAGATTAAGAGAATGGGTTGGCAGAAGGTCTACAACAGAAATGATAAATAACTGTGGAGATCGAGGGCTATGGAGAGACATGATCACCTACGCCAGCATTCTTGGTACTTGATGATGATGATGATTCTTTTGTTTATTTCAGTTTTACATTTTCCATCACTAGTTATAGTATGTCCAAAGCAGTTGTAGCTCTGAACTGTCTCCAGCTCTATTCTTTCAATTTTGATATCCACTTGTAGGTTTTGAGTATTAACTTTGTTTATGATAATATTTTTAGTCTTTTTGATATTTATATATAATCCATTTTTTTGCTTGTCATGTTTATTTCATTAAGTAATTGTTGTAGATCTTTAGGATTTTTGGTAGTAATACAGTGTCATCAGCAACTTAGGGTATTGATATTATCTTTCCATTAATGTTTAGGCCTAGCTGTCTGTGATGTTAAAGATTTGTCCAGTGTATAGATTTAACAAGATAGGATGTATCCCTGCCTAACTTCTCTTTTTATATCAATACATGTAGAGTTCCTTTTGTTATATTTTATTATTGCTGTTTGCTTCCAGTAAAAATTGCATACTAGTCGTATGCCTGTGCCATCTAGATGTATATCTTTTAAGCAGTCTATACGTTGTTTACGGTGTATTCTATCAAAAGCTTTGATGTAGTCTATGAAGTAAACATATATTGGCTTGTTTACTTCTGTGTACTTTTCGATTAATATCCTCATGCAGAATATGGCTTCATTTGTCCCACAGATTTTCCTAAATCCAAATTGTTGTTCTTCTAATTAAATATTGATTTTATTCTGAATCCTTCCTTGTATAACTTTTAGCAAAATGTTTGTTACATTGCACATAAAGCTCATTGTTCTAAAATCACTACGTTCAACTGCACCATTCTTTCTAGGCATTTCATGCTATGAAAGTTCATGTTTTTAGTTCATTTAGTATGTATCTTGTATGGTATATGTCGTTGCATATGTCTGTGATCACTTCAATGCCAAAACCTTCTTGTGTCTTTAGCATCTCTATCTGTATGTTGTCAGGTTCTTCCGCTTTTCCATTTTTCACTGTTTTGTATAGCTTTCTCCATTTCTGATTTTAAGATTTTATAGACTGATGTGCAATTTATAATTCGTTTCGTGTCCCTTTCGTCGCAAAATAATTCTGCTCTGTATTCCTGCCATCTATTGATTATATTGTTGTTGCCTGTTAGCATTTTTGCATTTTTGTTTGCAATACATCCACATTCTGTGGAGTTTTTTTTATTTTTACTAGTCATTCTCTTTATTTCTGTGTGCATCCCTCTAAATCTTGTTTATTTCTCCATTTTTGATTTCTATACATTTTTGGCTGAGCCAGTCTTTTTTTGCTCTTTTTCACATTTTTCATATTTCATTATCTATTTTGTTGTATTGGGTAGTGTTTTTCGCTTGTGGTCTTTCTCCCAATTTTTTTTCAAGATGGTGTCTGTTATCCTTTTTTGTTTTTTTTTGTTCTTTTCCATTTTCGGTGAGATATCGCAAGTTTCGTCTTTGCTTTTCTTTATGCATTGCCATTTGGTTGTAACTTTTTCATCAGGATTTTCTCTTCTGTACTGCTCAGTCCCTTCTTCTAGCAGCCTGTGATATGTGTTCTTTACTTGTATTGTATAAGTATCTTTAATATTTTTGTTTTGTTTTTAAAGCTGTTATTTCTAGTGGTATTGTTGATGATTTATACATTTCAAATCAAACGTACTATCTACCAGTGGCGTATACTGGTTTTGGAGTCTGGGCTACCGCTGACATAATAAATAAAGACATACATTATATTCAGTAGGCTAACATGAAGTAATATTTTCTAATGACAAATAATATAAACACGAATAATAATAATAACGAATAAACACGAGTAATAAATTACTTACTTATTTGTATGTAAACTCTATCCGTCTTCTAGACGAAAATGTCTCGATGACTTTGTCATTGAAAGTACTGTTGGGTTGGTTTCTAAGTTTCTGAAGGAATGATTTCTCAATGGACATTATTGTCAAACCAATTAAGCGTTCTTGTTTCTGAGTTGAGCGACAATAAGATTTGATTCTCTTGAGAGCAGAAAAAGCTCTTTCTACAGATGCTGATGCACATAACGTACTTATAAATAGGTTAGGAAGTTCCGGTAATTAGACATAGTTTCACTTTCACTTTTTAACACTTCTAATTGGCTAGAGCTAAAAATAACTCATGAAACAGCATTTTGTATAGGTAGCTCTCGCCGTATTATTTTCACTGGAATTTTTTAATGTCAAGGTCATGTACTATATAGAGTAGTTTCGGTTTCATTCACAAACGTTATAATGGCCATATGAAAACCTTGCTATAAAAAATGCAAATCAAAGCAAATAAAAAATATTGGCCGATTCGTAGGCCAATATTATTTATTTGTATTCGTATTATGTGAATATTCGAAAATTTGTAATAAAATTTTTTGGCATTTCGTTAATATGTTCAGGCTACCGGCGGTAGCTGCGGTAGCATAGAGAATACGCCACTGCTATCTACCCTTACATGTGAGAGCTGGAAAACAACAAGAGACATAGAAACGAAGTTTAGCGCATCCGAAAATAAATGTCTAAGGAAAATACTTGGTATAGCGTGGAACGAATTCAAAACAAATGAAGAAATTAGAGAAATCGCTAATCAACCACTAACATCTTTAGTAATCAAGTAAAAATGACGATGGTCATATGTTGGACATGTGATGAGGAGAGATAATAACCGAATAACAAAGCAAGTCCTCATGTGGGAAACAACAGGTAAGAGGAAAAGAGGAAGACCCAGAAGAACATTGATAAGAGAGGCAAGAGCAGTAGGAATCGGCTCCTTCAATGAGATAGAGTTGCTTGCACAGAACAGAGACAAATGGCGAGATTTGATAAAATATATTTACAAGGATCGAAAACTGCTAGAATAAAAATTTAGATGAAAGAAAGAGTATCTAGGTCTATGCCCTATGGGCCGGCTACGGCTGGAAAGGTCAATAGATATATAGATTGTTGATCAATTAGTTTTTTATTTGTTTCTCTTTAGTTTTGTCTTCCATTTTAATCATTACAGGATTGTGATCTGAGTTAATGTCTGCTCCTAGATATGTTTTGGCTTTTTGACGTTGTTACGGAACATATCTTTTATTATTATGTAGTCGATTTGATTCCTCTTCCTATCTCCAAGGCTTTTCCGTGTGTATGGCTTTTCCTTTTCTCTTGCTCAAAGTAGGTGTTACATATTATCAACTTGTTTTCTTCACAAAATTGTTTTAATCTTTCTCTTCTTTCATTTCTTTTTCCTAAACCATGATTTCATATAATGTTTTTATATCTACCTTTTCCTACTTTAGCATTCATATGACCCATTACAATCAAGATGTCCGACGATTTAACTTACTTCATAACTTTATTTACTTTACATCTTCATAGTATGCCTCTGTTTGTTTATCTGTATAGTCTTGAGTAGGTGCATATGTTTATATTATTATGTCGAATGGTTTTGCTTTCTATCCATCTATTTATCTTTCGTTCGCCTGAGCAATGTCGTTTTCTGTATAAATTTTACTGTCTTTTGTAATTCTTGCATCATCATCATCATCGTGTGCCTTCTCCGCAACGAAGGTTGGCTACCATGGATCGCCATTCTACTGTTTCTTGCTTTGATGGTGCAGGCTGTCATAGATTGACTTGTCCATCTTTTGATGTTACTCGTCCATGTTAGTCTTGGTCTGCCTCTGCCTCTTTTACCTTGTATTTTTCCTTCCAATATTACTTTTAGTAGGCTGTTGAGTCTTTTAACATGCCCCAAAAATTTCATTTGTCTGTCTTGATTGTATTTAGTAGTTCTATTTTTATTTTCATTTGTTTTAAAACTGTATCGATTGTTAGCTTTTCTTTCCATCCAATTCTACCTATTCTTCTATTAATCCACATTTCAAAGGCTTCAATTTTCTGTTCTGTTTTCTTGTCTAATGTCCATTTTTCTGCACCATACAGGAATATTGAAATGATGTAACATTTTGCCATTCTTAGTTTCAGCCCTGCTGATATTTGTTTTGTTGTTAGTATATTTTTCATGGCATTAAAATTACTTTTTGCCATACCTATTCTTTTATTTATTTCAGTTTTGCATTTTCCATCATTGGTTATAGTATTTCCCAGGTAGTTGTAGCTCTGGACTGTCTCTAGATGTATTCCCTCAACTGTGATATTTAATTGTAGGTCTTGAGATTTTTCTTTGTTTATGATCATAGTTTTAGTCTTTTTGATATTCATTTCTAGTCAATATTTTTTGCTTGTTATGTTTATCACATTAAGCAATTGTTGTAGGTCTTTAGGATTTTCTGCTAGTAGAACAGTATCATCAGCATATCTCAGGTTATTGATTATCTTTCCATTAATGTTTAGGCCTGGTATCACTGAGATGTTTTTAAAGATTTGCTCAGTGTATAGATTGAACAAGCTTGGTGATAGGATGCATCCTTGTCTTACTCCTCTTTTTATGTCCATTGGTGTAGAGTTCTCCTTGTTATATCTTATTATTGCTGTTTGCTCCCAGTACAAATTACATATTATAGTCGTATGTCTGCGTCGTCTAGATTTATATCCTTTAGGCAGTCTATAAGTTGGTTATGGTGTATTCTATCGAAAGCTTTGGTGTAGTCTATAAAGCAGGCATATATTGGGTTGTTTACTTCTGTGTACTTTTCAATCAATGTTCTTCTGCCCTGGGGCTGGTCTGATCAACAAGTTACGGATTGAAAGGGCGATAGTTGCAAATATCTGCTCCATCTACATTGGCGGGGGTCGGAAACTGGCTCTCAAACAGATCACAAACCAGACCGACAAATTTGATGATTGTTATACAGGAGACAGATGTGGACCAGAGGCCGCAGTTGATAGCAAAACAAAGACCAATCTCTATGACAATGACTGCACACACACACAATGGAGAAGTGGAACCAATTCTGTTTACTGGTATCTGAACTTTGCAACTCCCCAGAAGACTCACATCATTCGAATCTATCATCGAGCTAGCACTATGATTCGGGTAAAGAATGCCACTCTAAGGGCTTTCTCTGACAGTGGCGGAGTAGTGTTCCAGTCTAATGATATATCCTACCCTAATTTATCTGTGAACACTATTGTAGTCAAAACACAAACGTCAATGGCACACATTAAGATTGAGTTCTCACCGACCATTTCGCAGGCCGACAGTGCACTGACGGTATGTGAGGTGCAAACATTTACAGACACCTATTGTCTGGACGAGCATTCTTGGTCATTTTGTGCAGTGTGTAGTGGGTGTAGTAATGGCTGCAATGTCATCATCGGTACTTGTCACGGCTACTGTTCACATGGGATCTATGGACACGACTGTTCCAGGTCTTGTCTCAGTGTCTGTCCTTTATTTGAGGAAAAATCTGGAAAATGCCTACAATGTAAACATCTTGGCTATACCTGTAATGACACTTGTCCCGATGGTAATTTTGGGCTACAGTGCGAACAGATGTGTTCTGATGGCTGTGACAGCATATGTACTCTCAAATGTCCGGACAACTGTTTCAACGACACCTGTCAACAGTCGATCGGGAATCTGTACATTCTATGGGTCAGACTGCACTCTCAAATCTCCGGACAACTGTTTAACGAAACCTGTGATTCCCACGTTCAGAAGAGTCTGCCGACTACAACAAGCCCAAGCATATGGGCACTTTAATGTGTTTCTGTGCTAGACTTGGTTCATTTTTGGTGTTTTTTAGTGAAGCCATGGCTCATATCTTGCTGTGTTTCTGTCCTAGCCATGGCTCATATCTTAGCTTGTGTGTGCTGGCCATGGCTCATATCTTGGTGTTATTATTATTATTATTATTGGTTATTGGTTATGGAAGGCCTCGGTATCACAACAAACGAATTAAAATCCATAATTGCTCAACCGCCCGTGCCAGTGGAATCATCCGAATTACTAACTCATCTCCCAAACAAAGAAAGGTAACTGTATTCCCCATCGTAGTAGTCTCAGCACACGCCAAAGGACATAAGGCGAAACCGCGCAGAAAGTGAACACAGCCAACTGTTCCCTGTCATACGATATCATACGTTTCCAAGATGGCGGAATTGAGTCACGTTCTCTCTATCGCTGCAGAAATTCCGTTGGATTCTTATCAACTTCGGATTTCCGTTCCAATTTTCTGCATTCCAGTCGAAATGATGTTCTACTTGTTATATCTGAGCCATTGAATTGGCGTTGCACGCACAGCAATGCTCCGTTTTGACAATTCAAGTGTTGTGAATGCGCCTTCCAACGTCTAATGTTGATCTGCGTTTTACGTCACACAAAGTGCTGTTCAGTGACCATTTGATGGAGATGGTTGACGCAAGTTATTTACAAGTTACAACGCATTAATGTGGTGGGCTCCGTCAAGTCAGTCAAGTCAGCGTCTTTGGGAAGTTTGTACCATGTTTCGTTCGTTGTAGACTGCATTCAGTAGAGTAATAATGAATACATGGGCGCAGACATTTTGTGCGTGCTACGTCATCATAATGGATCATCGTGTGTCCCAAGACCGACCATGCACTAATCTTGCGATCTTGCGTTTGGTGTGCATCGGGGATAATCTGAAGATGAACTGTGTTTTGTATGTTCGGAGTTGGAGTTAAACACGATGTCCTAACATCATCAAGCGCCATACATTTACTATGACGATCATCATTTTCAGGAGGACGTGATCTTCCGGGCAATGTGATGGATAGGCGGCAGGAACCATTGAAGGCTATGTCTGCAAAGTGTTCCTTGTTGCAGTTTCCTCATGTTCCAAGTCCGGCTTGTTGCAGGAGCTACTGAGTTAAGTGCTCTGTGCACACCGTGAGCTGTGTGTCTCATCCATTTTGATCATGTTTCGATACTCCAATTGTGTACGATGAATGATGATATCGTATGACAGGGAACAGTTGGCTGTGTTCACTTTCTGTGCGGTTTCGCCTTATGTCTTTTGGCGTGTGCTGAGACTGCTATGATGGGGACTACAGTTACCTTTCTTTGTTTGGAAGATGAGTTATAATTCGGATGATTCCACTGGCACGGGCGGTTGAGCAATTATGGATTTTAATTCGCTTGCAGTGATACCGAGGCCTTCCATAACCAATAACCAATAACGATATCATCATTCATCGTAAACAAGCGGGATATCGAAGCAGGATCAAAACGGATGAGACACACAGCTCACGGTGTGCACAGAGCACTTAACTCAGTAGCTCCTGCAACAAGCCGGACTTGGAATATGAGGAAACTTCAAGAAGGAACACTTTTCAGACATAGCCTTCCATGGTTCCTGCCGCCTATCCACCATATACCATGGAGTTCACGTCCTTCCGAAAATGATGATCGTCATAGCACTTGATGATGTTAGGCCATCATTGATGACTCCAATTCAAAACATATAGACACACAGTGGTGGTAAGTTATCATTTCCAATCCAACAGAAGCCACATGACCTGTAGTTAGTAAAACCACAGAGAGAATATGATTTTGTGACCTTCACTGATTCACTCTTAGATGTGAATGTGTAGTTTACACAAGAGGAGAAGTTTTCAACTACAGTGATCCCATTTAAGGCAATTCTGGGATAGCAAGGCAAGTCTCCTTTATAGCAGCAGAACTTGATGCTCTCTGCTCCCTTCTTGTAGCTGCCGCCACACAATTCTGATGTCTCATTAACTTGGACATTATTCAAGAACAATGTCAGATTAACATTCCATAGATATGGCTCTGCTGATGAAATGCTTGGTGCAACAGTTGTATCAATCATACTGGAGGCTCCTGGTCTGTGGTCATTAATATCACAGACGGCACATGATGTTGTTATATTCAGTGTTTCTTTCTGGGTGTAAATATGTGGCACACACATGGAGAGTGGTTTGTGGTCACAGTAATCCCATTAAAGGCAATTCTAGGGTAGCATGGCATAGCTGTTTCAGAACAGCACAATCCTGTGATGTTTTCTGTGTTCGATATAAAGCTGCTGCTGCTACACAATCCTGACCAATTATAGGTGTGGACATTAGTCACTTGCAATGACAAAACTGCTTTGTTTACATCATAAACCTCTGGAAGCGAATCATTTATGGGACTAATAGTACAATTTATTCTTCCATCGGGGATATCTTCATTGAGTCACCCCAAAAAAGGTCTTTGGTTAAAAAGCACATATGCTTTTGAGTTAAACACAAAATGAGCCCACTTTACAGATTCAAAATGATCCTTGCCAATGCCATCCGTTTGCACAAGTTAGGTCCTTAGCTACCAAACGTCCGAAACGAAGCCATCGAATTAACGACTTCATCTACAGCGAAGATTAACGAACTGTGAACTAACATTTATGTTCAAACCCTTGAAAACATTTTCAAAAATCTGCCAACTCGCTGCAATAACATATATCGTGTTGTTCAATGTAAACATTGCTTAGTCCATAGCTCGAATATAAATAAGCTGCCATTTTGGTGCGTTCCATGACGTCAGCCGTTTTCTTAGTATTCAGACTGAGACCTTTTGTGTTGCTTTCTTTTACTATTATGCCTATCATTTCTTGTAGTTCATTCTCTGTCTCTGCTAGTAAGACTGTGTCATCTGCATATCACAAATTATTTATGTTGTGACCGTTGACTTCAATTCCTTTTTCGATCCCAGTTCGATCTAACGACTAAAAAAAGACTGCCAACTGGCACAACAGCTATCTTGGTGTGTGTCATGTTAGTCATATCTCATATCTCGGTGTGTCCGTGTTAATCATGTCTCATATCTTTATGTATGTCTGTGTTTAGTCATATCTCATATCTTAGTGTGTACCAGTGTTAGTCATATGTCATATCTTTGTGTGTGCATGTCTGGGTTAGTGATATCTCATATCTTTGTGTGTGCATGTCTGTGTTTGTCACATCTCATATCCTTGTGTGTGCATGGCTATGTTAGTCCCATCTCATATCTTTGTGTGTGCATATCTATATTAGTCATATCTCTTATCTTTGTGTGCATGTCTATGTTAGGCATGTGTCATATATTTGTGTGTGCATGTCAATGTCAGTTATATCTCATATCTTTATGTGCATGTTTATGTTAGTCATGTGTCATATATCTTGATGTATGTCAGTGTTAGTCATGCCTCGTATCGCTGTGTGCATGTCTGTATTAGTCACATCTCACATCTTTGTGTGCCCGTGTCTGTGTTAGTCACATCTCACATCTTTGTGTGTGCATGTCTGTGTTAGTCACCTCTAGTGACTCGGGCAGATGGTGCTCGTAAACCTGGGAGGGCCTACCATCTAAGGGCAGAATCCCCCTACAGAAAACATCATCTGTTGCCTTGCAGGAAGATTGGGGACAATCAAAGGCTAGGGAAAGCAAACCCGAATAAAATGCTGGCTGAAATCGGATGCACTGGGCCACTGGCGCAGAAGACAGTGCAACGTATTAACGGTGTTCAGTCAGAGTGGATCTGACAGACTCTAATTGTGATGTTCTGTCTGTGGGGGCGATCAACACACTTAGCCTGACAGCTGACTTCATATGAGAGTCTGGAATCCTTACTCTGATTGAGTCCTGAACGCAGAGAGAGAGAGAGAGAGAGAGAGAGAGAGAGAGAGAGAGAGAGAGAGAATCAATGTTCTCATGCTGAATATGGCTTCTTTTGTCCCACTGTTTTTCCTGAATCCAAACTATTGCTCATCTAATTCAGTATTGATTTTATTCTGAATCCTTCCCTGTATAACTTTTAGTAACATTTTTGTTACCTGGCTCATTAGGCTTATTGTTCTGAAGTCACTGCATTCAACTGCACCATTCTTTTTAGGCAATGCAATGAAAGTTGATGTTTTTAGATCGTTTGGTATGAATCCTATATGGCATATATCATTGCATATGTATGTGATCACTTCGACGCCAAACTCTTCCAGAGCCTGTATCATCTCTATCTGTATATTGTCAGGCCCTGCTGCTTTTCCCTTTTTCATTGTTTTATTATAGCTTTTTCTACTTCAGATTTCAGGATTTTATAGTTGTATGTACATTTTATGTCTGGCTTTTTGTCACTTTCGTCATGAAATAATTATGTTATATATTCTTGCCATCTATCTATTATATCTGTGTTGTCTGTTAGCACTCTTCCCTCTTGTTTGCAATACATCCGTTTCCTGCAGCTTTTTTTGTCTTTATTCGTCATTCTCTTTATTTCTGTGTGCATCTCTCTTACGTTTTGTTCACTTTCCATAGTTTCGACTTCTAGACACCTTTGGTTGAGCCAGTCTTCTTTTGCTTTTATGCACATTCTCCGTATTTCATTGTCTATATCCTTGTATCTGGCAGTGTTTTTCGCTTGTCTTCTTTCTTCCATTTTTTTCTAGGGTTTTGTCAGTTATCCATGTTTGTATTCTTGCAGTGTCCCATATAGTTTTGTCTGTACTGTTGTATCTATGGGCCAATGGATTTTCCTTAGTTTACTATATTCAATACAGTCTTGAAGTAAGTGTTCAGCAGTCTCGGGGCGCTTGACCGCATGTACATGTAGTTAAGGTGCCGATCTTTAATTTTGCATACATGTGATTGTGGAATCGACTGTGTCCTGTTCTGAGACGTACAATGATAACTTGTTCCCATCTATTTATATTACGAAAGGCACTCTTATTTGGGGCTTGTGTTCTTCTGATTGATTTGATTATATGTTTCTTATGATGGTATGTAACCGGTGCAACTGGTTGTGTGCCTGTTGCACCTTCTTTTGCCAGCTGATCTGCTCTCTCGTTTTCTGGTATTCACAGTGATATGGGATCCACTGCATGGCAACCCTGTTGTGCTTGCAGGGTTCAGTCAATAAGGTCTGCAGTTGTGGCAATTTCCTGGATTGAAAATCCAGATTGATTCTGGATTTGCCTGGAGTACTGATCTTACATCTGTCAAAAACACTACAGGCTGTGGGCTATCATAGTTTCCAATTACGTATAAAATGTGTATCTCGAAACAATTGAAACAATAACTATCTTAAAGCTGAAAATTGTTCGGCTTGTTTTTTTCCGCGTTCTAATTCGTTCTGTGAAGCAGTTGCCAGAAATTTCTGCTGTACTTTTCTCGTATCTATTTTGTTCAACCACATAATATATTTGTGTAATGAGATCGAGCAAGGCCTTTGGAACAAACGTGTTAAAAAATTAGTCCGTTTTTCAAGAGCTTAAAATGTTAAATTCTGGTTGATAAAGAATGTAAAAACTTTGTAATCTATCTATCTATTGATCTTTCGAGCCGTAGCCGGCCCATAGGGCGTAGACCAAGATACACCTTCTCCTATCTGAATTTTTGTTCTAGCAGTTCTTTTATTGATATTTTATCAAATCTCGCCATCGGTCTCTGTTCTGTGCAAGCAGCTCTATCTCATTGAGGGAGCCGAATCCTGCTGCTCTTGCCTCTCTTATCAATGTTCTTCTCAGTGTCTCCCTGGGTCTTCCTCTTTTTCTCTTACCTGTTGTTTCCCATATGAGGGCTTGCTTCGCTTTTCGGTTATTATCTCTTCTCATCACATGTCCAACATATGACCATCGTCTTTTCTTTATTACTGAAGATATTAGTGGTTGATTGGTGATTTCTCTAATTTCCTCGTTTGTTTTGAATTCGTTCCATTCTATACCAAGTATTTTCCTTAGACATTTATTTTAGAATGCGTTCAACTTTGTTTCTATATCTTTCGTTGTTTTCCAGCTTTCACGCGCATACGTAAGGGTTGATAGTACATTTGATTTGAATAGCCTGAGTTTTGTGTTTGTGCTGATTAGTTTTGATTTCCACAACTTTTCAAGGCTTCTGAAAGACATTGCTGCTTTAGCCATTCTGATTCTAATTTCTTTACTTGTATCCCCTTCTCGATCAATGTGACTTCCAAGATAGATAAAGTGATCGATCTCTTCTACTGGTTTGTTTTCCATGTATATTTTGTCACCTGTTGGAATTAAACTTTTCATGACTTTAGTCTTTTCATAATTGATCTCAAGCCCAATTTTGCTGGCTATTGATGATAGTTCATTTGTGTTTTCCTGCATCGTTTTTATCTGACTGTTGATGAGAACTATGTCATCAGCAAAGTCGAGGTCCTCCAAATGGTCTCCTTGTATCCATTCGATGCCTTTATTACCAGTGCAGCATTTCTTCATTATGAAGTTCATAACAATTCCAAATAACAAGGGCGCTAAAATACATCCTTGTTTAACCCCAGTTTCTATTGGGAAACATTCGCTCAGTCATTCCTCTGTTCGAACTGCACATGTGTAACCATCATACATGTCTTTGATAATATTTATGATTTTTGATGGTAAGCCATATTGCTTCAGAATTTTCCACAAAGAATCTCGATGAATACTATCAAATGCTTTTTTGAAGTCGATGAAGTTAAGTACAAAAGGTTTTTGCTTTTCAATGTGTTCCTCCAATATAAGTCGTAGAGTGAAAATGTGGTCAAGGCAGCTTCTCCCTTTTCTAAACCCAGCCTGTTCTTCACGCATTACTGTATCTATTGAACCCATTATTCTATTTAGGATGATTTTGCAGAATAACTTTGAGGCAACTGACAAAAGTGTCACGCCTCTCCAGTTGTTACAATATCTAAGATTGCCCTTTTTTGGAATCTTAACAATGATTCCTTTTTTCCATTTATGAGGCGTCTTCTCTGTTTTCCAAATGATGTTGAACATTTTTTGGAGATGTATTAGATTATGGCTATCAATTGCCTTGAGGATCTCAGCTGTTAACTTATCCTCTCAAGCAGCCTTGTTATTGGTCATAAGCTTTAAGGTGGTTCTATTTCACTCAAGGTGAAGTCATCTATCATTTATCGCCCTTGTTATTTGGAATTGTTATGGACTTCATAATGAAGAAATGCTGCACTGGTAATAAAGGCATCGAATGGATACAAGGAGACCATTTGGAGGACCTGGACTTTGCTGATGACATAGTTCTCATCAGCAATCAGATAAAAACGATGCAGGAAAACACAAATGAACTATCATCAATAGCCAGCAAAATTGGGCTTGAGGTCAATCATGAAAAGACTAAAGTCATGAAAAGTTTAATTCCAACAAGTGACAAAATATACATGGAAAACAAACCAGTAGAAGAGATCGATCACTTCATCTATCTTGGAAGTCACATTGATCGAGAAGGGGATACGAGCAAAGAAATTAGAATCAGACTGGCTAAAGCAGCAATGTCTTTCAGAAGCCTTGAAAAGTTGTGGAAATCAAAACTCATTAGCACAAACACAAAACTTAGGCTATTCAAATCAAATGTACTATCAACCCTTACGTATGCGTGTGAAAGCTGGAAAACAACAAGAGATATAGAACAAAGTTGAACGCATTCGAAAATAAATGTCTAAGGAAAATACTTGGTATAGAATGGAACGAATTCAAAACAAACGAGGAAATTAGAGAAATCGCCAATCAACCACTAATATCTTCAGTAATAAAGAAAAGACGATGGTCATACGTTGGACATGTGATGAGAAGAGATAATAATCGAATAGCAAAGCAAGCCCTCATATGGGAAACAACAGGTAAAAGAAAAAGAGGAAGACCCAGGGAGACACTGAGAAGAACATTGATGAGAGAGGCAAGAGCAGCAGGAATCGGCTCCCTCAATGAGATAGAACTGCTTGCACAGAACAGAGACAGATGGCGAGATTTGATAAATATCTTTAAAAGAAAACTGCTAGAACAAAAATTCATATAGGAGAAGGTGTATCTTGGTCTACGCCCTATGGGCCGGTTACGGCTCGAAAGGTCAATAGATAGATAGAAGTCATCTAAATTTACATCTAATTCTGCTGCTGGTGTTTCAGCTTCAAAATCTATTAAACTGTGGGGTGGTGGACGGTTAAGATTTTCTTTGAAGTGTTCCGCCCATCGGGCTGTTATGTCTGCGCAAAACTTAAAACTTTGTTTATATATATATATATATATATATATATATATATATATATATATATGTGTGTGTGTGTGTGTGTGTGTGTGTGCGTGCGTGCGTGCGTGTGTGTGTGTGTGTGTGTGTGTGTGTGTGTGTGATTGTGTGTTCAGAAACATGGACATTAGACAAGAAAACAGAACAGAAAATTGAAGCCTTTGAAATGTGGATTTATAGAAGTCACCTATGACAACCTGCACCATCAAAGCAAGAGACAGAGTGGAATGGCGCTCCATGGTAGCCAACCTTCGATGCGAAGACGGCACTCAATGATGATGATGATGATATATATATATATATATTAGTTATTTTATAAAACGGCATAATTTCCTAGAGTATATATATAGACATAGTTTCAGGTAAATGATAGATGAAGATCTACAAAAATGTAAGTACACGATACTACAGATAAGCTGGGATTGATTCAGCAGAAGCTTAACATTTCACATAGGACAGAGAACGTCATAGTAGTTGCCATGAGAGCCAATTTCCAACAAGGGCAAACTGGATGATGATGATGTTTATTCAATTTTTAATGAACTTCTACACCGCCTTCTTTGACTCTTTAGTAGGGACTTTTACCTTATTGGGGGTATTGTGTCTATGTGAATTTAAAGTTTCCAGCTCATAAATATTTAATACCTACCACTCTTTTGTAAATAGACGCGATAGCTCAGTGGTTAGTGAACTGGACTGAAAGGACAAGGGTAGGTTCGATCCCAACCGACGGCTTCCGGGTTCACCCAGCCTTATAAATGGGTAGCGAATTTTTTTCTGGGAAAGTAAAGCGGCACGGGCGTAATACCGACCACATTACCCCAAAAATCATGTGCCGAAGGTCTGTAAAATTTATGGTCATTAACACCATATTCCCTATACGCCGCCATTTGGCGTGACGGGGGTACTTTACTTTTTTCTTTTTTCTTTTTTTTTACTCTTTTGTAACTGGCCCCTTTCCCGATTTATGTTCTTACTCCATCTAGGTAGTTGAATGAAGAGAGGTTTCTGACATGATATCCAGTTTAAAAAAAAAAAAAAATATGTCGACGCAAATACATGAGGAATAGCAGAAAGCTTGTTTGAGTTTCATGTCTTGTAAATGCTCTTTCCAGATGAGGATGACACAGGGTAGGTCAGTTAGTTCATTCCTCACGGACTGGAGACCGTAGAAATCATAACCCTCTATGTCTCACGATTCACTGCCAGGATGTTTGTAGATAGTGTTTAGTTTTTAAGCCCATCGCTGAAACGTCTTTATAGTTGTGGGATTTTCTTTTCTGTGCTTTAAGCAGTGAAGCAAGCCTTCAATGTTAATCTAATAACAATTAAGAAAATCATGTTTTTAAAACTACTTTTCCGTGTTATTACATAACTCCAAAGTTGGATTAAAATCTGTCTTACATTTTGTAATAATTATCCGTGTTCACCATAAATGGCTAATCTCAACATTTCATTTTCAAATATTTTAGTCTTCTACCGAGGTTGCCTTTTATTGACTGTAATGCTGGTAACAGTGATTATATTTTGTTGCATGCCTTCCCCAGGTACGCTTTCGTTTGCACGTACTTGTGCACGATTGAATGTTTGGAAGGTCCAACGAGAATCGCATAGCGGGGATTAGCATATCCTTGGGGCATCCCAATACAGTTCGCATCGCCTCGTTTTGTGTCATTTCCAAATTAGCAAACCGAGTGAGAAATATAATAGTATAAGAGTGAGAGAGGGCAAGCCTGTGTAGTGACTGACAACACCAGCGACTGAATTAAGAGTAACAGCGCTCATTGACCTATACTGCATTCATCCCTTTTCTGTTTTTTTTTTTATACCAGACTGTTATATATGATGGATAAATGGCAATGATCTGTAAAAAGAGATCACAAGGCACCTTAAACTGTGGACAATGTACTTCAGAGTAGGCTGCTCCACTTGCACAATGTAAACTGCTCAGTGATCATCAGAGCAACTTGGCCTTACCTGAAATGATCACACAGCCTTTACTTTAACACCAGTCAGTGATTTGATAACCGTGGTCTGCAATTTCTGAGTGATGCCATTACGGTTACTGCCCTGGAAGTAAACCAGGATGCAAGCTTGTCCGCTCAATCTTGCCAGTGTGAGGCTAGCAGTATAAATGTTTAAACAACACCAGCGAGAGTGGGAAGTCTTTCGGGAGGCCTGGAGCTATAAGCCTGCCCCCCCCCCCCCCCCCCCTTTAGGATCCGAATTTTAGTGCCACATCCCTGGCGAGTAGTAATAATGTTACCTTTCGCACCATCTGCGGGTCTATATCTACATGACCATCATGTGTGACATTATATTCCAGTATAGTATGGCCTTTGGCGTCTTGACAGATGGTTGGTAACAAGCAATCATGGTAAGTCAGTAGTTTGGTAAAGCATTAGTTTCTCATACTGGGTGCTGCTTTACTGAACATCTTCTCTCGTGGCCGAATTTGCCAATCCTGGACAGATAGATCCATCCACAGAACGAGCAAGGTGGCCTTGTCTCTTTTCTCTTCCGCCTTTTGAATTTGATATCAGTACTGTCTCGAAAGTTGCTGTGCCATTTTTTATTTTTGCTCTCCATGTACTACGGTCTGCAGCCACATTTTCCCAGTTTCTTTCACTTATAGAAAATTCCCTCAAGGACGCCCTGCAAATATCCTTACACAGGGTGTTCGTAAAGTCGCAGTGCAGTGAATATTTCTAATATTCAGTAAATGACGTAATCATCATCTACGTACCACAATTTTGTAAACCACATTTATGAACAAACCGCCGTTTCCTTTAAGGTTTTATTTACGTAAAGGACGGGCACTACGCTACTTCACTGTCTCATTGCTTGAAGGAAATGGTGTTGACGATTGAAAACAGGGTATTTCTGGTTGAGCATGTCTTTTGTAATGGCGGTAAATATACGGATGAGGTCATTAGACAATTCGTGAGGAAATTTCCAGACTCACAAGTCCCTCACCGAAATTCTGTTACAAATTGATCAAAAAGTTTCGTGAAAGACCGGTAGTGTGGTAGATGCATACCGATCTGGAAGACCTTCAATTTCACAAGACCAAATTATGGAACTCCAAGACAGAATTACAATGAGTCCAAATGCATCTTTAAACCACTTGTCTCAACAGGTGCAAATATCTAAGAGTTCTGTTCACAAGGTTTTAAGAAGTGAACTACACTATCGTCCATACAAATTAACTGAAGTGTCTCAACTCCAAGAAAGAGATTATGAATCCCGTTTAAACTACTGCATGTGGTTTCAGAATTTTATTTATGAACATGGCGCTGCCATCCTTGACGTCACTTTTTTCACTGATGAGGCCTGGTTTCATTTATCCGGTTATGTGAACAGTCAGAACAATCGGCTGTGGAGCAGTGAAAACCCCCATGAATTTCATCAAGTGCCGCTTTACGATCAAAAAGTCAGAGTGTGGTGCGCTATAAGTCGTATGCGGATAATAGGACCTATATTTTTTAATGAAACAATAAATGCAGAACGTTACCGTACTTTAATTCTGGAACCGTTCATAGCACACCTTACAGAACGGGAAATTATGGAATCCTGGTTTCAGCAGGATGGGGCAACAGCACACACAGCCACAACAACACTCAATTATTTAGAAAGCATATTTGCAAATCGCATTATTTCACGTGGAATCTGGCCTGCTCGTTCACCAGATCTAACACCCCCAGATTATTATCTGTGGGGGGCATTGAAGGGGAAAGTTTATGAAAATAATCCGCAGACAATTAATGACCTAAAGACTGAAATAGTAGACAAGATTAAACAAATATCACCAGACATTATTTTGAAGGTTTTCGCAAATATGGAAAGACGAATCACGACATGTCTTGAGGCCCGTGGTGGACATTTTCAACATATGCTTTAGGCACAACTTTATTGTGTTAATACCAACATTACCCATTATAAGCCGCAGATAGCAGTCAAGTATATTTGAATAATACCATTTATTTTACAATTTGTGTGACGCATTAGTTAACCGCATTTCTGGTGACGTTTTTTCTTTAGAGAGTATAAATTCACTGCACTGCGACTTTAAAAACACCCTGTATCATAGCAGTGCTCTGCCCTTTGGTCTATTTCCGTCCTTAAGTTCGCCATACAATATTTGCTCTGTGATATTCAACTCTGTTGTATGCGTCCAAAGACTAATGAAGAAATTCTCAAAGAGGCCAACACAAAAAGGCAGCTCTTAAAAAACATCAGAAAGAAGCAATCAACATTTTTTGGACACATCATGAGAAGAGGAAAGTTGGAATACTTGGTTACAACTGGCAAAATAGAAGGAAAGAGAGATCGCGGGCGACAAAGAGAGAAAATACTGGATAGCTTGGTGTCATGGCATGGAAAACAGTCAACAACAGAACTGATACGGAGTGATACGATGCACTCTGGATAGAAGATTGTGGAGGGACATGATCACCTACGCCAACCGGTATGGTACATGATGATGAGGATAGATTACTCATTATAGATTTCATAAATATTTTGAATTATTTACAAGTTTTTATAAAACTTCTTTATCAAATGCCATTTGAAATAGTTAAAATAAAAAATATACTTAATGTCACAACAATATGAATCAGACTCACTCACAACTTCCGCTTGTGAACCCACTAAGAAAATCTAAAACTGCCCAGCTAGCAATGTGCTTATCAGAATTGACTTTCCCATTAAAGACAATGTGGTGCAAAAGGTAATTTATTTGGGTATTCATAGCTGCATAATTTAACTCTGCATATTTAGTTCATGTGAGCTACATGTCTACATTCTCAGGAAAACAAAAAAAACTTGTGATCTGTATTGTAAGTTCTGTAATTACTTTAAGGTGATCAACTGCTTCAGGTTATTCTTTCATTCATTTTTCTCTCATGCGGAAGACGGCACAGAAGGCAGAAGTCATAGTTCTCCAGAACTGATAATTTGTTGCTAGAGTTATTTTTTGCAAGTTATTTATATGTTGCGTTCAGCAAAATTATGTTTTCAGTCTTCTCTTTCTACAATTGTATTGTTTTGCACAATTGCAAAGCTTTCTCAGTGCCCTTGATGCTGGTCAGTCTCATTCTTACTAACAAAATAGAGCCAGTACTTAAAAACACATTCATGAAGTGTAAGTGCTTCTTGTTGCAGTTAGATCTGAGCATCATTCCCTTCAGTTAGTACTAGGACACAAAAGAATATAAAAAAGAACTGGTCAAGGCCAACAGACTTCCTACAGCACCCTTTGTTAAGATTTCTTCTGCCTTTTTGTCAATACATTCAAAATTTATATTTTCCCAATCTTACCAATAAATCATGCACGATCACATGAGTGAACTGGTACATGATCTCCTGAGAACATTCCAATTAGGGGATTTGGGTTGGGGGCGCGCGCCTTGAGAACAATGTATACACCTTTTCTACAGCGCCAAAGACAGTAAAAAACAAAGACTGTCACCACACCTACCGCATAAAATAACGAGTGACTGTTAATTTACAAATGTGTCCAGCAATAGTTGCAGCATTGTTATATACTAGACCATTGAAGTGTGCTAGATTAAGGTATAAATTCATTGAAGGATTTCTTACTACTGACTTAACAGCTTCAGTGTGCAAAAGTTTGAATTTTAAAATTATCATATTTATTGAAATCATGGTTATTATAGTACCTGCATCTTTAAATGGGGCAATCACTCATTAATATAAGTTAGTTCCTCTTGGGTTAAAAACATGGAGTAAAAAAACAGAAACTCTGACAATTCACTGCTATTATCATTCCAGTGTTGACATAATTTGCACAGGACTTGCAAATGTATCTCGCTAGAAGTTATTGTTCTGAGTCTCTCAATCTAAGCAAAGCAATTGATATCTACTATCTCTGCCACTTTTATCACTGTTCATCTTAGTGTTCATAAAATTATTAAAAGAACAATGGACGGATAAGGATTACATAAAAACAGTATGATTGTAATCAGTGCTTATTTTTCTGGAAAAAAAGGTACTGATAGTCACCCCCAAGATGTTATTACACCTACTTCTGCGCTTTTAACATATCCTCTTATATACCCCTTGTTATCTCTAGATTGCTTCTTGCTTTGGGTATAAACTGTAAAATAACAACTTAGAAGCAGCCCTCTATATAATTGCTAAAGTTGAACTTATATTATCTATATATATTATTACAGTGGTTTTTTATGGAGAATAAGCATCGTTACTCACCGTAAAGATTTTAGACCAATTTCCACACTTTCAACATTTCTGATAATAAATGCTCGTCATCTCTAGATCACTTCTTGCTTTTGGTAAGACTGCAGAATGATGACCTTAGCGTAATCAAGAACCCACATATTTTCTGGGAATGAATTTGGTGATAGAAGAACCCACTATCATGATGAACATCAGAGCACAGGTTGTCCATACAAGCTGAGATAACCTAGATGAAGTTACTGTAAGGTTCATCTAAGAGAAACCTCTTCCACATTCACCGAAAGATATTGCAATTGTGTCCAAAGTGTGCTTTAGAGTAAGTAGTAAGTCAGGGTATTAAGTATATTGAATAATTTAATCGGAGTATTAAATATATATCCCGTGTGTTACCGGGGCCTCATTATGAGGGAGGTAAAGAATAGTGACACTGTGACCTTCCAGGCATGTCGTAAGAGGCGACTAAGGAGGTTGATCGATGGCTTGACAAGCTGTCATTGTAAAAAGTATTGTTATGGAAACAGGCCATAGATTTTAGAAGCAGTGATCTCTGCAATATGTGCCACTTTGGCACGCAAGGTTTCTGTTTTTGAGATTGTAGTTCTGCCCTATGTGCCGTCTTCGGCTCGAAAGGACAATAGATAGATAGATTAAATATATAGATTAGATATGAATATCTAAAAGACTAAAAACTATGATTATAAGGAATGAAAATTCTTAAAACCTACAAATAAATATCAAAGTTGAAGGAATACATCTGGAGACAGTTCAGAGCCACAACTAACTGGGACATACTATAACCAGTGATGGAAAATGTAAAACTGAAATAAACAAAAGAATAGGTATGGCAAAAAATTAATTGTAATGCCATGAAAAATATACTAACATCAAAACAAATTACACCATGGCTAAAACTAAGAATAGCAAAATGTTACATCTTCTCAATATTCCTATATTCAAACAGAACACAAACCAGACCGACACATTTAATGCTTGCTATACAGGAGACGGATGTGGACAGAGGCTGCAGTTAATGGCAAAACAAAGACCAATCTCTATGGCAATGACTGCACACATACACAATTGAGAAGTGGAACCAATTCTGTTTACTGGTATCTGAACTATGCCACGTCCCTGAAGATTCACACCATTCGAATTTATCATCGAGCTAGCACTATGATTCGGGTAAAGAATGCCCCTCTAAATGCTTTCTCTGACAGTGGCGGTGTAGTGTTCCAGTATACTGATATATCATACCCAAACATTTCTGTGAACACTATTGTTAATGTGTTTCTGTGCTGGACATGGTTCATTTCTTGGTGTTTTTCCGTAAAACCATGGCTATTATCTTGATGTGTTTTGTACTAGCCATGGCTCATATCTTGATATGTTTCTGTGCTAGCCATGGCTCATATCTTAGCTTGTGTGTGTGTGTGTGTGCTGGCCATGGCTCATATCTTGGTGTGTGTCATGTTAGTCATATCTCATATCTTTGTGTATCCGTGTTAATCATGTCTCATATCTTTATGTGTGTATGTGTTTAGTCATATCTCATATCTTAGTGTGTATCTGTACTAGTCATATCTCATATCTTTGTGTGTGCATGTTTGGGTTAGATATCTCATATCTTTGTGTGCATGTTTATGTTAGTCATATCTCATATCTTTGTGTGTGCATGTCTGTGTATGTCACATCTCATATCCTTGTGTGTGCATAGCTATGTTAGTCACATCTCATATCTTTGTGTGTGCATGTCTATGTTGATCATATCTCATATCGTTGTGTGCATGTCTATGTTAGGCATGTGTCATATCTTTGTGTGTGCATGTCTATGTCAGTCATATCTCATATCTTTATGTGCATATTTATGTTAGTCATGTATCATATATCTTGATGTGTGTCAGTGTTAGTCATGCCTCGTATCGCTGTGTGCATGTCTGTGTTGGTCACATCTTATATCTTTGTGTGTGCATGTCTGTGTTAGTCACCTCTAGTGACTCGGGCAGATGGTGCTCGTAAACCTGGGAGGGCAGAATCCCCCTACAGAAAAGATTGGGGACAATCAAAGGCTAAGGAATGCAAACCTGAATAAAATGCTGGCTGAAATCAGATGCACTGGGCCACTGGCGCAGAACACAGTGCAACGTTTTAACGGGTATTCAATCAGAGTGGATCTGGCAGACTCTAATTGTGATGTTCTGCCTGTGGGGCGATCAACACACTTAACCTGACAACTGACTTCATGTGAGAGTCTGGAATCCTACTCTGAGTCCTGATCGCAGAGAGAGAGAGAGATATTCCTATATGGTGCAGAAACATGGACAAAAAAAACAGAAAAAAAAAAATTGAAGCTTTTAAAATGTGAATTTATAGAAGAATATGTAGAATTGGATGGAAAGAAAAGAAAACAAATGATGAAGTTTTAAAACAACTAACCAAGACTAACATGAATGAGTAACATCAAAAGGTGGACAAATCAACCTATGACAATCCGCACCATCAAAGCAAGAGATAGAGTGAAATGGCGCTCCATGGTAGCCAACCTTCGATGCGAAGGTGGCACTCAATGATGATGAGTATGTTGGGGAATTAATTTTCTTTGAAGATATTCATGAAAACCATGAAGTATATTTTTGCTGTCAATAAACTGAAATTTTAATATAAAAAAGGTGCAGTTACTGCATACCGTCAAAAAGCACAGATTGTAATTAACAAGAAAAATACTGTAAGATTATATGTTCAATGTTTATTTTGCCCTGTCCTGTTGAAAAAAAACTGTATAGAATGTACAAACATTGAAAGGTTTTATTTAACTACATTTTTACACATTGAAAAAAAATTTTGCAACCACAGCACATGGCAACCACCTCTCTGGCACACGCGCGCACCCCCCCCCCCCCATGCATTACACAATGAAGACCAAATAATGAGATACATGATTCTTTATATAAAAAATAAAATGGTAAAATTTAACTTATTGATGGTGAGAAATCTGGAATAAGACTTGGAAACCAGTATGTGTATCCACCTATATCATAGTCGTCCACCCAGGCAAGACCTTCTTTCACCATAAAATCCTGAAATATAAATACAAATAATTAGTTCCATATACTAAAAAATATCAAATATCTTTTTCTTTAAATAAAACATTAGTATATGAAGCATACAAGATATCCATCTGCCGGAAGGTAAAAGCTTCAAGATACCAATACTTCAAACTGAAGGTTAAGTTTTAAAAAAAAGTGGCATTCTAATACTGAATAAAATCAACATTAGTTCTTTGGCTAAGGAAGGCCCTGGTATCACTGCAAACGAATTAAAATACATAATTGCTCAACCGCCCATGCCAGTGGAATCATCCGAACTATTATCTCATCTCCCAAACAAAGAAAGGTAGCTGTAGTCCCCATTATAGCAGTCTCAGCACACACCAAAAGATATAAGGCGAAACCGCACAGAAAGTAAACGCAGCCAACTGTTCCCTGTAATACGATATCATCATTCATCGTAAACAATTGGAATATCGAAACATGATCAAAACGGATGAAACACAGCTCACGGAACATTCCTGAGCTACTGGAAAATTCTCAAACAACTTTAAAGCAGAAACTGAGGCCATCAGAGATGCTGCAACACTGGTTACTCAACACAAAAATAACATGCACAATAAATTGGTGATTCTGACTGATGCACTGTCAGTATTATCAGCTCTAAAAAGCCCCAAGAACAATGAACTAGATGAACTATGCAATAACTTCCCAGAAAGTAGTCATTCACTGTAATATACACGGGAACGAACGCATAGACAAATTAGTTAAAGAGGGGGAGATTACTACAAGAGAACCATCCGCTCAGTTATGATGAAGCCAAATCCATCCTCAAGGGTCAGTTCCATGAAAAATGGAAACGAGAACACCCAAAGCATAACGAGAGTGACGGATACCACCAACTATCAAGGAGGGATCAAGTTATCATACTTCACCTACGCACTGGCCACAATAGAATGAGAAATCACATGTTCACCAAATTCCCAATATGGATACAAGCAGCCTATGCCACTGTACACTGGACAATATGACTACAAAACATGTTCTACAGGATTGCCCCCAGTATCACAGACCTGAGAAGAGCAATGTGGTCCACACCCACCTCCCTGGAAGAAAAACTATATGGGGCAATCGATTCGCTTAAACAGACAGCTGACTTCATGAGAGAGTCTGGAATCCTACTCTGATTGAGTCTTGATCGCAAAGATAGTGAGAGAGAGACAGAACAAGAAAAATACAGATTGGTGCACTGATACACAGCAAATTTGGTAACAAAAGAAACTGAGGTACTTTGTATAGACGCATGCCACAAAATCTACATTAAGAAATAAACTTATTTTCTTTTTTTTTCTTTCATTCTACAGCTTGTGTCATGTAGCATTGCAGAGAAGAGGAATTGTAACTTTCTGACCTTCACTAGTTTGTGCAGCCTGAACTGCAGTGCTGGCACAAGATATCAACAACTCGGGCAGTTGTCCTGGACATGCTATGTGCTTATGGGCACCGTCAAGTTTTTCCTTGTGAAAATGTTTATAATTATACTTAAAAAGGCCGCCCAAGTTTAACTTGCCCAGGGCACCAGCAACCATAGGGCCAGCTCTGCTGAGTTGTCAAGTCAAATTTTTAAAAATCTCTGATTCCATCTATTTTATCCCATTCTGGGTTTCCATTTGCTCTATAGCCTGATGTTTTCATGTAATACACTGGAGCTGCAGGTTGGTTTAGGTTTCATTTTACTCAGATTTCCAAACCATTTGATTCTTTGTAGTTCAATTATGGTCATCAGGTGATGCTATACCCACCATTTTCTCAAGGTTTCATATCTTATTTTATCGTTTCTAGTTTTGTTTACAGCTTTTCTTATACTTTTAATTTCGGTTGTTATTGTTATTATGCTTGTGTCTTTCGAGAATCGTCCATTGGTATATTGGTCCATTGTAATGTGGGTATTAAAATGTTTCTATTATTTTATTTTTTGTTTGCTTAGTTTCATTCAGATACTTCAATGTATGCTATTTGGTAGCTTACATTATCAGCTTTCTAGATTCTGGTTTCTATTTCTTTATCTAATTTTCCATCGTCTGTAACTATACGGCCTAAGTACTTATACTCCACTAATTTAAGATTAATGTAGAAATTGTTGTTGTTGTTGCGTTCGCCAGCTTTCAACTCTGACGAAGTCCCTAGAGACTAGGAACTGAGTTTTGTGTGTTAATCCAATTTTCCGCAGCCGCGTTCACTGGGGTCCCTCGCCGCACAGGCAGATAACTCCGACTTCGGAGGTACTCATGTTTTTTTCCGTCGATGAGTAACTAACGTTTCAAGCCAGGCCTCGCTGATGAGACCATGGGTAGTTGTCGCAGAGATAAATCATAAATAAAAATCCCAACCAGTGTAGCCGAGATTTGAACCCACAACCTCTCTGTCCCGAGGCCAGCATCTTGCCTCGAGACTAACCAGTCCCCCATGGATACACAGTCGTCAGATTATCCCCGTCGCACATCAAACAACAGACCGTAAGATTAGCGTACGGTTGGTCTAGGGATTTACGATGGGCCATTACGCTGACTTGGCACACATAACAATGTAAGCACAGCAATGACGCATCCTTTAGATTCTTGATTACTCTAGTGAATGTAGTCTACGACAAACAGAACACGGTGCAAATTCCCTAAAGAGACTGTGGCTGACGAAGCAGTTCACATTAATGAGAACATATAAATAACTTGCGTCAAGCAAATCCATCAACGATCATGAAAAGCACCAATGTGACGTAAAGCGCAGAACAAGCCTAGACGATGGAAGGTCGAATCAACAACACTTGATTTGTCGAAAATGAAATATTGCCAGCATACGACATTGTTTTATTGGCGCAGATGTAATAAGTAGATCATCATCTTGATTTTAACGCATAGGAGTGCAAATTAGAACCGAAATTAATCAGACATCGAATGCACTTTCTGCAGCGATCGAGAGAACGTGGACTAGATCCGCCATCTTAGAAACAGAAGTCCATAAAACGGAATTAAGAGATCCGACAAAGCATCCACAAATGTTAACTATAATCAAGAGAGGAAGGTGGCCATACGTTGGCCATTGATGAGAAAAGACAACAAGAGGATCTCAAAGCAGGCCATTATATGGGACGGGTCAAAACAAAGAAATGCATATCTTTTTCTTCATCTTCTACCTTTCAGCTCCCTGTGGAGCATAGGTCTTCAACAAATACTTTCCAAGTTGCTCTGTTTCTTGCCATTCTTTTAAGATCGTTCCATGTCTTCCCCATCATCTTCATCTCTGCTTCTATCCGTCTTCTCCAAGAATTCCTTGGTCTTCCTCTTTGTCTTTTTCCCTGGGGGATTCCAAAAAAGGGCCTGTTGTGTAATACTCTCAGTTGGCTTCCGCATGTGTGTTCTATCCAGCGCTATTGTCTTCACTGTATCTCTTTAGCCACTGGTTGGTACATTTCCATGGTTCTATGTTAGTGATTCTGTCCTGCCATTTCCATCATTTTATTCTGTGTCCAAGCATCCATTAATGAAAGTCTGTATCTTCATGATTGTCATTTTAGTTCTCCATATTTAACAGTACATGCAAAGAAATGCATATAAATGCATAAAAATGCAAAGCTGCAGGAAAGCTAATTGTAAGGAGAAATGAAAGAAATATAAAGAAAAAAATAGAAAAAATGGTATGGTTAAAGTGTTACGTAATAAGTGATGATACTAATTAGAACAATGTTTCAGCTCAAGATTATTTTTTATTTTAATACAAATCTGTGTGTTTGTTGTTGTTTGTACGTGCTGAGGGCCTATTGAGCCGAAACGTTCTATTTTGTGTCGCCCACTTATTACGTAAAGCTTTAACTCTTTCAGTATGGTAATTTTATATCTATTTAGCGGTAGAGATTTCAGAGACAACATTTTTCATGCTTTTAAATATTTATTATATTTATATATCTATCTATCTATTGACCTTTCGAGCCGTAGCCGGCCCATAGGGCGTAGACCAAGATGCTCCTTCTCTACAGCGTGGTTAATGCTGAGGTCAACGGTCTCATCTGCGATAACACCGATGAGAAAGATGCAGTCATCTATACAGACGGATCTGTAAGACGACACCAAAGAAGTGCATGGGCATTTACAGCACGCTCGGCAGGCAGAATAGTCTACAAAGACAGTGGTGCATACGTCATGACCATGAGTAGCATGACAATAGAGGCGATGGCAGTGACCAAGGCATTCAAATGGTTAGAGTCACAAGACTACACCCATGCATGTATACTGAGTGATTCGATGAGCATGATAAAAATGTGGAGGCGGGCTCTGTACGCATGCAATGGGTAGAGTCGTTGCAGAAATCCAAAATACGTAAGGTCACCTTTGTCTATGTCCCTGGACATGCGGGAGTACGGGGAAATGAAAGGGTGAACAGGTTAGCTAGCTGCGCTGTCGTTGAGGACAGGCAACCAATGGATCTGGTGAACATCATCAATGCCCTCCGAGATGTGGGAAGAGCACAGGACTTCGACTACCACAGATCCACGTTACTTCTTCGGATGATGGAAATGGGAGTTAAGTTGGGCACAGCCAGAAATGAGACACTTAGTGGCCGTGTAAGAAGACTTATCAACCAACATAGAACTGGAGTCGTCAGTCTGAGGGAATTGCTGAGGAGGGGATCTGAGCACCTATGGACATGTTTGGAGTGCAATGATGATGACCCGCAAATAACTCAATAACTCCTTCTCTTATCTGAATTTTTGTTCTAGCAGTTTTCAATTCTTTTAAAGATATTTTATCAAATCTCGCCATTTGTCTCTGTTCTGTGCAAGCAGCTCTATCTCATTGAGGGAGCCGAATCCTGCTGCTCTTGCCTCTCTCATCAATGTTCTTCTCAGTGTCTCTCTGGGTCTTCCTCTTTTTCTTTTACCAGTTGTTTCCCACATGAGGGCTTGCTTTTTTATTCGGTTATTATCTCTTCTCATCACATGTCCAACATATGACCATCGTCTTTTCCTTATTACTGAAGATATTAGTGGTTGATATTTATCTAACACTTAACATATTATATGGTTATGGTAGGCCCCGGTATCACTGCAAACAAATTTTACAAATCCAATGGAATCATCCGAATTAATATCTCATCTCCCAAACAAAGAAAGGTAGCTGTAGTCCCCATCATAGCAGTCTCAGCAAATGCCAAAAGACATAAGGCGAAACCACACTGAAAGTGAACACAACGGTCTGTTCCCTGTCATACGATATCATCATTCATCGTAAACAATCGGAATATTGAAACACGATTAAAACGGATGAAACGCACAGCTCACGGTGTGCACAGAGCACTTAACTCAGTAGCTCCTGCAACAAGCCGGACTTGGAATATGAGGCAACTGCAACAAGGAACACTTTTCAGACATGCCTTTAATGGTTCCTGCTGCTTATCCACTATTTTGACCGGAAGTTCACATCCTCTTGAAAATGTTGATCGTCATATTGTTTTTAATGTATAGTGCTTGATGATGTTAGGACATCGTTTTTTACTCCAAATCCGAACATATGAATCACAGTTAGTCACCAGATTACCCCTGTCGCACATCAAACAACAGACCGTAAGATCTCCCTGCAACGTGAATTTGTGAAATTATAAACCAGTTCACATGTCTACCCTCTATCTCAGAGTAGCCCTCTTGAATCTAGGCAACATCTCTTCTGACTAACATCAAACTACGAGAGTCACCCCGCTGCTGCAAAGTCATGAACAAAGCTCAGTCATTTTGCTTTTCATCATTACCGTACAGCCGATCTAGGGATATACGATCAGCCATCATGATGACGTAGCACACACAACAATGGCTGCGCCCATAAGTTACTCTAGTGAATGCAGACAACAATGCATGAAACACAGTGCAAGATCCCTCAAGTGAAACCTTCGGTTGACTCATATTAATGAGTTGTAACATGTAAATAATTGGCGTCAAACAATTCAAACGACAGCCATTGAACAGCACTCTATGAGTTGACGTAAACCGCATATCAACTCTAGACAGTGGAAGGTCGCATTCACAACACTTGATTTGTCAAAGAGGAATATTGTCCAGTGTATGACTCCGCATCTTCTTCTATCTTTCAGCTCCCTGGGGAGCATAGATCTTCAACAAACACTTTCCAAGTCGTTCTGTTTCTTGCCATTCTTTTAAGATCATTCCATGTCTTTCCCACCATCTTCATCTCTGCTTCAATCTGTCTTCTCCAAAAATTCCTTGGTCTTCCTCTTTGTCTTTTCCCCTGGGGATTCCAAAAAGGGGCCTGTTGTGTAATACTCTCAGTTGGCTTCCGTAGTGTGTGTCTTATCCAGCGCCATTGTCTTCGCTGTATCTCTATATCCACTGGTATTTTATTGGTACATTTCCATAATTCTATGTTAGTGATTTTGTCCTGCCATTTCCATCTTTTTATTCTGCGTAAGCATCCATTAATGAAAGTCTGTATCTTCATGATTGTCAATTTTGTTATTCTCCATGTTTCACAGCCATATAATAGGACTGACTTAACATTGGAGTTAAAAAATTTTATTTTTGTATTTAACCTCATTTCTTTGGACTTCCACAACTCCACATCATTGGTGCAAATTTGTTAAGTGGAACATCATATTGACTTTAACGCAGAAAATTGCATTGGAGAGCTGAAATTAATCAGTCCCCAAATGCAATTCATTGATCAGAGACGCAAGAGCAGCAGTAATAGGCTCCCTCAATGATATAGAGTTTCTTGCACAGAACAGAGACAAATGGCAAGATTTGATAAAATATCTTTAGAATTATTGAAAACTATCTATCTATCTATTGGCCTTCAGAGCCGTAGCCAGCCCATAAGGCGTAGACCAAGATACTCCTTCATCTGAATTTCTGTTCTAGCAGATTTCAATTCTTTTAAAGATATTTTATCAAATCTCGCCATTTATCTCTGTTATGTGCAAGCAGCTCTATCTCATTGAGGGAGCCGATTCCTGCTGCTCTCTCATCAATGTTCTTCTCTGGGTCTTCCACTTTTTCTCTTGCCTGTTGTTTCCCACATGAGGGCTTGCTTTGCTATTCGGTTATTATCTCTTCTCATTACATGTCCAACATATGACCATCGTCTTTTCTTTATTACTGAAGATATTAGTGGTTGATTGGCAATTTCTCTAATTTCCTCGTTTGTTTTGAATTCGTTCCACGCTATACCAAGTATTTTCCTTAGACATTTATTTTAGAATGTGTTCAACTTTGCTTCTATATCTCTTGTTGTTTTCCAGCTTTCACACGCATAAGTAAGGGTTGATAGTACATTTGATTTGAATATTTGGTTGATAGTACATTTGATTTGATGAGTTTAGATTTCCACAGCTTTTCAAGGCTTCTGAAAGACATTGCTGCTTTAGGTATTCTCATTCCAATTTCTTAGCTTGTTTTCCCTTCTCGATCAATGTGACTTCTAAGATAGATAAAGTGATCGATCTCTTCCACTGGTTTGTTTTTCATATATATTTTGTCATCTGTTGGAATTAAGCTTTTCATGGCTTTAGTCTTTTCATGATTGATCTCAAGCCCAATTTTGCTGGCTACTGATGATAGTTCATTTGTGTTTTCCTGCATCGTCGTTTTTATCTGACTACTGATGAGAACTATGTCATCAGCAAAGTCGAGGTCCTCCAAATGGTCTCCTTGTATCCATTCAATGAATTTATTACCAGTGCAGCATTTCTTCATTATGAAGTCCATCTTCTTCTTCTTTTCTCTTTCACTGATACCTAAAAGGTGTCATGGTTTATATCATTTGTCGTTCTTGTGCTGCTCGAATTGTCTGAATTATTGATTTTACTTTGTTGTTACATGTCTCTGTCACTGCATCTATCCATCTTCTTCTGGGTCTTCCTCTTGGTCCTTTTCCATGCATTCTCGAGAAGAACGCCCTTGATGGTGATTGGTGAGGATTCATTCTGACCAGGTGGCCAAACCATTTAAGTTGTTGTTGTTCTATATATTCTTGGCAGGATATTGTGAAGTCCATAACAACTCCAAATAACAAGGGCGATAAAATACATCCTTGTTTCTATTGGGAAACATTCGCTCAGTCCTTCCTCTGTTCGAACTGCACATGTATAACCATCATACATGTCTTTAATAATATTTATGATTTTTTATGGTAAGCCATATTGCTTCAGAATTTTCCACAAAGAATCTCGATGAATACTGTCAAATGCTTTTTTTAAATCGATGAAGTTAAGTACAAAAGGTTTTTGCTTTTCAATGTGTTCCTCCAATATAAGACGTAGAGTAAAAAATGTGGTCAAGGCAGCTTCTCCCTTTTCTAAACCCAGCCTGTTCTTCACGCATTACTGTATCTATTGAATCCTTTATTCTATTTAGGATGATTTTGCAGAATAACTTTGAGGCAACTGACAAAAGTGTCATGCCTCTCCAGTTGTTACAATTTATAAGATTGCTCTTTTTTGGAATCTTTCAATTTCAATAGATAGATAGAAATGCAAATCCTAGAATGGTCAAGAGAACATGAACTTCATTCCACCATCTTGGAACCAGAAGTCCTTAACATATTATATATGAATTTTTAGATAATTAAACAAGGAATTATATTTCACCAATAACAAGATGATCATCAAGTACCGGGCCTACTGGCGTAGGTGATCATGTCTCTCCGCAACTTTCGATCTTGGCAGCTATTTATCATTTCTGTTGTTGACCTTCTGCCAAGCCATTCTCTTAAGTAAAAAAAAGTAAAGTACCCCCCGTCACGCCAAGTGGCATATAGGGAATATGGTGTTAGTGACCATAAATTTTACAGACCTTCGGCACATGATTTTTGGGGCAATGTGGTCGGTATTACGCCCGTACTGCTTTACTTCCCAGGAAAAAATCCAGTACCCATTAAAGGCTGGGTGAACCCAGAAGCCGTCGGTTGGGATCGAACCCTACCTCTTGTCTTTTGCAGTCCAGTTCACTAACCACTGAGCTAGCGTGGTTCCCCCATTCTCTTAAGCTGTCTGTTATTTTTTTTCTCTTTGCTTCCCTCTATCTCTTCGTCCCTCAAATTTTCCAGTTGTTACAATATATTCCAGTTGTTCTCTTCTCATTACATGGCCAAAAAATGATGATTGTTTCTTCCTAATATTGGAAATTAGCTCTCTTTTTGCTTTGACCTCTCTCAGAACATCTTCATTACTCTTCTTAGCTGTCCATGGTACTCTCAACATTCTTCTGTAAAACCACATTTCTACATCCTCCAGTGATTTTCTTGTCTGTTGTCCTATTGTCCATGATTCGCATCCATATGTTAAGACTGGCTCTACATAATATTTAAGAACTCTCCTGTTTCTATTGTCAAAAATGGATTGCATAGTATCTTCCTCATTTTTTGGAAAGCTGCTTTTGCCTGAGCCATTCTGCATCTCACCTCTTTTGTACATCTTCCATCTGAGGTTAACAAAGTTCCCAAATATTTAAATTCATTTACCTGTTTTAATATTGTTCCACTTGTCTTTATTTTGCACTGAGGTGATGTCTTTTTCTTTGTTGTTACCATTACTTCTGTCTTTTTGCTATTAAGGCTGAGTCCTTTATTTTTGCTTTCTTTCACTACAATGTCCAACATTTCTTGTAACTCGTTTTCACTCTTAGCGATTAAGACTGTATCATCAGTATACCTTAGATTATTTATATTATGACCTCCAATTGTTATTCCAGGCATGTCCCTTATGGATCTTAAAATAATCTCACTATAAATATTAAACAAATCTGGTGACAGCACACAACCTTGCCTAACACCCTGTTTTATTTGTTGAAACATTCCCACTTGGGAATGATAACAAGATGATACAAGACCTATTAAAAGAATATGGTTTGATGATGATTTACACTAATCAAATTGAGAGTGACGCACTATGCATCAAAATATACATGACAGAAATCGGCATGGCACATAGTGCATCAAAATTGACGGAAAGAGTTAACCATACCGTTTTTTCTATTTTTTTCTCTCTATTTTTTTTCAGTTCTCCATCAAATGGGACAAACGTCAATTCTCAAACAGCAGAGATAGACTCAAGATGCATCAAAGCTTGTCAAATCATTGGGCAACTATCACCACTATTGTCCAACAATGAAATAACACTGGAGGCAAAACGTGCACTCTACAATACAATCTCCATCCCAACATTGTGCTACCAATGCCAGACCTGGACCCTAGGTGCAAGAACAATAAGAAAAATAACCTCTATTGAGATTAAATGTGTTAGACGAATGACAGGAAACAGCCTGAGAGACAAGATCAAAAATTAAGAGCTGAGAAAAAAGCTAGGAATAGCCGCCACCATATAATATATAAAGAAAGAACAGATAAAATGGTCTGGCCACGTGACAAGGCAGTGATCAAAACACAACACGAGCCTTCAATAAGTGTTGCGAGAACACCAGACCCAAGGGTCAACCATGAAAAAGATTGATCGATTGAATATTAGAAGCACTAGGAAACATAACAGCAGCAGAAGCAAACAGAAGAGCAAAAGACCGCAAATTATATCTCCCCTCGATGCTGTAAGGCAAATGAGGAAGGAAAGAAGAAGACCAAATGGGAATCAGAGTGTAAAAGAAAACAGTGTTGACCTAGAGAAATACTAAAGAGAACACTGAAGCGAGAGGCAACAACAGCAGGCATCATCTCCCTCTGTGAAATCTCATCCAGAACTAAATATGTGCCGAGATACAATGCAGGTACTGTGCAAGGTCTGACGCTTGATAACAAAGATCGTTGGGTGGGTGGGGTTGATGGATAGATTAGATAAGACAGACAGACAGGACGGACGGATGGGATAGGATGGGATGGATGGATAGATAGACAGACAGATTTTTACTCTTTCTCTCTTTACGATCTTGCTGTTGTTAGAAAAGTAGCGTTGAGTTGGATTGAAATTTTAAGAAATCAATGAAGCAGGCAATATTGAAAAGACACAACCACATCGAGCTATCAAAAGCAAAAGCAGAAATCATGAAATGGAAACTGGAAGACCAAGGAAGAGAGAAAACAAATATTAATTCTTGAAAGGGAAGGGAGAAAGTTGTGAAAACTAACTAAACTCCAGAATCAACTATCAAATTCAACCTCGGCCATGAGAAGACCATAACAAAATATTTGTAGGAAGACGGGCAGAACTATTTGCAAAATCCTACAGAAACTAAAGCACATTCCGACCAATGGACAGAGAGGGAAATTTGTTGAGAAATAATATCTATCTATCGTCTATTGTAGGAGTTCTAAACTTTGTTGTGCCTATGGGCACACTAAAAATTTTCAAAAGAACCATGGGCTCCAGCATCCAAATTGATTGTTGACAACAGCTCATATCTATAAGCATAGTATAATCACTTATAATAAGCATAATCACTTTCTACATTTCCACCTCCTCTACTCTCCTTACTGGATATTAAAGTTTTCTTAGGTGTCTCTGGTCTTAACTCGGTCTTCTATAAACTCCCATAGTTTCCTCCATTATGACTTTTCCCACCCGACATCTAGTAAGATACCAAGTGTACTTTGAACTTTCAGTCAATATGGTGGATAGACGGCAGGAACCATTAAAGGCTGTGTCTTGAAAAGTATTCCTTGTTGCAGTTTCCTCACATTTAAAGTCCGGCTTGCTGCCGGAGCTAATGAGTTAAGTGCTTTGTGCACACTGTGAGCTGTGTGTTTCATCCGTTTCGATCGTGTTTGAATATTCCGATTCTTTATGTTGAATTATGATATCACATGACGGGGAACAGATGGCTGTGTTCACTTTCTGTGCAGTTTTGCCTTGTCTTTTGGTATGTGCTGACACATCTATGATGGGGACTGCAGCTACCTTTCTTTGTTTGGGAGATGAGATATTAATTCGAATGATTCCACTGGCATTGGCGGTTGAGCAATTATGGATTTTAATTCGTTTGCAGTGATACCGGGGCCTTCCATAACCAAAGAACGTAAAACTCCCTTCCATTTTCTGAAATATTCAGGTTTTGTCGCCTTTGCCAGGATGATGAAGTTTTGCTACATCAAGACCTCCTGATACTAGGTGTCTTTCACCAATGACTCTATCCTGAATCAGGTCTTCTACCTCCTCTCCAGTGGGTTCTCTGCACCTCCCGCCAAGCTGCTCTTAACCCCTCTACCCATCCCTCCTCCAATAGGATAATACTTGCTATCATTCATCACCCTCACCACTATGTGGAATACATCAAAATCATTCACCATTTTCTCCCCATTTCTCTCCTGCGACCACACTACCCGTCTACTTTTCCCTGACCTTCCCTTGGTTGCCTTCAAGCATGATCGTAACCTCCACAATATGCTTGTCAAGAGCCACTTTCACGCCTCTGTCCACTACCATCGGGGCACTACACGTTACAATTGCAATCTGTGTATGACTTGTAACCACATTCTCTGAAAAGATACAGTCCTCTTCCCTAATGGTCCATTTGAGATCAGAGAAGGGTTCACTTGTACATCATACAACATCATCTATGCCATCATATGTAAGCGATGCAAGAAGACCTATATTGGTAAATCAGGGTGCCACCTAGAGGCAGATGCTGTGAACATCTATATGACATAGTCTGAGATGCAGGCACCCCAATAGTTATTTGGTTATGGAAGGCCCCTGTATCACTGCAAACAAATTAAAATCCATAATTGCTCAACCGCCCGTGCCAGCGTAATCATCCGAATTAATATCTCATCTCCCAAACAAAGAAAGGTAACTGTAGTCCCCATCTCAGTCTCAGCACACGCCAAAAGACATAAGGTGAAACCGCGCAGAAAGTGAACACAGTCAACTGTTCCCTGTCATACAATATCATCATTCATTGTAAACAATTGGAATATCGAAACATGATAAAAACGGATGAGACCCCAATAGTATCCCACTTTAGCTCTCAGGGCCATAAGGGTAAAGTGGATGTCCAAGTCGCTGGATTAGTGTCTTGTTGTTCTGACCGGCATAGCCAATTCACCTTAGAGAATGATCTGATCACCCACAAGGGTTGCCTCATCCCACAGGGGATTAATGTATCCCTTTCTCACGTGTAACCCTTCTCTTCCCCACCTTTTTTTCCCCCACTTCTCCCCCTCCCCTTTCATTCTTATGTTCCCCTCTCCCTTCTTTCCCACCTCCTCTTCTCCTGTTTTGGCCTCCTACACCCTGACTTGATTTCCCCTAGGACACTCATGGTCCACACACTATTTGTATGTTCGTTGACACCCATCTATTAAAGTTATGATTCCTCCTTTTCGACTAATATGTATAATCCTCATCAACACTTATTTTACCATGTTTTTTTCTTTCTTTCACCGTGGGTATTTCAGTAATACCTTACCTACTTTTCACCATTTCTACCATTTAACTATCTCCTTCATACACACTACCATGCCATCCTTCTACTTGGATTGTACCCTTTGGGGCTATCTAGTCTCCTGTAATCCTCATTACAGATGATACTGCCCTTTGTGCAGCCACCTTCCACGGTTTATTTACACCTTTATCATTCCTGGAGGACTGACACGCTGTTTTTACAGTTCCTTATTATATATAAACCTTATATACCTTATAGAAGAAGCATTTATCCGCTTCTTCTCATCTGTATCACAGCTTCATTATTTCCCCTATTCTCCCGCCCCGTGGCACATTTTTTCCTTTACTTTCACTCTCATTAACATCTGATGACCAGTTGAGTGTGGATTGAAGCCACAGACTTCCAGCAAAGCGTTTTTCACTCTTACATTTCATTCAATGTTTATTTTTAATTCATGATTTTCCTGTAATATAGTACTTTTGTCTTCTCTTTGCATTTCACTCTCTATTCTAGATGCACTAGTTTTGGTTGCTCTAGAACATGTAGTTTAATTATTCCTCCTTTCATTGTCTATTTCTGTGTTCATGTTTTCTGAAGGCTGCATGTAGGTGTCCCCTACATCTCTTACCCCGCTCTATGACACCTCTATCTACTCTTGGGTACCCTATATTCTTCAAGTCAGTTCTTTGCACTTTGTGTATGCACACTGACCTGTTTTCAGAAACTTCTGTTACTGCGTGCTGTGTGCACACACTTTCACTTTTCTGCAGGCACACATACCCCAGTGCACTAACATTCTTACACATCAGATTATACAGGTGTAATAAACCAGCAAACTGTCAAATTTCAAGAATTTGTATTTTGAGATGGTAATTTTGACAATGGTATCATAATTTAGGGTGAAGTCAATGTAGGGTTAAATCAAAATCAATAATACTATATATATATATATATACTGTCATTGTCTGTAAGCACAGATAAAATGTATAAATTAGTTTTAAAAAGTAAAACTCTACCAGTGCTCTTGCTGCTCTCTCCTCTTCCCATACAAATGCTTTCACAAGGTCAGATTTGCTAACAAAACCACACTCCTGTAGGAAAGAAGTGGATTATAGTGATAACAAATGTATTTCCTGTAGGAAAGAAGTGCACTATAGTGATACAAAAATGTTTATTGGTTTAAAATTCAGGGTCGCCATGAGAATTAACCCAACTATAGTAGATGATGCTTATTCAATTCCCAGTAGAGTTAAGTGTTATATTATAAAGGAGGTGAAATAAATGACCTATACATTTCATGACAACTACATTGGGCATGTTGTCTTTATTCTCAGCATTCTGTAAGACACCCATCTATTCCCCTTCTCCAAAGATTAAATGAGATAAAACAATAAAAGATAGTTTTTTCACACAAATGTGAATTGTAAAATAATGTTGCAGTGTCGTGTCATGTTCATCACACTATTGATTAGGATGGATCTATTTAAACATTTGATATGCTGTACCCATATGGCATTGACATAAATACCTTAGATGTTGTTTTGTAGAAAAAAGTGGCATTAAAACATTTATGGTTATGGGAGGCCTTGGTATCACTGCAAATAAATTAAAATCCATAATTGCTCAACTGCCCGTGCCAGTGGAATCATCCAAATTAATATCTCATCTCCAAAACAAAGAAAGGTAGCTGCAGTCCCCATCATAGCTGTCTCAGCACATGCCAAAAGACATAAGGCGAAATTGCACAGAAAGTGAACACAGCCATATGTTCCCCGCCATATGATTTTATCATTCATATTAAGCAATTGGAATATCGAAACACAATCAAAACGGATGAAACGCACAGCTCACGTTGTGCACAGAGCACTTAACTCAGTAGCTCCGGCAGCAAGCCAAACTTGGAATATGAGGAAACTGCAACAAGGAACACTTTTCTGACACAGCCTTTAACGGTTCCTGCCACCTATCTGCCATATTGACTGGAAGTTCACATCCTTCTGAAAATGTTGATCGTCATATTTTTAAAAATGTTTAGCGCTTGATGATATTAGGACATCGTTTTTGTCTCCAAATCCAAACATATGAAACAAAGTTATTTATTGGATTATCCTCACCGTACATCGAACAATTGTCCATAAGCACTCAGATCTCCCTTGCAATGTGAATTTGTGTTGTAAAATTATAAACCAGTTCACAAGTCTACCCGCTATCTCACAGTAGCCCTCTTGAATCTAGATAACATCCCTCCTGATTAACATGAAACTGGGAGTCACAACGGAGCTGCAAAGTCATAAACAAAACTCCGTCATTTCACCTTTCATTATAAGCGTACTGCTGGTTTAGGGATGTACGATCAGCCATCATGATGATGTACCACACACAACAGTGGATGTGCCCACAAATGAACGATTAATCTATTTAATGCAGCCAACAATGCAGGAAACAATGTAATAATGGTGGAAAATCCCTAAAATGGAAAATTCGGCTGACTTGGCAGAGCAGTCCATATTAATGAGTTGTAATGTAACTTGTAAATAATTGGCATCAAACAATTCTAACGACGGCCATCAAACAACACTGAATGTGTTGATGTAAACCAGCTAATAATTTCAAGATGGGGAAGGTCGCATTCACAACACTTGATCTGCCAAAGAGGAATATTGCCATGTGCAAGGCTCAGCAGCACCGGCACAAATTCATTAAGTGGAACATCAGGTTGACTTTAACGCAGAAATCGGCACTGGACAGCTGAAATTAATCAGTCCCCAAATGCAAATCCTGCAGCGGTCGAGAGAACATGAACTCCTTTCAACCATCTTGGAACCAGACGTCCATTAAAACATTAAAAATGTTGCACGCATATGGTATTGACATAACACACCTTATGTATTGATAAGGAAATAATTGATGAATATATTTGCAAATTGATGATTCATATGGTATTAACATAACACACCTTAGATATTGACTAGGATAGGGTTTTATGAAAATGTTCATACAATTTCAGCTATAAGATACCATTATTAAGAGGATAGAACAATGGAGAATAGTCAATATTGTGAAGATATTCTGAACTCACTATTTAAAGAAGCGTGAAAAGCTTTGAGAATCATTCAAAAAGATTTATTTTAATGGAAGCGCAATATTTTTTTCAGAGGAGAAGTATTTCAAGCAAGAGATTTTGCATTGTTAGGTAGATCAGTTCTTATTGGAGAGATCTGGGATATGAGTATACATATTTCATAGGAGAAAGAGTTTGTTGGTTGCAGGTCATGCAAAGAAGTTTATTATGTAAGAGATTTTGTTTTAGTCAAATAATTTGTACACATTTTCTTACTGAACTTAGTGAGTGTCATACCACAGGCAATTGCCTTAGACAAAAATAAAATTGTTTACTAATGATATTTAGTTTGATAGACTCATAGACGGCCATAAACATTCAGTGTAATGAGAGACTTTTATATCCAGGCATCAATTTTTTTTGGGTACAATAATAACATCAGATGGAAGATGTACCATAGAAATAAAAAGCAGAATAGCTCAGGCCAAAATAGCATTTCAGAAAATGAAAAATATCTTATGCAACAAATCTATGTCAATAGAAGTGAGAAAGAGAGTTCATCGGTGCCATATAGAACCAATTCTGACCTATGGAAGTCAATCATGGATAGTAGACAAACAAATGAAAAGACAATTAGAGGCCACAGAGATGGGATTTCTCAAAAGAATGTTGAAAGTTCCCTGGTCAGCTAAAAAGACCAATGAAGAAATTCTCAAAGAGACCAACACAAAAAAGGAGCTCCTAAAAAACATCATGATGAATCAACCACTAATATCTTCAGTAATAAAGAAAAGACGATGGTCATACGTTGGACATGTGATGAGAAGAGATAATAATCGAATAGCAAAGCAAGCCCTCATATGGGAAACAACAGGTAAAAAAAAAAGAGGAAGACCCAGGGAGACACTGAGAAGAACATTGATGAGAGAGGCAAGAGCAGCAGGAATCGGCTCCCTCAATGAGATAGAACTGCTTGCACAGAACAGAGGCAGATGGCGAGATTTGATAAAATATCTTTAAAAGAAAACTGCTAGAACAAAAAATTCATATAGGAGAAGGTGTATCTTGGTCTACGCCCTATGGGCCGGTTACGGCTCGAAAGGTCAATAGAATAGATAAAAAACATCAGAAAGAAGCAATCAACATTTTTCTGGCACATCATGAGAAGAGGAAAGTTGTAATACTTGGTTACAATTGGCAAAATAACAGGAAAGAGAGATTGTGGACGACAAAGAGAGAAAATACTGGACAACTTGGTGTATTGGCATGGAAAACAGTCAACAACAGAACTGATATGATGCACTGTAGATAGAAGATTGTGGAAAGACATGATCGCCTACGCCAACCGGTATGGCACATCATGATGATTAAATTTTTATCAGAAGTGTTGTTCTAGACATTTAGAATTGCAATTTCTTTGTGTTGTGCTAATTACTGACATTTATGTTAGATACTGTCACAATGGCATTTAAGTAATGACTTACAGAAAATCAAATATAGATTGAATTCCCACTCACTTTATTCATACAACATTAGGAGAAAGAAATAGAAGATTGATTTTTATAAATCAACGTACATTTTTAAATTAAAATGTTAAATTGGATGTTAAAGTTACTATAGTACATCTTGCCTTTTTTAATAACAGCAAAGAATAAAAGGTCCTGCTTGAACTCTGCTCACATTAATGAACTCTTAGATTCTTTAAGTTCCAAAAAGTCGGTCAAAAATGGCAGCCCAGGAAAAATTGTTAAGCAATTAAAAATCTACTCATGCCAAAGACGGGATGTGTCAAGTGAAATGTGTAGATAGTGTGACTGCAACACAATGCATCCACACCTACTAGCAGGTGTAAATTGAAGAGAAAAAGATACAAAAGAAAAGAGGTGAGACCGACCTCAAAACATAAATCTGATAATTTTATTCAGCTACCATTTTGTCATTTATAAAATGACAAAGTTAGCCTTGGCAAAAGTTGTTCTGCAAAACAGCACCAGGCAGTTGCATATATTGAAGATCAATATCACCCTGTTTCCAACCATCTGTGAAGATGTAAAAGACCATATTATCAGTCAGCGGAACGACCAATTTTACAAGAACAATCTAGATGCACTTACAACCTGCAAGCTACTGGTGTCATTATTGTGCACACAGTTCAGCAAATGCTGAAAGTGGCTGAACTTATACGGTCTGGAATGTTGTGTTGCCAAATCTAGCAACAAAGAAAGATTAATGAAGATCCAAAGTCATTGGATGTGTATTCATGTAAATTCATAGCAGCCACTAACAAAAAAAACATATGCAAAAAGCATACTTGATGTCAGTGGATGACTGGTTAAACACATCACACATCAAAACCTTCCTTTCCGCAATTGTAATCCTCTTATTCATCAAGCTTTGCTTGCTTCATCATGCCACATGAAAGACTAACATGGAGTGCAATTTTCTGTCCCCTACCTCAATGATGCACTGCAAATTTCATTCCTTAGTTCACCTTTTGAAATTATCTGTTAAATTCAGTTTTTGTCTGACTGCTTCTTTTAGCCTGTATTTTGCTTCTAAGAATACTAAGATGATTTTCATTGTATTGTTATGTCTTTTTATATGTTCAAAATTAAACAAGGTACTGTAGTGTTCAGACTGGCAGATAATTGTACAACATTTTATTAATTTTAGTAGGCATTTGACATTATATATTTATAGAGCCAGCATATAAAAGATACAGGGAGTATATGAATTTCACACAAAATAACAATTATCAAAACCCATATACTAAATTTCAGTAACTGCTGCCCTTTACTGTGTCATGTTTTTACAGCTTATGTAGGATCAGAGAGGAGATTACAGTTGAAATGGTTAAGAATCCCCATCGCTGCCAAGTTATAAGTGTCATAGATGAAGGTGAATATTGTCCTATCAGAGGAGTGGCGGCTAGATGGGAAATGCGGAGAGCTCTTTGGAGGGCAGAGTGGAGGACAAATTCAGGATTGAGAGAACGGCTAAAGAAACTTAACATTAGGTGGGCCTATTGGAGAAAATCCTTAACATCCTGGCACACACAACGATGATGTAACAATTGAAAAAATAGAATTGGATCTCTGCAAAGAAACGGCATGGGGCAGGTGTAGTCTAGCATATTATCGTTATATACTTTTATTTGCTTGCTCACCTATATATTTGTGTTGTGTCCATTGTTTCATTTGAAAGCCTACTGAGCCATGACATTGTTTTGTTTATGTGTTGTCGCTCACCTATGGAAAGCTGTGACCATATCCGTTATTTTTTTCCACTTTTTTTTCTTTTCATTATCATCAGCTCTAAAGCATCTTCACATTTTTTAGCATTTTGCTGCTTTTTTTTAATCAAAAATTTATATTCTATTAAATGTCTTGGTAGTGGTCAATGAAGGATTTCTTTGTTCCAAGGAGACTTTATGTTTTCACTTGGTATTTTCAGATAGCCTTCCTTCCATTTTCTTCAGTCTACCACATGACTCTGCTGATGTCATTAGAGCTGAACTGTGGACTTCGAGTTGGTGTGATAGGCCAAGAGGGCCACTTAGTCGAATCGAGTTCAGGACTAGTGGCATTTTTGTTGCAGTATGGTTTCAAGTGATTCTTTCTGGTTTGGATTTTTGTTTGTGGAAACAGCCTTATTTCGGTCAAAAAATCAACATGGTTTTGGTGTCCACATGCTGATATAGTGCTGCAGGTGACTGGCCGTGGAATTTAGTGGAGTGGTACCAGGTCCTGGCTTTGCCCTGTATGAACTGTCTGCTTTCAGCTGCAAATTTGCCACTACCTGGACTGCGGTCGGATCAAGTCTCCCACTGAAATGGAGGCCTGACTTTGTTGTAGTATGCTCACTGATCATGAAGTCCACATTTGGAATGGGCGCATGGAGATTATGACGGTTGTTAGTGATCCACAATGTTTTTTATGAACTGTGTGCCATTTGTACAGAGTGTTCAATAAGAACAGTGTGAATGTAAGAGCATGCTATTTTTGCTGAATGCAGCATGTTAAAAATACGATCATGATGTACACTTTGTTGGTTGCTGAAATGGGGGCTGAGTAGATATGGTAATGCCTTGCCTGCAATAAAGCCATTCCGGTCTAAAGTCTAAAAGTGTGAAATTTCAAAATTTTGTCTATGCTCATCTCATCCAGTTCATGAAGCACTGCATTGCAGTTACTCAGCTCCAGATGTTCTGATCTTTCAGTTTGAGGCTATCTATCTTTTGAGTCTTCGGTTTCTAGTTTTGGCTTTTCAATTTTAGTTTTATCTTTCCAATGCACAGGTTATAGTCAGTAACATCTGCCCCTGTATATGCTACGCCAAATAAGGATGTTCCAAATTGTCTTCTAATTCACAGGTGATCAATCTGAGTTTTTATTCTGTCATAAGGAGATAATCATGCTGTTTTGTTTATTTCTTTGTGCAGAAATAACGTTCCACCTATAATCAAACCTTCTGTTAAGTATCAATAAATCTTTCTCCAATTTGGTTTTTTGTAATCAGTTCATTCTCTCTCCATAGCCTTCCAATTCCTAGATTTTTTTTTTCAATTTTGATATTAAAGTTACCCATTACAATTAAAATATCATATTTAGATATTTTATTTATAAGTTGTTGTTGATAGTAAAACTCATCTTTAATTTCATCTTCAACCCTATGTGTGGGTGCACAACATTGTATAATTAAAAGTCTGCCATCCTTGATTTGTAACGAGTTATTATCAGAACTTGGGAATATTAAAACTTTGGAAAGATTCATTTTTAACTCCATCCGTGTCCAATAGAAGCATTCACCAACAACAACAAAAACTGTGATTGTTGCAATTTAAGTGGTATCCAGATTTAGCAACCCTTAGTGCAACACTATTTTCAGTATGCCATTTGTAGGAATATTCTGGAACTTTCTAACAATCAGAATGCTGTGCACTGCACTCTCTCTAAAATTCTTAAAATTAACCCTCGATAATTCTGGTGGTTCTAGCAACTCATGCCAAGGCATATAAATGCTGATTCACACACATGAATCAACTTATCCCACCAATTGAACTACTCAGTCTACAGCTCAGCATTTCAGTTCTCAATTCATCACAGCATCTCACTTGCACACACTATTAGTCTTTGATTGGTGTCATTCTGTTTGTATTTTTGGTCTCATTGTCAGTGTTTCTTGTTATTCCTATGTAGATTCTATTACTAACTATACAGCATTCACACATTCTTAGAAATAGATGAAAATAAAGAGAAACTATACTTGACAGGTTAAAAGAATATTATGTTAGTAAGTCAAAAACTTTACTGATAAATTAAACTGTAGCAACATAAAGTTTTATGCAAAATAAAATGTGCACGCTTGATCACAACAGCTGGGACTGAAAATAAATAGAGATAAGACCAAAACTAAGAGACTTAATGCAGTCGGCAATAACAAAACAATAGGAGAAATACCTCTACTAGATGTACAATCTTACATATATCTTTGCAATATCATAGACAAAAAAATGGAGGAACAAAGAATGATACAAAATAAGGATGCAAAAAGCAAGAGGAGCTTTCATTGCAATAGGAAACATATCAAAATCCAAAGAAATTAGGTTAAATACAAAAATAAAAATGTTCAAATCCAATATTAAGTCAGTCCTATTATATGGCTGTGAACCATAGCGAACAACAGCAAAAATGACAATCATGAAGATACAGACCTTCATTAATGGATGCTTGGGCAAAATAAAGGGATGGAAATGGCTGGACAAAATCACTAAGGTAGAATTATGAAAAAGTACCAGTCAAATACCAAAGGACAAAGAGATACAATGAAGATGATGGTGCTGGATAGGTCACACACTGCGAAGCCAACTGAGAGTATTACACAACAGGTACTTTTTGGAATCCTCAAGGGGAAGGGACAAAGAGGAAGAATAAAATATTCTTGGACAATACAGGTGGAAGCAGAGATGAACATGATGGGGATGACATGGAATGATTTTAAAAGAAAAGCAAGAAACAGAATAGCTTGGAAAGTGTTTGTTGAAGACCTATGCTTCACAGGGAGTTGAAATATAGAAGAAGAGGAAGAACAAGTTGTGGAGAGACATTATCACTTATGTCAGCAGGTATGTTACTTGATGATTCTATTAAATATAGTTTTATATGCATATTTAGTATAACATAAAACGAAACAGCAACACTAACAGGAGTACCTGAGCTTTCTGCAATACAATAGTGTGATCCAAAGTAAGTTCTCCTGGAATTGATTGCACAAGAAAACTTCCTCCTACTCTATGAACACAGAAACCATTTCCAAGGATTTTCAACTTCTTAATGGCTCTCAGCAAGTCATCACTGGAATATTTGTTTTTAAATATGTATTAATTTAAGTAGAACATAAAACTAAAAATCTTTCTGAAAAAAATATTTTAATTTCTTCCAAAAATTTATAAAATATAATAACTAGCACATGGTATAGAATATCAACAAAAAGGCATAATGCATCAGGTACCATGCCTGCTGGTGTAGGTGATCATGGCTCTCCACAACTTTCGATCTCGACAGTTATTTTTTATTTCTGTTGTTGACCTTCTGCCAAGCCATTCTCTTAAGCTGTCTGGTATCTTTTCTAATTGCTTCCCTCTAACACTTTGTCCCTTCCCGTTGAGGATTCCAAAAAGGGTCTGTTGTGTAATACTCTCAGTTGGCTTCGCAATTTTCCCACTTGTCACAATATATTCCAGCTGTTCCCTTCTCATTACATGGCCAATGGATGATGATTGTTAATATCTTATCTCCTGAACAAAGAAAAGTAGCTGCAGTCCCCATCATAGCAGTCTCAGGACACACCAAAAGACATAAGGCGAAAGTGCACTGAAAGTGAACACAGCCATCTGTTCCCCGTCCTATGAATCATCATTCATCGCAAGCAATCGGAATATCGAAACATGATCAAAACGGATGAAACGCACAGCTCACAGTGTGCACAGAGCACTTAACTCAGTAGCTCCTGCAACAAGCCGGACTTGGAATATGAGGAAACTGCAACAAGGAACACTTTTCAGACATAGCCTTTAATGGTTCCTGCCGCCTATCCACCATATTGACCGGAAGTTCACATCCTCTTGAAAATGTTGATCATCATATTGTTTTAATGTATAGCGCTTGATGATGTTAGGACATCGTTTTTTACTCCAAATCGAACATATGAAACACAGTTAGTCACCAGATTACCCCTGTTGCACATCAAACAACAGATCATAAGATCTCCCTGCAACGTGAATTTCTGAAATTATAAACCAGTTCACATGTCTACCCTCTATCTCACAGTAACCATCTTGAATCTAGACAACATCCCTTCTGATTAACATCAAACTACGGGAATCATTGCTGCTGCAAAGTAATGAACAAAGCTCCGTCATTTCGCTTTTCATCATTAGCGTACAGCCGATCTAGGGATATACGATCAGCCATCATGATGACGTAGCACACACAACAATGGCTGCGCCCATAAGTTACTCTAGTGAATGCAGCCAACAATGCACAAAACACAGTGCAAGATCCCTAAAGTGAAACTTTCGGTTGACTAGGCAGAGCAGTCTATATTAATGAGTTGTAACATGTAAATTGGGTGCGATTGAATGCGATGATCATTGCACAATAAGCCTTATGAGTCATATGACTAAGATATTACTAAGAATCATCATGCGAAGAGTGCGAAACAAAATCAGTCCAGAAATTAGCGATAAACAGTGTGGTTTTGTTAGAGATAAAGGAACAAGCAATTGCCATTTATATCATAAGATCTTTAGTAGAAAGAGCCATAGAGGTGAAAACAGATCTATACCTATGTTTCATAGATCTAAGGTATGCTGATGATACAGTCTTAATCGCTAAGAGTGAAAATGAGTTACAAGAAATGTTGGACATTATAGTGAAAGAAAGCAAAAATAAAGGACTCAGCCTTAATAGCAAAAAGACAGAAGTAATGGTAACAACAAAGAAAAAGACATCACCTCAGTGCAAAATAAAGACAAGTGGAACAATATTAAAACAGGTAAATGAATTTAAATATCTGGGAACATTGTTAACCTCAGACGGAAGATGTACAAAAGAGGTGAGATGCAGAATGGCTCTGGCAAAAGCAGCTTTCCAAATAATGAGGAAGATACTGTGCAATCCATTTTTGACAATAGAAACAGGAAAAAGAGTTCTTAAATGTTATGTAGAGCCAGTCTTAACATATGGATGTGAATCGTGGAAAATAGGACAATAGACTAAGAAAATCACTGGAGTCTGTAGAAATGTGGTTTTACAGAAGAATGTTTAGAATACCATGGACAGCAAAGAAGAGTAATGAAAATGTTCTGAAAGAGGCTAAAGCAAAAAGACAGCTAATTTCCAATATAAGGAAGAAACAATCATCACTTTTTGGCCATGTAATGAGAAGGGAACAGCTGGAATATATTGTAACAATTGGAAAAATCGAGGGACGAAGAGATAGAGGGAAGCAAAGAGAAAAGATACCAGATAGCTTAAGAGAATGGCTTGGCAGAAGGTCAACAACGGAAATGATAACTAACTGTCGAGATCGAAAGCTGTGGAGAGACATGATCACCTACACCAGCAGGCACGGTACTAGATGATGGTGATGCTGATGTAAAGATGTCCACAGATAGTGGAAGCAGTGTTTCTGCTAAGTATCTATTTCTTCTTCAGGAGTCAAGCTGTAACTCTGCTCACTGCAGGTAGATGGTTTCATCAATTGAGAAAAGTAACACCACATAGTTGTTCAGGTGCAAATTTTTTAGTGTCATTTCTTAGACTTTTGTTTTGTTGATTGTAGATCTGCTTGCAAAATACTAATTGGGCAAAGTGTTTCCTGCTTGGGATGATATATCTTGGCTCATGGTTTAACAAGTTTTTCTAATATGAACAATGGTTGATTATCTTTTCAGATCATTTCAGTGACTACTAATCTGATAATTGTTTTAGTTATTTTACTTTCAGGATTAAAACATTGCACTTCATCGATAAAATATGCTTTCAGAGTTGATTTGTTAGAAGATGTGGCTTTGTAATTGGCTGGGAGTGCTTTGAAAGAGCTTTATTATCCAAAAGAAGAAGCAGCTGAATCTAGAATTATCATCATCATGTGCCATACCGGTTAGCATAGGCGATCATGTCCTTCCACATTCTTCTATCTACAGTGCATCGTATCAGTTCTGTTGTTGACTGTTTTCCATGCCATGACACCAAGCTATCCAGCATTTTCTCACTTTGTCGTCTGCGATCTCTCTTTCCTTTTATTTTGTCAGTTGTAACCAAGTATTCCAACTTTCCTCTTCTCATGATGTGCCTGAAAAATGTTGATTATTTCTTTCTGATGTTTTTTAAGAGCTCCCATTTTGTGTTGGCCTCTTTGAGAACTTCCCCATTGGTGTTTTTAGCTGTCCAGGGAACTTTCAACATTCTTTGAGAAATCCCATCTCTGTGGCCTCTAATCGTCTTTTCATTTGTTTGTCTACTGTCCATGATTCGCTTCCATAGGTCAGAATTGGTTCTATATAGCACCGATGAACTCTCTTTCTCATTTCTATTGACATAGATTGTTGCATAAGATATTTTTCATTTTCTGAAATGCTATTTTGGCCTGAGCTATTCTGCTTTTTATTTCTGTGGTGCATCTTCCATCTAATGTTATTATTGTGCCCAAGTATTTGACGTGTTGTACTTGTTTCAGATTTGTCCTGTTTATTTTTATGCTGCATGATGGTGATGATTGTTTCTTTGATATGACCATTACTTCTGTTTTCTTACTATTCAGACTGAGACCTTTTTTGTTGCTTTCTTTTACAATTATGTCTATATAATTTCTTGTAGTTCATTCTTTGTCTCTGCTATTAAGACTGTGCCATCCGCATATCATAAATTGTTTATGTTGTGACCATTGACTTCAATTCCTTTTTTGTCTATTATTGATCTTAAAATCGCCCGTGTGCTGCCGGGGCCCAAAAGGGGAGTATAGAATAGTGGCGCTGTATCCTACCAGGCATGTTCATAAGAGGCGAGAAAGGAGGGTTGGGCATGGGACTAGCTATCCCATACTGTAAAAAAAATAAGCCGAAAAAACTTCACAAACATGGACAAGTCAAAGAGAGCAAAAGTAAATCCGCCATCCAGGAAAGAGAAGGGCTCTCTGTCTAAGAGACATATGACGCAAGCCGGAGAAAGCCGTAAGGAGTCTGGTTTGCTGACTCACCCTTTGTCTACCAGGAAATCCTCCACAATTGGCACCTGGAATGTTCGTACTCTAAACGAACAAGGAAAAGCTGCACAGGTAGCAGCATAATGACAAACTACAAGATAGATATTCTGGGAATGTGTGAAACAAGATGGCTAGGAACTGGTAAAATAAAACTAAATACAGGAGAGATGATTTTATCATCGGGACACCAGGAACCTGGAGCACAACATAGTGAAGGGGTAGCTATAATGCTATCAAGGAATGCACAGAAGACACTAATAGAATGGGAAGCAGTAGGACCGAGACTAATGAGAGCAACATTTAAAACAACCAAAAACAAAATACAATTACACATTATCCAATGCTATGCACAAACCAACGATAAAGATGATTTAGTTAAAGATGATTTCTATAAACAGCTACAATGTCAGATGGATGCAAGACGAGCCAAGGATATTATAATCTTGATGGGAGACATAAATGCTAAAGTAGGATCAGACAAGAGAGGCTTCGAAGAGATTATGGGAAAACATGGACTTGGAGATATAAATGAGAATGGAGAGATATTTGTGAATTTCTGCGCCCTTAATCAAGTAAGCCTAGGAGAAACAATATTCCAACATAAAAGAATACACAAAGCTACATGGGTGTCACCAGATCATAGAACAGAAAATCAAATAGATCACATATGTATTAATAATAAGTTTAAGTCATCCTTACAGGATGTAACAGTATATAGAGGGGCAGATGTAGCTTCGGATCATCATCTTCTGATAGCCAAACTTAAAATTAAACTAAAAAGGTATACTACAACGAATAAGGGTAGAAAGTATTTCAATTTCAATGTTGGGTTTCTTAAAGAACAAGGAATTAAAGATAAATTCGCAGTCACAATATCAAACAAATACCAAGTCCTCCAACAACTAGAAAATACAATAAATATAGAAGATCATTGGAAACAGGTAAAAGATATATGGAAAGAGACATGCGAAGAAACACTATGGAAAAGAGAACGCCAGAATAAAGCAAGGATGACAGCAGAGACTCTGGACAAAATTAAAGAAAGAAAGAACAAGAAAGCAGACATAAATAAAAGCAAAACGAGAAGTAATAAAGCCAAGACACAGGAAGCTTACACAGAGGTGAACAAAGAAGTGAGAAGATGCATTAAAAGGGATAAGAGGAAATATATAGATGAACTAGCTAAAGAGGCAGAAGAAGCAGCAAATAAAGGGAATATGAAAGAACTGTACAACAGCACAAAGAAATTAAGTGGAAAATACAAACAGATCAATGCCTTTATTAAAGATAAGAAAGGAAATCTGCTTAGTAATATAAGGGAACAAAAGGAGAGATGGAAAGAGCACTTTGAAAAACTTTTGAATAGACCCGGCTCAAATAATCCTCCAGATATACTACCAGCAGAAGAAAAGTTACACGTTAACTGTGGAAAACCAAGCAAAGAAGAAATAATGAAAGCCATCAAACTATTAAAAAATGGTAAAGCCACAGGACCACATGAAATTCCTTCGGAAGCCATCAAAGCAGATATTAATACCTCTACCAAGATGCTACAAAATCTATTAGATAAAATTTGGGAGAGGGAAGAAATACCTAGAAACTGGAAAGAAGGTTATATGATCAAACTACCAAAGAAAGGAAGTTTACAGGAGTGCACAAATTATAGGGGAATTATGCTACTATCAGTGCCAGGAAAAATATTAAGCAGAATCATTCTGGAGAGACTAAAAGAGGCCATAGAGAAACATTTGAGAGATGAACAAGCAGGCTTTAGGAAGAACAGATCATGTGCTGATCAAATAACTACTCTACGTATAATAGTTGAACAAAGTTTAGAACTAAAATCCCCACTTTATATTGGATTCATAGATTACAAAAAGGCATTTGATAGTTTAGACAGAAGAATGCTTTGGAAGTTGCTGAGTCATTACGGAATCCCCATAAAGTTTATTAACCTGATAAAAACAATGTATGAAGGAACGAAATATAGTGTGGTGCATGAAGGACAGCTTATAGAAGCATTTGAAATAAGAACAGGAGTAAGGCAGGGATGCCTTCTGTCTCCATTTCTCTTTCTACTGGCCATAGATTGAATTATGAAAATAACTCAAAACAATAGAAATGGAATCCCATGGTCACTGACCAAACAACTTGATGATTTAGACTTTGCTGATGACATAGCTCTCCTATCACACAGCCATCAACAGATGCAGGATTAAAATGAGCAAACTTGATGAGAGATCACAACAGCTAGGACTGAAGATTAATAGAGATAAGACCAACATTATGAGAATTAATACAGTTGGCAATAACCAAATAAAACTAGGAGAAATACCTCTATTAGATGTACAATCTTACATATGTCTGGGCAGTAATATAGATAAAGAGGGAGGAACAGAAAATGATACCAAAATAAGGATATCAAAAGCAAGAGGAGCTTTCATTGCACTGGGAAACATGGAAATCCAAAGAAATTAGGTTAAATACTAAAATAAAAATTTTCAACTCAAATGTTAAGGCGGTCCTATTATATGGCTGTGAAACATGGTGAACAACAAAATTGACAATCACGAAGATACAGACTTTCATTAATGGATGCTTACGCAGGATAAAAGGATGGAAATGGCAGGACAAAATCACTAACATAGAATTATGGAAATGTACCAGTCAAACACCAGTGGATAAAGAGATACAGCGAAGACGATGGCGCTGGATAGGACACACACTGCGGAAGCCAACTGAGAGTATTACACAACAGGCCCTTTTTTGGAATCCCCAGGGGAAAAGACAAAGAGGAAGACCAAGGAATTCTTGGAGAAGACAAATAGAAGCAGAAATGAAGATGATGGGGAAGACATGGAATGATCTTAAAAGAATGGCAAAAAACAGAATGACTTGGAAAGTGTTTGTTGAAGACCTATGCTCCACTGGGAGCTAAAAAGGTAGAAGAAGATTGATCTTATAATATGTTCACTGTAAAGTGAAAACAAATCTGGTGACAGAACATAGCCTTGTCTGATTCATTGTTTTATATATTGGAATTCTGTTTGGTTGCTAATTCGTATAGCTGCTGTTTGTTGCCAGTACATGTTTTTTATGATTCGCAGATCCTTGCCATCAATGTTTAATTTCTCCAGCATATTGATTATTTCCGCATGCTTTACTTTGTCAAATGCTTTTGTGTAGTCTATAAAGCACATATTTAGATCTTTCTTTACCTCTATAGATCTTTCTATCAATGTTCTTAATGTATATTGCATTATTGGTGCCCTTTCCTTCCACAAATCCACATTGTTCCTCATTTATATCAGGGTTTATTTTGTTCCTTACACGTCTCATGGCGATTCTTAGTAATATTTTCGTCATATGGCTCATGAGACTAATAGTGCGATGGTCTTCACAATCAGTGGCGCCTGACTTCTTCGGTATGGTAACAAAGATAGATTTTAGTAGATCTTGGGGTATATGTCCAGTGTTATATATGTCATTGAGTAGTTTTATTATGACTTGTACTCCCAGCTCTCCTGATGTATTTACCTCTTTGATTATTATATTGTCAGGACCGGGAGCTTAGCCTCTTTTATTGTGTCGAATTGCCTCTTCCACTTCACTCTGCATTATTGGTGGTCCTGTGTCTTTGAATTGTTCAGCCCTGGTCTTTCATTATCATAGAGTTGACTGATATATTCTGTCCATCTTTCCATTGTCTTCTCCTGTCCCATTATTATATTTCCTTCCTTTGATTTCACACATCCTGAAACTTTTGCTTCTTTTCTTCCTGTTAATTCATTTAATTGATTGTGCATAAATTTTGAGTCTTTCTTTTGTTGTTTTTCCATTTCTTCACATTTCTGCTTTAACCATCCTTCCTTTGCTTCTCTGCATTTGTTTGGGATCTATTTGTGCAATATTTTGTATGTCCGTTCTTCTTTCTTATGTTTTCATCCATTAGTTCTAATATTTCTTCTGTCATCCATTTCATTTTGTTGATTCTTTTAGTCACTGGTATTACTTCTTTTGATGTTTCTTGAATCGATTGTTTGATCATTTCCCACTGTTCCTTGATGTCCTGTATTTCCTTAATAGCATTATATCTATTTTGTACTACCGTACTGTACTTATCACTTATATGTCTATCTACTCTAAGCATATCTAGATCTAATTTTATATTTCTTGGAGATTTTTGTGTCTTCCGCAGTTTTATTATCTTTCCAACTACTGGTGCATGGTCACTATTGCAATCTGGAATAGGAGTTGATTTAACTGATGCAAGTCTACCAACAACACATAGATCATCTGACCCATTATTGCCTTCAAATGGGAATCAACTCTGACAGTCAAAAGGCATAAGTGTGAAGCTGTAGTCAGTAATAGGGATAGTCAATTTATGTCTTTCAGTTCTAGAGATTTGGATGAGTGTTAGGCGTTCAAATGTTCCACATTGCCACTCTTTTATTTTGATATTATTGCAGAGCACAGACTCCAATGTGCATAATTTTCCTAATCCAAAATTTCAAATAGTTCCAGCTATTAGAAGATGTTTGAAATAATACCATCTTATGGGCTGATATTAGTTGCAGGTTATAGGAGATGTGATGGTTTTGTGAGAGGCTTAGAATAAATTGCTCCTAAGAGTGTAAATTCTGTGGTTAGTAAAAGTAACTACATAGAAATAGGCATGAAAAATGCTGAGATTGAGATAACAAAATATAAACTGGACAACGTCAACTATAAAGTGACAGCATATTTAAGTGAGACGATGCGGAGAGCTGAGAAAAACTAGAAACACTGAGCTGTAGACCTAAATGAGAGCACAGAACCATGCAGACTGTTTACTACAAAGTTAGGAAAATTCTGCTATATGAGAATTTTTAAGAATATGTTAAAATACATTACAAATAATAGTGATTCAGAGATTATTTAAGCTTTCCAATGCATCACACATACATCCACTTGGAATTACTATATATGCCAGTATATAAAGACACACTGTATTCCTGCGAAAATAGACCTGAAAAATAGGGTGCATCATATACGCTGATTATCAGTTTCTGATTACTTTAATTTCTGGAAATTTTCTCTGTTCTGATTTACATGGTTTATTTCTCGCTTACATCTAGTTTGTGAGAGAATTTCAGTTATGTAGAGTTCAGTGGATACACATGCACTATCATCAACTATCACAGCAGTGTTCATTTAAACTTTTCAATTGTGAATGATTTTTAAATATGTTAAATATCTGCTGTTTAAATTTCTTAAATTTGTTGGCAAGTTATGGCTCAAAAATGTCTGCATTACTATGGCATAGCATACAAGCTAAGTGTGATTGCGCGTACAAAAGAACATGGAAACAGGGCTGTAGTGAGAAATTTTGAACCACCACCAACTTAGAAAATTATAAGAACACAGTGGACTCAAAAGGAGAACCTAAAAAAACAGCAACTCACAGTAAACATAACCTACAAAGTGGAACTGCAAAATGACCAGAACTTGAAGCAGAGCTGAACACTTGGATTTTAGACTACAGAAAATGGGACTTTCAGTGCCTACAAAAATGATTATTCATCAAGTAAAGGCAACAGCAGAGAGATCAGTGATTTTACTGGATCAACATCATGGTGCCATGAAGAGAAACCAGCTATGTATGCAGAGTAAAAAAAAAAGTAAAGTACTCCCGTCACGTCAAGTGGCGCATAGGGAATATGGTGTTAGTGACCATAAATTTTACAGACCTTCGGCACATGATTTTTGGGGTAATGTGGTCGGTATTACGCCTGTGCCGCTTTACTTTCCCAGAAAAAAAATCCGGTACTCATTAAAGGCTGGGTGAACTGGAAGCCGTCGGTTGGGATCGAACCCTACCTCTTGTCCTTTGTAGTCCAGTTCACTGAGCTATCGCGGCTCCCTATGTATGCAGAAGAGAAAAAAAATAGCACAAAAATATCAGCTGAATATGAAGAGAAAATGATTGAATTTCAGTGATTTGTCAATGCAGACAATACAGATTATGTCATTGCAAGAGAGCGAGAAAATATAGAACTTGAACAAATAGGAAACTGGAAAACTGACACACTGGTTAAATCATTTAAGAATAGTAATGTACTGGATGGTACAGAGGACAACTTTACTGGTTAAATCATTTAAAAAGTGTGCATTAGTAATGTACTGGATGGTACAGAGGACAACTTTACTGGTTAAATCATTTAAAAAGTGTGCATTAGTAATGTACTGGATGGTACAGAGGACAACTTTACTGGTTAAATCATTAAAAAGTGTGCATTAGTAATGTACTGGATGATACAGAGGACAACTTGTTGTATAAGGGCTCAGATTTTGATTTAAAAGAGGTTTCAATTGATTTTATTTAGCTGTAGTAGAGATGAATGTCTGAGTATTGACCAAAAAAAAAAAAAAAAGAATAAAAAAAAAAGAATATAAGGGTATTTATCCTAGTTAGCTTAGGTATTAGTGAAAGTATATATATGTTTAACTTTATACATACTTGAAACACTGAAAAATTCATTATAATATTCAGTGATAAAGTTTCCTTCTCCCTAAAAAATATATATCAAAACTGGTACAGGACCAAAAATGTCATGGTTCCACTACAGTCTACTAGTGAAATGCACAATATCCCTTAGTGCCTTCTTTGAAATAACTCAAATACTAATTTTCCTCCTTGATACTCCAGAATTCTATTTTTTCTTGGTATAACTTGATCCCTGTACATTGTGATTGTATTATTGTACTCCATAAAATTTGCTATGGTTCGATTGGTTATGTGGAAAAATATGCCTCATCTCAAATTTACGAATAGTTTAGTCTACAAGAGGCCAAGTTCAATCCAGATCTACTTTATTAATGGAATCAGTTCCATTGCAGTCAGGAATTTCCCATTTTTGCTCCCCCTCATGTCATAGCATCCCCTAAAAGTGTGTTGACACCCATTGGTAAATTCTGTTGAGAAGGTCAGCTCTCAAAGTAGCATTGAGATATTATTTGCCATAGATACATTCTACCCACTTTGATAAATTTTTCTCCTGGTCTACAAATTCTGTGCTTGTGTTGTTTCTATTATTTCTGAAGCCCTTCTGTTCAATGTGGGTGGTTCTCTACTTTCTTGGGTTAGAGTGTTAGCACTATGTATATATATATATATATATAGTCCTTTCGAGCCGAAGACGGCACATAGGGCAGAACTACAATCTTAAAAACAGAAACCTTGCGTGTCAAAATGGCACATATTGCAGAGATCACTGCTTCTAAAATCTATGGCTCTGTTTCCATAACAATGCTTTTTACAATGACAGCTTGTCAAGCCATCGATCAACCTCCTTAGTCGCCTCTTACGACATGCCTGGAAGGTCACAGTGTCACTATTCTTTACTTCCTACATAATGAGGCCCCGGTAACACACGGGATTAGCACTATGTACTTTTAAGTAATTTGCTTCTGATAGTTGGTTTTTTAAATATTTTTTTCCAGCTAACAATTTTCTGAAGCATTCCCAGAATTCGTTTTTTGGGTGTTTTTTTTTTTTTTTTGGGGAGGGGAGAACATTTAAAAAATTTCCCTGTAAGTTTTTCTACTTGCATTTTATTGTTTGTGTAATCTTTTTCTTGTGTTGATTTTGTCTGTCTTTTGTATGTCCTTTTTTACTTTGTTACTGTTTCTTTTAATTCTTCAAAATACCATGGTAAATGGGAGCCACGATAGCTCAGTGGTTAGTGAACTGGACTACCACGGACAAGGGGTAGGGTTTGATCTCAACCAACGGCTTCCGGGTTCACCCAGCCTTAAATGGGTACCGGATTTTTTTCTGGGAAAGTAAAGCAGCACGGGCGTAATACTGACCATATTACCCCAAAAATCATGTGCTGAAGGTCTGTAAAATATAGGGTCACTAACACCATATTTCCCTATATGCCACTTGGCATGACGGGGGTACTTTACTTTTTTTTTACCATGGTAAATATTTATTTTCAAGTCAAAAGCCTAATAGAGAGATACAAAAGTTGTCTTACAGCCCTCAGAACTATGGTAACTGTCAAAATGAAGAAAAAGCTCCTTTTCTTTATGAATCAGCAGATAATTTTGTTGGTGATAAATTCTGAATTCGGAATCCTCACACTCTCAATTTCACAAAATTCTTGATTATGATTAATTAAAAATGAAAGAATGCAAATAGTATAGGGATGTATTAGAACAGGGATGGCCAATTTCTTTCAAATGGCGGGCCACTTTTTTATTATTTTTTTTGTGGCGGGCCACACACATAACATCAATACAAATAAACTTGGCATTTGTTTTAAGGTAATATTTTTGTTATTTATCGGCATTATTTACTTACATAAATCATTTTATTGCAACAGAGTTAAAAATGCCTAGTTGATTTATAAAAATGAATAAAATTTGCTATTTATATTGTTTAACAAACATGTTTTAGTTAGGTCATTTTAAAGTTGACATGTAACAAACCTTAATGAGAACAATGTGGACGTTAATGTGCAGCAACAAGTTCATCAAAGTCAATGTGTAAAGATGATGATGATATTCGTAATAAATCCTGAAGGTGGCCATCAGTGAGTCGGTTTCTTTGTGACAATTTAATCTCCTTCATTGTTGAAAAAGCGCATTCACATATATATGTGCTTCCGAACATAGAAGTAATTTTCAAACTGAAATCACTCAATGCGGGATATTTTTCCTGTGGCACAAGTTTCCAAAAGTCAACTCCTATCTCCATCCTTGATTGGAAAAAGGGGTCACTTTGGAGGTTACATAACTCCAACTGAAAGGTGTCATGTTGTTGGAAAATGTCACACTTCATAGGATTGTTAAACAATGCCAGTTCTGGTCGTATACCACTGAAGTCAGAAAATCGTTCATTGAATTGCTCCAATAGTTTGTCTAACATTAATACAGAAAATTTGAAATCAGTGTCACTGCGCTCCTCAATCAATTCTTTGCACGAAGGAAAATGAATGAAGTTTTCTTTGGCCAGGGTAAATCTAAAAACTTTTAGTTGACTTATAAATCCATCTAGGTGACCCACCAAATCTGAGACTGTTTGGGAACGTCCCTGTAGCTTCATGTTGAGTTCATTCATGTGCTGGGTGATATCAGTTAAAAAGGCCAATACGCTGTTAAAATGTGGATCAGACATTTTTCTGATCAGTTCTTTGTTGGTATCATGTTTCTCTAAAAACTGCTTTATCTCGTTTCTCAAAGCAAAAAACCGTCTCAAACAATTCCCTCTGCTTAGCCAGCGTACTTGTGTGTAGAGCACCAAATCGCCATATTCCGCCTCAACTTCTGATAGAAAATTTATAAACTGTCAGTGTGTCAAAGACCGATTCCCGCCTTTTATTAAATTCACACACTTTATTACAGTTTTCATAACATCCTCCACGTCTAGAATGTTGCCACACAGCGCCTCCTGGTGTATAATGCAGTGTAATGCTGGGCAATGGATTCCAGCCTTCCTTAATAATCCAACTAGACCTGTTTGAGTACCACACATTGACTTAGCGCCATCTGTCGCTATTGATGAAAGTCTGTTTATGTCACCGATACTGTTAACAACTTTCATAACTGAGTTATAAATGTCTTGACCTTTGGTCGTATTATGCAATGAATCTAAAGCTAGTAGCTCTTCATTGATAATAAAGTCTTTTGAAACAGTTCTTATGAAAATTAAAAGTTGTGCTGTGTCTGATATGTCAGTAGATTCATCCAAAGCCAGAGAAAAGTAAGCAGAATTTGTAACGACACTCTTTAATTTACTAGATATATGAGAACTTATTTCCTCAACCCTTCTAGTGACTGTCTGTTTTGATAGTGGAACGATCTCAAAATGACTGGCAATTTTTTCTTCCCCAAATGCACGCGCCAAGTTAATAGAACAACGCTTTACGAAGTCACCGTCACATAATGATTTTTTTAAATTTCGCTATCTCTGCGCTTACAACAAACGATGCCATTAAGGAACTTGTTTGTTTTGTTGTTAATGTAGTAAAAACAGATTTCTGAGCACTAACCTTTTTCTTCAAATCGCACACAAGTGTAGAACGTATTGTACCAATGTAGTCCTTGTATTTAGCGGCGTGATGCTGTGTGTAATATCGTTTAAGATTATACTCTTTATTTACAGACAATACTTGCAAACACACAAGGCACTGCAGTTTGCTATCCTTATTGTTGATAAATAAAAAATTATGTTCCCATTTCTCATGAAAAAATCTGATTTTTTCATTTAATTGACGTTTATTGTTCATATAATACAACGACCGAAGCAACAGACAATGAAAACACAGATTACAACAATAGCACTGTTTCCTGTTAAAATGGAACTGTTCACTGTAACTCGACAAAATCAGAATGATCAGATCGGATATATAATTTTGACTGATGAAAAGTGGTTTGGAGAGAAAGAAACTGAAAGTAAAATAATTGTGAGGTGAATGTGTTGGGGTGGAGGAGGTGGGTGACTGACAGTATTTCTTGGCGGAAACTGTTTGAACTCGCCGAACCGAGAGTCGGCTCTAGAACCATTCGTTGGCTTCTTCCTTTGTTTAAGTCGGTCGCAGGATGATCAAAAGAAAAAAAAGGATGGGCTGGGAATGACGGGAAGTCGACGTTAAACTAACTACTAGAGTGTTCCGAGTTTTAAATATAGGTCTACTAGGGAATATTTGAGTTAGCTTTCTCCACGGTAGAAGTTAATGTAACAAATTTTTAATCAATTTTACCCAGAACATTTTGCTCAATGCAACCTGATTTTATTTTTTATCCGCCGCGGGCCACAAAAAGGACGTCGCTGGCACCTAATTGGCCATCCCTGTATTAGAGTATCAACATTGTGAAGATGAGGTTTATACCGTACTTGATGCTCATAAAATCAAAACATTCAATGCTTCAGTTATTGATAGCCAGGCCTCCAATGAACAAGAAGCTAATAACAAATAAAACAGAGATCAAGATGGAATGTTATGGAAGTCAGTAGAATAGGTTTCTCAATTATCGTCGATGACAGAATTATTGTAGAGCAGAGTGGAATTCAATTTGCAATTGAGTTATTTACAGGTCATCATCATTGGACTCTGAACATGTAAATAGGTGCTCAGGCCCTCTCCTCAGAAAGTCTTGCAGTGTCCAGCGACTCCAGTTCTGTGTTAGTTGATTAATCTTCTTACATGCCCACTAAGTTTCTTGTTTCTGACTGTACCCATCTTAATTCCCATCTCTTTCATCCGAAGGAAAGATGTGGACTCATAGTTCTTGAAGTCCTGTCCCTACCCACATCTCAGAGACATTGATGATGTCCACCCAATCCATTGGTTGACTGTCCTTAATGATAGTGCAGCTAGCCAACCTGTCAACTCTTTCATTTCCCCGTACTTCCGCATGTCCTGGGACGTAGACAAAGGTGCCCATATGTATTTTTGACTTCTGCAATGATTCTCTACCCATTGTATGTATACAGAGCTCGTCTCCACTTTTTTATCACGCTCATCGAATCATTTGGTATGCAGGCGTGGGTGTACTCTTGTGACTCTAACCAGATGAATACCCTGGTCACTGCCATCACCTTCATCATCATGCTGCTCTTGGTCATAACATATGCACCACTGTCTACCCTTGACTATTCTGCCTGCCAAGTGTGCTCATGCACTCCTTTGGTGTCATATTACAGATCTGTCTGTATAGATGACTGCAGCTTCCTCATCTATGTTATCCCAGATGAGACCGTTGACCTCCACAATGACCATGACTGACTTCTGTTCCCTACATTTCCTGTCAAGTAGGAAATACATGAGAATGTCCCCCTGAATGACGTAGGCACCGGTATCCATTCCTCACCAGTGTTGACATTGGTAAGCCCACAGACCTGTTTGATGACATCTTTTGCTCGGCCCACCCACGAATTGTCTCTTTTTAGCCTGACACCTTTCCCTGTGTTGAGCTTGTAGTGCAATGGATGCTCTTTATCTACATTTATCTTCAGAAATGCTCAGGCCCTCCAGATCCTGATCCTGTCATTCATGGTTGGAAAGTCAAGAAGATACCTCATTGTTACATGGGGATGCCCCTTGTACACCCCAAGATAATGTGCATAGCTTCATTCTGTGTTTTCTCCAGCATATCAATTTGCGTTTTTCTGACAGTAATAATCGCCAATGCAAACTCGATTGGTGCAAGGACTAGTCCCTAGAACAGAAGGATAAGTAGCCTCTGCTCAATGTTGGCAGCTGCCATGACCTTCAAGGCGGCTAATCTTTTGCGGAATTTTGTTATCACATGCTCATCATGGTCCCGAAAACACAGGCTGCGATCAAACTTAACTCAGAAGTATGTCATCAACCTGTCCCTGGTCACCCCATCAGCTCCCATTCATACCACTGGTGTTTCTGTGCTAACGATATGATTTTTAAGGGAGAACCATGAAACTGATGCTTTATTAGGATTAACCAATGCACATGATAGTCCACACCAGGAAGAGATACGATCAAGTTTCCTTTTTGCATTGTGCATGCAATTTCTCATCTGTTTCTTCCCTATCAATATACCAGAATATCATCAGCAAAAGTCATAGTTCTTCCCCTCCCATCCATGATCGTTAATGTGCACACGTTAAAAAGAACTAGTGACAATAGTGAGCCTTATGGCAGCCCTGGACAAATGGATGTTGGCTCGGATGACCAAATTCCACATCTGAATATCACCACCTTCTGAAACAGTGCTGCTGCAATCCATCTAATGAGGAAGGGGTGCACTGCCAGTTTGAGGAGCATGTGCATGAGGTATTCAAATGGAACCCTGTTGTATGCATCCTCCAGATCTATAGCAGCAGCACATGTCTCCCTCTCGTATGTGGAAGCCTTCAAAGACATCATAGGCGAAGACTGACGTATTGAGCCATGTCTCTTTCATATATCTATCCGAGTGTGAGTGCAATTGCGTGTATCTGTTTAAGATGACAAGTGAGTACACAGGCAACTATTTTCTTCAGTAGCTTGCCCGCAGTGTTCTGCATCGTGATTATTCTGTAGGCACTGATCTGAGAATGGTCCTTGTTTGGCTTCGGTAGCGGTAGTAAATAGCTGCGTAGCTACTCCTTAATCTGACCACTTTGAATGCTGGCATTAAACTCTTGGGACAGTTTTTTCAAGTCATCATCAGCTAAATTGCCTATGTCGTCGTACCGAACACCATCTGGACTAGGAGCAGTGTAGTTACAGCTTTATTTCTTTGGTCTGTCTGTTCAATGTAGCGGGCAAGCAGGGCCTTCCTTCCCTTTGCTCTCATCAGATTTGTGCCATATCTGGCTTGTGCTCTGGAAGTCTAGTATGCCTCTGAGTCGTGTTGTGCCATTCGTGCTCTGATGAAGGTGCCAGAATGTGGCTAGCGATTTTTCTGAGCACAGATTTTTTACAGTAATCATCCCACTTGGCATCCTTAGCCTGCTTAGCATATAGTTTAAAGTATAAATCATTTTTTGGTCGACCTTTTCTTTCAGACACTTCAAGAGCTCAGGTCTGTTCTTCCATTCCTTCTGGCTTTCTGCCATGTCTTGGCCGTTTGTTTCTTGTTCTACCAAGCTTCCTCGACTTTTATGTTCTACCAGAGCGGCTGTGTCCATCTCTCTGATCTCATAGTAGCATGTGTTGAGCTTGCTTTTCTGGCTTCTATTTTTACCTTACTCAATCAGGATGACACATGGATAGTGATCACTTCTGTGGAATCTCAGTACACTCCACTTGCAAAAAGGTGGAAGACATAAATTTGCAATAACAGTATAAAATTGAGATTAAAGAGATTACTGCTTCCTTTAAGTGGCTTTCAAAGATAATTGAATGGGACTATTAACATAATGGCCCCTCAATCTGAAAGGATATAAAACCAGGGTCTCCAACATGAGTAGATGGCACATATAGACTCCTGGTCACATAAGATCCTGAGAGATATACAGTTAGGATAGATTGACAATGTAGAGATTTTTTGGTCCACCTCAGACAATGTTGAACCTAGAGGTTCGAATAGTGGAGTTGAATAGTGGTTGAAATTGAGTATCAGTTTCTAGGTAATACTAATTCCTTGGAGTGTTGTTTGTATTGAGATTGCATTGAAACAATGTTTATCAAGTATACAACACTTAATAATTATATTGAGAGCTAGACTGTTTAAGACAGCCTCTTAAGGTCTTAATGAGTTGTCAGTGAGTTCATCTCCATTTAATGTTCTGTCAAGTATTGCCCAGAACAGTCTGTCTTCTCAAGTCAACAGGGCCATCCAAGGTTCACTGGGTAACTTCCCTTTCCACATAACTTACAGGCTGTTATCACAGCCACAGAAGTACATAACTAGACTTTATAGGATGAGTATAAACTCACAATCATTAGATGAAATGATCATCAAAAACATGCAGATTATTGCAAACAAAGTAATAAGTACCTATAATATCATACTTATTTAGCAGCTAAAGTCCTTATAAATTGCAATTCACTAGCATAATCATGTCTATCCCTCAAATATGCAAATATGAAAACAAATTTGAAAAAAATATTCATCATCATTGAGTGCCTTCTCTGCAATGAAGGTTGGCTACCATGGATCGCCATTCTACTCTGTTTCTTGCTTTGATGATGCAGGCTGTCATAGATTGACTTGTCCATCTTTTGGTGTTACTCGTCCATGTTAGTCTTGGTCTGCCTCTACCTCTTTTACTTTGTATTTTCCTTTCCAATATTACTTTTAGTAGGCTGCTGTGTCTTTTAACATGCCCCAAAAATTTCATTTGTCTTGTCTTAATTGTATTTAGTAGTTCTCTTTTTATTTTCTTTGTTTTAAAACTTCATCGTTTGTTTTCTTTTCTTTCCATCCAATTCTACCTATTCTTCTATAAATCCACATTTCAAAGGCTTCAATTTTCTGTTCTGTTTTCTTGTCTAATGTCCATGTTTCTGCACCATACAGGAATATTGAGAAGATGTAACATTTAGCTATTCTTAGTTTTAGCCCTGCTGATATTTGTTTCGTTGTTAGTATATTTTTCATGGCATTAAAATTACTTTTTGCCATACCTATTCTTTTGTTTATTTCAATTTTACATTTTCCATCATTGGTTATAGTATGTCCCAGGTAGTTGTAGCTCTGGACTGTCCCCAGATGTATTCCTTCATCATCATCATCATCAAGTACCGGGCCTACTGGCGTAGGTGATCATGTCTCTCCACAACTTTCGATCTCGACAGTTCTTTATCATTATAATTCCTTCAACTGTGATATTTAATTGTGGGTCTTGAGAATTTTCTTTGTTTATGACCATCGTTTTAGTCTTTTTCATTCATATCTAGTCCATATTTTTTGCTTGTTATGTTTATCACATTAAGTAATTGTTGTAGGTCTTTAGGATTTTCTGCTAGTAGAACAGTATCATCAGCATATTTTAGGTTATTGATTAATCTTTCCATTAATGTTTAGGCCTGGCATCTCTGAGATGTTTTTAAAGATTTGCTCAGTGTATAGATTGAACAAGATTGGTGATAGGATGTATCCTTGTCTTACTCCTCTTTTATGTCCATGGGTGTAGAGTTCTCCTTGTTATATTTTATTACTGTTTGCTTCCAGTACAAATTACATATTAGTCGTATGTCTGTGTCGTCTAGATTTATATTCTTTAGGCAGTCTATAAGTTGATTAAGGTGTATTCTATCGAAAGCTTTGGTGTAGTCTATGAAGCAGACATATATTGGTTTGTTTACTTCTATGTACTTTTCAATCAATGTTTTCATGCTAAATATGGCTTCTTTTGTGCCACTGTTTTTCCTGAATCCAAATTGTTGCTCATCTAATTCAGTATTGATTTTATTCTGAATCCTTCCCTGTATAACTTTTAGTAAAATTTTGGTTACCTGGCTCATTAGGCTTATTGTTCTAAAATCACTGCATTCAACTGCACCATTCTTTTTAGGCAATGCAATGAAAGTTGATGTTTTTAGTTCCAAAAAAATTTTTATAAATTTTTAAAAAATTAGTGCACATTGAAAGTCCGCAAAGGGGTTTTGAGGAAAATAACAAAAATGCTAGCTTGGAAAGTTATCTAGACTCTGTATTGCAAAGCATTCAAAATAATTATTTTATACAGTATCAGACTAAATCTAGGCATCACTAAATATTTTGATGTTTTTAGTTAAAAAAAAATATTATAAATAAAAAAAAAATTAATGCACATTGAAAGTCCCCAAAGGGGTTTTGAGGAAAATAACAAAAATGCTAGCTTGGAAAGTTATCTAGACTCTGTATTGCAAAGCACTCAAAATAATTATTTATACAGTATCAGACTAAATCTAGGCATCACTAAATATTTTGATGTTTTTAGTTCCAAAAAAATATTATAAATTTTAAAAAAATTAATGCACATTGAAAGTCCCCAAAGGGGTTTTGAGGAAAATACTAGCTTGGAAAGTTATCTAGACTCTGTATTGCAAAGCACTCAAAATAAATATTTTATACATTATCAGGTTAAATCTTATCTAGGCACCACTATATATTTTTTAAGACACGTATCACAAACAGTGCTATTATCAATACTCTTACATGCAGATTAATTGGGAATTACGTCCCCTTGATGCTTCAACTTTGCGTCTGAGGTCCTCAATGCCAATCAAACCTGGAATTTGTCATAAAAAACAAATGGCATAACTAAATCAATAAATACATAAATAAGTCACAAATATTTGCTTCATTAGGATAATCATACTTTACATTTTCTTTTTTTCTACTTTTTTTGTTTCTGAGCGGTTAGATATGAGAAACCATGCATTTTTCTCTAGTTCTACAAGTCTAATCCTTCACAATTTTAATGTTTTTTATTTTTTTGCTTGCGTACTCAGAATGATACTTTAGGTGTTATAATTGGTAGAATCTGGTTATAACTAAATCTTTGGAACTACAGAAATATTGTAGTTATAACTGTATCTTGTTACATCCAATTTATATTTAGTAATAGGGGGATATTGGAGGTCATAATATAAATAACCTCAGGTATTATGATGATACAGTCTTAATCCCTAAGAGTTAAAATGAGTTACAATAAATGTTTGACCTTATAGTGAAGGAAAGCAAAAATAAAAGGATTCAGCAAAAAGACAGAAGTAATGGCAGAAACAATGAAAAATACATCACTGCAATGCACAATAAAGACAAGTGGAACAATATTAAAACAGGTGAATGAATTTAAATATCTGGGTACAATGTCAACATAGATGGTAGATGTGCTAATAGAGGTGAGATGCAGATGGCTCAGGCAAAAGCAGCTTTCCAAAAAAAGAGAAAGATATTGTGCAAATCTATTTTTGACAATCATCATCAAGTACCATGCCCGCTGGCATAGGTAATCATGTCTCTCCACAGCTTTCAATCTTTACATTTACTTATTCTGTTGTTGATCTTCTGCCAAGCCATTCTCTTAAGCTTTTTGGTATCTTTTCTCTTTGCTTCCCTCTATCTCTTCATCTCTCAATATTCCCAGTTGTTATAATATATTCCAGCTGTTCCCTTCTCATTATATGACCAAAAAAATGATGATTGTTTCTTCCTAATAATGGAAATTAGCTCTCTTTTTGCTTTGACCTATTTCAGAGCGTTTTCATTACTCTTCTTAGCTGTCCACGGTATTTTCAACATTCTTCTGTCACATTTATACAGTGATTTTCTTGACTGTTGTCCGATTGTCTATGATTCACATCCATATGTTAAGACTGGCTCTACATAACATTTAAGAACTCTTTTACTTGTTTTTATTGTCAAAAATGGATTGCACAGTATCTTCCTCACTTTTTAGAAAGCTGTTTTTGCCTGAGCTATTCGGCATTTTACCTCTGTTGTATATCTACCATATGAGGTTAACATTGTTCCCAGATATTTAAATTCATTTAATTCATTTTTGACAAAAGAAACATGAAAAAGAGTTCTTAAATGTTATATAGAGCCAGTCTTAACATATGCATGTGAATCATGGACAGTAGCACAACAGACAAGAAAATCAGACATGATCACCTAACCGCACATGAGAAGCCGTTATACAAAGATCTTTGATGATGCTAATAATCCTTGGTAGTATTCTATATTGTCTGAGTATGTTCAACAATGAACATTACTTGGAATAACAGTATAATAAATGATACAGTAAATAAATTTAATAAATTGTTAAATATATTTTGTCTCTGTTATATATACTTCAGTTTCTTTGACTTTTTTTTTAGATATAAGTAAAATACATAAGGAAAAAAAACACACATACAAACTTTTCAAACTTTCCTTCCTGAAGAAAAAATGGGGGAAAAAACATTTTGTTGTTGTTCATTTACTTATTTCTAAATCACCGCACATACATAATGTTTACATTTTCAAATTCCTCACCCATTTTGCATACCCCTAGGTTATGATAACCATCTGAGAGTTATTTTTTTTTAAATACCCTGGTAAAAATTACTACCACTTAATTATTACATTTGGAGTTTGGAAAATAAGATTTTCTTTGAACTTTTGCTGCATAGCTGTGTGTTTATCCTAGCAGAGACACAGGAATCAGATGCTGTAATTATTTCCTGGCTTAGATTAGATTTATGGCCTTGAAATTCAACCCCATGTGTTATGTTGTCTAAAGTTGTTCACATTGTCTATTGGCTGTCAATCCAGCCATATGTTTAGCTTCCTCTTATTGTCGTTCACTGGCTATCCTGTATTGCAAAGGTTTGTTTGATGTTTGTGCCAACAGCCGAGGAGATTTCACCCATCATCAAAAGAGGAAGAGAAAAAAGAATTTCTTGAAAATTAGTGAAATTTAAATAAAAACGGTTCATTTTGTACGAGAGTAATACTTTATTATTATTTTGTGCACATTTGTGTCTGATCCAACATCAAAGGAAACAAATCCAACACTCAGGGGTCACCGGAAGTAGTGATTAGGAAGGCATAGGGAAAAGGGTTGGAGGAAATGTTTGCCACGCAGCAAACTGTCAAATTTCAAGAATTTGCATTTTGAGGTGGTAATTTTGATGATGGTATCGTAATGTAGGGTTACCTAACATATAAATTAAGCACTTAGGTGCGGTATGTTCAGAGACATGCCATCTAAAAGAATATGTGTTATTAGCCTCATCTTTTGGTCCTGTATTGGATGGTGCTTTTTTTTTAAAGCTCGACAATGAAGGGGTTAATCCAGATGCATATAACTTAATTTAATTTAGTTTAGTCAATGGACCATCCTCATTGCACATCAGACATGTCCATAAGTGCTCAGATCTCCTCCCCTAAAATGTCCATCAGTGTATGGAGATTGAAGACTCCAGTTCTGTGTTGATTTCTTATTCTTCTGTGTCTCTCTGTATAATGCTACCGCTCCCTTTCTAGCAATCCCAGTTTTGACCCAATATTCATGTAGTCTGAACACGGCTGTAGATACATGATCCTTGATTGAGTCATCAATCTCTGCCTCCCTAAGGGCATTCAGAATGTGTGCCCCGTTCATTATCCACAGCAGCTGTTCCAGCCAGGCTTGCTCATTTCCTCTCATGCCGGAGTGTCCAGGGATGAAGATGAAACAGATCCCAATTAGTAATGAGTTTTTTAGTGACACTGCCTTCATAAGTATCCTCATTCTATCTTGGATTTGTTTATGATTGTGTGAGAGGAGAGCGAATTCATCAGCAAAGTCTAGGTCATCATGCTGTTTGGTCAGTGACCACTGGATTCCATTTCTGTTGTTCTGTGTTATTCTCATAATCTAATATGTGGCCAGCAGAAAGAGAAATGGAGATTGAAGATATCTCTGCCTTACTTCTGTTCTCATTTCAACTGTTTCAATTCTGTAAACTGCCCTTTGTGTACAAAACTACATTTCATTCCTTCATACAATGTTTTTATCAAGTTATTAAACTTTGTACAGATTTCATAATGACTCAGCAACTTTCAAATCATTCCTCTGTCTAAACTACAAAATGCCTTTCACTGCTATGGATATATGTATAATACATTCATCCCTCAGTGCTAAGGATATATATATATATATATATATATATATATATATATATATTGTTGTTGTTGTTGTGTTGCCAGTTTTCAACTCTGACGAAGTCCCTGGAGACTAGGAACTGAATTTTGCGAGTTAATCCATTTTTCCATGGCAGCCGTGTGCACAGGGGTCCTTCGCCGTACAGGCAGATAACTCCGACTTCGGAGGTACTCATGTTTTTTCCATCAATGAGTAACTGACATTTCAAGCCGGGTCTCGCTGCTGAGACCAGGGGTGGTTGCCGCAGAGAGAAATCATAAATAAAAATCCCAATCAGTGTAGCCGAGATTTGAACCTACAACCTCTCTGTCCCGAGGCCGGCGTCTTGCCTCGAGACCAACCATTCCCCCGTGGACTGGGAAAATGAGGAAACTGCAACAAGGAACACTTTTCATGCATAGCCTTCAATGGTTCCTGCCACCTATCCACTATATACCCCAAAGTTCATGTCCTCCTGAAAATGATGATCGTCATATTTTTTTTTAAAATGTATAGCGCTTGATGATGTTAGGCCATCGTTGTTGACTCCAATTCCAAACATATAAACACACAGTCGTAAGATTATCCCCGTCGCACATCAAACAACAGACCGTAATATTAGCGTAAGGCCGGTCTAGGGATTTACGATGAGCCATTATGATGACATAGCACACAATAATGTCGCATGCACAGCTATGACGCGCCCTTTAGATTCCTGATTACTCTAGTGAATGCAGCCTACAACGAAACAAAACATGGTGCAAATTCCATAAAGAGATAAAACTGTGACTGACGAAGCATTTCACATTAATGATTAACATGTAAATAACATGAGTCAAGGAATTCCAACAACGGTCATGAACAGCACCAATGTGACGTAAAGCGCAGAACAAGTCTAGACGGTGGAAGGTCGCATTCACAACACTTGATTTGTCGAAAATGGAATATTGCCGGCGTATGACACCGCTTTATCAACGCAGATGTAATAAGTAGTTCATCATTTTGACATTAATGCAGAGAAGTGCAATGGATATCCGAAATTAATCAGACCCCGAATGCACTTTCTGCAGCAATTGAGAGAACGTGGACTAGATCCGCCATATATATATATATATATATATATATATATATATATATATATATATATATATATATATATATATATATATATATATATATATATATATATATATATATATAGTATAGTATAGTATAGTATAGTATAGTAGCCTCCGTCAGTCATAGTTGACTATGGATTTTTCAGCGCCCCTAGAAATGTTATTTTTTCCTTTCTTTTCTTTCGCCGCGTATTCTCTTTCTCTATGAATCTGTCTGCTTCTTCTTTGAGGTGAACCTTTAGAGTGTGTTTCCAGAGATTTCGGTCTGCAGCTATGTCTTCCCATGCTGCAGGGTTTATGTTCAGATTCTTCATGCCACGTTTACACACATCTACAAATCGAAGATTTGGGCGCTCCCTAGTTCTTTTACCATATGCCAGTTGTCCGTAGAGTATATCTTTTGGTACGCGGCCATCTTTCATACGGTGTACATGGCCAAGCCAGCGTAACCTACGTTGTTTGAGCAACGTGTAGATATTCGGTAGGCCAGTGCGAGTCAGGACCTCCACGTTTGTCACTTTATCCTTCCAGGTGATACCAAGAATACGGCGTAGACATCGCATATGGAATGCATTTAGCCTCCTCTCCTGCTTTACATAGGTTGTCCAAGATTCGCTGCCATACAGGAGGATACTAATTATGCAGGCATTGTACACTGCAGATTTTGTTTTAATTGTCAGTTTGTTGTTTTGCCAGACACGCTTAGAAAGACGGGCAAAGGTGGTAGCGGCTTTACCAATACAAGTGTCAATTTCTGTATCTAAAGATAGTCTGTCGCTGATGATGGACCCCAGGTAGTTATACTGCCTCACGATGTCAAGTTTATAGTTGTCGATAGAGATTTCAGGTGTTGCTTCGGTGTCCTGACCGAGTATGTTAGTTTTCTGCAAACTTATTGTTAGACCGAAGTCTCGGCAGGCATGTGCAAAGCGATGTACCATGCTCTGGAGTTCTTCCTGGCTTTGCGTGACAAGTGCAGCGTCGTCAGCAAATAACAGATCTCTAATATAGATATGTCTGACCTTAGACCTTGCCTTTAGTCTTGAGATGTTGAACAGTCGGCCATCGGATCTAGTATGCAGAAAGACACCTTCATTTGATTGTGAGAATGCATGTTTTAACAGAACAGCGAAGAAGATTCCAAATAGAGTTGGAGCAAGAACGCATCCTTGCTTGACATCGCTGCGTATGCCGAAGGGTTGTGATGTGCTGCCGTCATATTGGATGGTGCCCTTCATGTCCTCATGAAACGATTTGACTAGCGACAGTAGAGTATGTGGGCAGCCTATTTTGGAGAGTATTTTGAAAAGACCTTCTCTGCTGACAAGGTCAAATGCCTTTGTAAGGTCGATAAAGGCGATGAAGAGAGGCTTTTTCTGCTCTCTAGATTTTTCTTGAAGTAGACGTAAGGAGAAAATCATGTCTGCAGTTGATCTTCCTGATCTGAAGCCGCATTGCGATTCAGGATATACGCGTTCTGCGAGTTTTTGTAGCCTTCCTAAGATGACTCAGGCGAAGGTCTTGCCGACTATGCTGAGTAAGGAGATGCCTCTGTAGTTGTTGCAGTCGCTTCTATCTCCTTTATTTTTGTAGAGAGTTACAATCACGGAGTCTCTCATATCTTGAGGAATGGTTTTCTCTTTCCAGCATAGATGTAGCACTTCAAGCAGGGGATGTAATAATGCACTTTTGCAGGATTTAATCAGATCGGGAGGGATCCCATCTTGTCCTGGAGCCTTGCCTGTGGCCAAGCTATCTATGGCCTTGCTAAGTTCCTCTACGGTTGGTTCAATGTCTAACTCTTCCATAGGTGGGAGACATTGTATGGTGTCGAGGGCGTTTGATGTAACAGTGTTTTCTATTGAATAAAGTGAAGAATAATGTTCCACCCATCTTTCCATCTGTTTGCCTCTGTCTGTTATTTTCTCCCCAGTGGATGACTTTAGTGGGGCAATAGTGCATTTTGTTGGCCCAAGGGCTTTCTTTATGCCATCATACATTACTTTTAGATTTCCAGTTTGAGATGCAGTCTGGATGCTGTCGCTAAGCTGGAGCCAGTACTCATTAGCACAGCGTCGAGCTGATTGCTGGACTTTGTTTCTGGTCATTTTAATAGCATGCAGAGTATTTGCATTTGGTGCGCGCTTGTGATCTAAGAAAGCTGTGCGTTTAGCTTCAATTACGGGTGTCATAACATGGGAGTTGGCTTCAAACCAATCGTGAGTCTTAAATGTCTGTTTTCCAAAGATGCTAACCGCGTTGTTGTAGATGATGTTGCGGAGATGCTCCCATTTTTCCACAGCGCTGTTGTAGTGTTCATGAGCGCTTTGCGACTCCTTGCAGGTCTTGTTGAACTGCTCGACCAGTCCAGAATGTGTTAGCTTGCTAGTGTCTATGCGAGGTCTCTTCTTTGGCTGCCTGGCATAGTGGAACCTCCTGGGCAGTAACTTGAGTTTGCAGCAGACTAGATAATGATCCGAGTCACAGTCTGCACTGTGGTATGACCGTGTGTGAATTACAGATTTGAGGAAAGGGCGTCTGACAAGTATCAAGTCCAGCTGGTGCCAGTGTTTCGATCGTGGGTGTCTCCAAGATACTTTATGCTGAGGCTTGGTTTTAAAAAAAGTATTTGTGACGCACAGGTTATGATAGGCGCAAAACTCTAGAAGTCGTTGGCCGTTTTAATTTAATTTACCAACTCCAAAGCGACCGATGCAGGTTGCATATATATTATATATATATATATATATATAAACATATATAAATATATATATATAACGTATATACCTGTTTTCACTTTTGTTCTCTGTTTCTGTCCAACATGGTGGGGAGCTGTATATATTTTTGTATGTGTTTACCTTTTTCAACATATTAAGGATTGCTAGGCCCTTTGAGCATTTTTTTTTAACTTAGAAACTGAAACAAAAATTGAGAAAATTCATGTAGTGTTTTTCTGGTGAGCATGACAACCTGGTCAGAGTGCACACAAATATTTCCACCCTGCTTATTTGTAATTGGTACTGAGTAAAGAAGATTGATTTGGCTAGAAAGCGAATTCACATTGAAGAAGAGTTGGTAGAGTTTATCTTGAAAGAGTGATAGTGAAGATGAACTTGAAATTTATAGTTCTGTGAGTAGATAAGGTGATTTTTTTTTTCGTTCGCCAGCTTTTTACCTCTCACGAAGTCCCTAGAGACTAGGAAGTGAATTTTTCATGTTAATCAATTTTTCCCTGGCAGCCGTGTGCACAGGGATCCCTCGCTGCACAGGCAGATAACTCTGACTTGGGAGGTACTCATATTTTTTCCGTCGATGAGTAATTGACGTTTCAAGCCAGCTCTCCCTGCTGAGACCAGGGGTGGTTGCCGCAGAGAGAAATCATAAATTTAAAAAATCCCAACCGGTGTAGCCAGGATTTGAACCCACAACCTCACTGTCTCGAGGCCGGCGTCTTGCCTCGAGACCAACCAGTGCCCCATAAGGTGATTTGATGCTGTCTACTCAGCCATCAACATAAACTGGAAAGACAGTTGCAGGTAGGAAAATGTTATTTGAGTATCCAATGTCATCATCATCAGAATGTTAAGTTAAAAAGTGACAATGAAATACAACTAGTGCAGAACTTTGAAACAATTAGATGGTCTTCCAATTATTGGAGACTAGTTGGTCATTATTTTGACAACTTCAGTTCAGGCTGTTGTGCTGACGTGAATGAAAACAGTCCAGTGCTTGATTTTTTATACCATTTTTTAAAAGAATTGTTGATGACATTTATATAAGATAAATGCAACAGAATCTACCGGGACACTGTTCAGAATACTTATGATACCATGAATGATCTCTCATTGAAGACTTCTTGCTTGCATTCACCTGATGACTAAAGAAATACAACTCTTCATCATCCATCATTAAAAGAATGTAAGTGGTGTGTATACATTGTGTCAGTGTTTGCAGTAAAGCTGTGATATTTGTCAAACACATCTGCTTTCAGTTTGAGTACCGGGTTGTCTTCCATCTTCGATTCCTATTCGTTTGGCCAGGCTAGTCTGTTTCTAAAGGCACTGCAAATAGGTGAAGTAGGGTCTGGATGGTTCTGGTTCACCAATCCTGACACAAGCCATCAGCTATGGGTCACTGACAGCTTCCAGCTCTGCTGTTGTGAGGCATCTTTGCCTCTGCACATACTAATCTGGACAAATTATTTTAGTTTTCTGGCCATGGGTCTGCTTATGGCAAGAGTAAAAAAAACTGAATATAAATGAATCTATCTATCTATTGACCTTTCGAGCCGTAGCCAGCCCATAGGGCGTAGACCAAGATACTCCTTCTGTTATCTGAATTTTTGTTCTAACAGTTTTCAATTCTTTTAAAGATATTTTATCAAATCTCGCCATTTGTCTCTGTTATGTGCAAGCAGCTCTATCTCATTAAAGGAGCCGATTCCTGCTGCTCTTGCCTTTCTCATCAATGTTCTTCTCAGTGTCTCTCTGGATCTTCCTTTTTTTCATTTACCTGTTGTTTCCCACATGAGGGCTTGCTTTGCTATTCGGTTAATATAAATGAATGCTAGTAAAATAAAAACACTTTAATGAGGACAACAGTGTTTGGTGAAATAATATCTTGGGACAGATTTTTATTACTTTTGAGAATGTAGCATTACTGTGTCCAGCATGAGAATGGTGACAGAAGCAGCAAGGGCAACAATAAGGTTACACAAAACATAGATCACGCAGCCTACAAAAGATTGTATGCTACAAAAGATTGACAGACACTGTCTGCAGCAGGAGTGAATGCAGCTTTGGATGACTCCAAAGTAATCGTGTTAACATGGGCGTACTGTCCAGGGCACACTGATGTACATGGCAATAAAATAGCCGATAAACTCGCAGCTCTGGCACTGAGTGTGGTCTTACTCTCGAAAAAGAGGACATCATAAAGTGTTCTTCATTCCTTAAGAGAAGATAAGGAGAATGGGTGGGATAATGATGTATATATTGAAACTGAGGAGTCTAAAGATGAAAACGGGATCTGGTCTATCCGGAATGCTTATTTGGAAAAGCAGATGTATCTATAATCAACATCTTTCAGGAACAATCAGTCTGCATACGCTTTGAGGAATGCTGAGATGGGCGGTGTATGATTCTGGGGATGCTCCGGCTGCAGTAAAACTGATTCCAGGAATAGAATAGAAATATCATATGGCCAAACCATCTGTTGTATCTTTAAACATTCAATAGCAAACACTATTTTTAGCTTTTTTTTTCTTAATTCTTCACTTCAGATTGTTATTGAGTTATTTGTGGGTCATCATCATTGCACTCCGAACATGTCCATAGGTGCTCAGATCCCCTCCTCAGCAATTCCCTCAGTGTCCAGCGACTGGACGACTCCAGTTCTATGTTGGTTGATAAGTCTTCTTACACGGCCACTAAGTGTCTCATTTCTGGCTGTGCCCAATTTAACTCCCATTTCCATCATCCGAAGAAGTGACGTGGATCTGTGTGTGTCGAAGTTTAGATTTGATCTCTCAAGGTGTTTCCTGTCATGCATCTAACTCACTTAATTTCTGTGGTGGCTACTTTTCTGATTGCTCTTGAGTCTAGCATCCAGGTCTGACATTAGCTACACAACACTGGAATAAAAATTGTGTTGCAGAATACTCATTTTGCCTCTATGGTTATTTCTATGTCAAACAGTAGTGATGTAATCTGTTTATTATATAATTCATCTGTTAGTTATTATTGGAATATGTTGAATTGTTTGTTAATTCTTTTCAGTTGAATATAATCCAAAATTATACTAACAAGGCTAAACAAAAATGAATTATTAATTTGTATAAATATTTTGAAAAAAGGTAATCATCTGTTGGCAGCAATACAAATAGCTACTATCTAGCACTGTGTCAATGTTATATTAGATACAATATATGGCCCTTTTCGTCTTATCAGATGGTCTAGTGGAGGCTATTGTGTATTTTTTGAGGTTTTGTTTATGTCGAACAGCTTCTCTCGTGGCTAATTCTACCAATGTTTGACAAACACACATGGTCACATAATGAACAAGTCAGGCTCACTGATCCACAGGGTTTTCCATCCTTTTTCATGAGTCTTTTCTCTTCTAAGTTTTGCCTTAGCACAGTCTCAAATGTTATACCGTTCCTTATACAATTTCTCCATGATGTGTGATTACTTGCCAGATGTTCCCAGTCATTTTCACATATGGAGAAGTCTTTCAGAGATGATTTACAGATATCTCTATATCGTAATTTAGGTCTGCCGATTTGTCTTTTTCCGTGTATTAGTTCACCATATAGTACTTGCCTAGGAATGCGCTTTTCTTCCATTCGTTGGACAAGCCCCAGCCATCTTAGTCTTCGACATCTGTGCATCGACATGATTATTGGTGTCTTAGCACGTTGCAGGACAGTTAAGTTGGTTATTTTGTCCTGCCATTTGATGTGCATTATTTTGAAGAGACATCGCATGTGGAAGACATTTAGTCTTTTTTCCTGGTTTGAGTATGTTGTCCAGGTTTCAGATCCATATAATAGTGTGCTAAGCACACAAGTTTGATATATTAAGAGTTTAGTCTTTAGTGTTAGTTTCGTGTTGTTCCAGGCCCTTTCAGTGAGTTTGCCGAAGGTCGTAGCTGCCTTACCAATTCGACTGATTATTTCTTCATCAAGAGAGATGGTTTGCGTAATTGGGTATCCAAGATATGTAAATTTCTGTACTGATTCTAGTGGACAATCTTTTAGAGTAATTGATAGAGGTTTCATGGCGGCTACGTGCAGTCGTTTATATTTCGGCTCTTGCCGATATATTTAAATGATTTGTGTGACAGTCGAGTTATGAAATTATGTGTTGCTATTCCCCTTTTGGAGTATGCTTTATTTAGGACGTGTGGATAAACTGTGATTACCGATATTTAAGTGGAATATGATTTATTCTTCTTTGTGTCGTGTGTTCGCGGTTCAATAGTCAAGCACTTGTTCGACAATAAAATGGCGCCGCTGGGTGTGTTCAACCCGAATATAAAAAGTCTGTGTCGGTGGATGGGGCGAAGGAATCGAAAATGATCAACGGCCCAGAAGGCGAAAACAGCAAAGTGTGTGGTACACATGAGGCATATTCAGAACACGAAAGATGAATACGGCAGACCACCGTGAAAGTGATTGGAGCCTCATCACGTAACACTCCAAAGAAAGCCATGGAGAGAAATTCTAACTGCTGTATTAAGAACGAATTAAAAATAGCTACATGCAATGTTAGGACCTTATACCAACAAGGAAAATGAGAAAATCTAATGGTAGAAGCAGAGCGATTAAACATAGATATCTTGATGATAAATATACATTTATATATTCAGGTAACACAAAAGAACATCAAAGAGAAGTAGGCATTCTAAAAAAACGAGAGCTACAAAAATATATAAATACTCAATTGATTGAAAAGTACACAGAAGTAAACAAACCAATATATGTCTGCTTTATAGACTACACCAAATCTTTCGATAGAATACACCATAACCAACTCATAGACTGCCTAAAGGATATAAATCTAGATGACACAGACATACGACTAATATGTAATTTGTACTGGGAGCAAACAGCAATAATAAGATATAACAAGGAGAACTCTACACCCATGGACATAAAAAGAGGAGTAAGACAAGGATGCATTCTATCACCAAGCTTGTTCAATTTATACACTGAGCAAATCTTTAAAAACATCTCAGAGATACCAGGCCTAAACATTAATGGAAAGATAATCAATAACCTAAGATATGCTGATGATACTGTTCTACTAGCAGAAAATCCTAAAGACCTACAACAATTGCTTAATGTGATAAACATAACAAGCAAAAAATATGGACTAGATATGAATATCAAAAAGACTAAAACTATGATCATAAACAAAGAAAATTCTCAAGACCTACAATTAAATATCACAGTTGAGGGAATACATCTGGAGACAGTCCAGAGCTACAACTACCTGGGACATACTATAACCGATGATGGAAAATGCAAAACTGAAATAAACAAAAGAATATGTATGGCAAAAAGTAATTTTAATGCCATGAAAAATATACTAACAACAAAACAAATATCAACAGGGCTGAAACTAAGAATGGCAAAATGTTACATCTTCTCAATATTCCTGTAAGGTGCAGAAACATGGACATTAGACAAGAAAACAGAACATAAAATTGAAGCCTTTGAAATGTGGATTTATAGAAGAATAGGTAGAATTGGATGGAAACAAAAGATAACAAACGATGAAGTTTTAAAACAACTGAAAATAAAAAGAGAACTACTAAATACAATTAAGAAAAGACAAATGACATTTTTGGGGCATGTTAAAAGACACAACAGCCTTTCTAAAAGTAATATTGGAAGGAAAAATACAAGGTAAAAGAGGCAGAGGCAGACCAAGACTAACATGGACGAGTAACATCAAAAGATGGACAAGTCAATCTATGACAGCCTGCACCATCAAAGCAAGAAACAGAGTAGAATGGCGATCCATGGTAGCCAACCTTCGTTGCGGAGAAGGCACTCGATGACGATGACGATAGAGGTTTCATGTCGCCTTGACTTAGTACTACTGTCTTCTGGACATTAATTGACAGTGAAAAAAGGTCGCATGCTTTGTCCAGGTTGTTGATCAGGGATTGTTGTAGGGTGGCTTCACTATGAGCGACTAGGGCAGCATCATCAGCAAATAAAAATTCTTTAAGTAGGACAACATTTGTTTTGGATTTTGCTCTTAGTTGTGCTAAGTTGAACAGTGAGCCATCTGATCTTGTGCGAATGTAAATATCTCCTGAGCTGTTTTCGAAGGCGTAATTTAGGAGGGCAGCAAAAAATATACCAAAAAGGGTGGGGGTGAGGACACATCCCTGTTTCACTCCTTTGTTGACTTTGAAATTCTCTGATGAACTCCCATCAAAGTAGATTTTACCATTCATGTCTTCATGGAAGGACATAATCAGCCTAAGTAATTTAGGAGCGCAGTCTATGCTTTCTAACACCCTGTAGAGCCATCTCTAGATACAATAAAAGACAATAATTAGGATGTTTCAGTTTTGAAACAAGACAAAATCAAAGAAAGAGCCAATGTTTCTAACAAAGTTGAAAACTGGGATGAAAACCAACAAAATAGAATAAATATCCCTAAAAATCAGAAGAAAAGAAAGACTGAAAATGTTCATAAAATGTTGTAATTTTGTGAGAAATCAAATCACTTGTGCCAATATATACTATTGTACATGAGATGCTAAAATCAAGAAGCATAGGGGAAAAAAATGTAATTAATAATTATGTATACATTTGTTTCTGTACATTTTCAGTTAAAATTAATATTTAGTGACAATGGACTTTTGGTCAAAATGGTGGATAGACAACAGGTACTGTTGTTTGAAAAGTGTTCCTTGTTGCCGTTTCCTCATATTCAAAGTCCGGCTTGCTGCCAGAGCTACTGAGTTTAGTGCTCTGTGCACACCGTGAGCTGTGCATTTCATACGGATCATGTTTTGATATTCTGATTGTTTACAATGAATGATATCATATGACGAAGGATAGTTTGGCTGCGTTCACTTTCAGTGCGGTTATGTCTTATGTCTATAGGCATGTGCTGTAGTTGCTATGATGGGGACTGCAGCTGTCTTTCTTTGTTTGGATCCATCAATGCTATGAAATGTTAATTCGGATGATTCCACTGGCACAGGCGGTTAAGCAATTATGGATTTTAATTTGTTTGCAGAGATACTGAAGCCTTTGAGTAACTACAACTACAAAAACTATTTAATGACACTATTAACAGTTTAAATCAGTTATAACATCTACTAGGAAGCCAATAATGTTTAAGTAAATGAAAAGAAAATCTAAGAATCAAAAGGTTTTTCATTTTTATTAGTATAAAATTCTTACCTCCATTTCTTTTGCTTGATGCCAGGCACACTTCTACAATTTGTACTCCTAACTCATAATAAAAATCTCCAACACCCAGCACTTCAGCCCAGAAACCTTTGCTTGCTGAAAAAGTTTATGCCTGTGGTATAATATTTTTTTTTAAATATCACAACACATATACTACAAGCATGAATACATTTTATTGGTTCTGTTAAGTGATGCAATTTCTGTTTCAACATAAATTGGAATACTGTTTACATGACAGGTCAAATTACTTCTTTAAAAAAATTGGTCTTAAACTTAATATTTAAAAAATACTCCTAAAAAAATATCTGCTATATTTTTACACTTGTCTGAAAAGTATGTTAGATGGCACTGAGATATAAGGACAATCTAAGGCTTAATGACATTCATATCTTCATTTCTGGTATGGTGATACTACATGGCTGACCAGTTTTTATCTAATCTAATAATATATGGATACATCACCTGAACAGGAACCTCAGTAGCTGAGAGGTTAATGCCTTTGCTTCCTGATCAGAAAATTCTGGGTTCAATTGTCAGAAATGGCAGATTTACACAATCATTTAAAATTAGGTGTCAGAGATTTTTCTAGAGAGTAAAGGTGGCCTGGCATGATACGCATTGAGAGAACCCTTACCTTTTTACACATGAGCAATGGAGATTATGTTTTGCCACACATTCATGTTATTTTTTAGGCCAACACTGCAGTAGATTCTCTTTGGTTATTGAAATTGCAATGGTTCTAAAAAGTATGTTAGGATTATCCAGAAACTATCCTTTTCAAAAGCTTCAAGAAACCACATTTTAAAAAAATACTTTTTTCCATTAAATATTAACTCTATATTACTATGCACCTACAAATGAGACTTAAGATTAAATTAAGGATGAGCTTTACCATCAACACCAACAGCCTATAAATAAGATCTCTAAACATTATATTGTGATTGCACTGGATGACTTAAATGTCAAAGTTGGAAAAGACAAGATGAAAGTTTAAGAGGGGAAGGAGTTGATACATGCCAAAATGGAGAAAAATGTATTGAATTATGCTTAAGAAAAGTATTGATTATAGGTGGAACATTAATTATTGCCACACAAACAGATACACTAAACAACTTGTTTATTACCTGATGAAAGAATAAGATAAGGATTGACCACCAATGTATCAGAAGACAGTTCTAAACATCCTTGATAGACATAAGAGCATGTAGGGGTCAGGTGTTAACAACAACTATAACTTACACATTGAAAAGATTCAAACTAAAATTGAAACACAAGCACAAAAAAACTAAAGCCTTAGAAGATTGTCTCAAAATGAAAGACGAGAAAATCAATGAAATGTTTAACCTGTAACTCAATCTGTTATGCAGTGCTTGGCAAACAAGACAGGATGAGCACAAATGAAATGTGACAACTCCATAGTACAACTCTGATGACAATGGTAAAATCAAGTGCTGGGCTGAAAAAAAGGAAGGAAAAGAATGGCTTTCTAACAAAACATGGAAATGCTTCCGAGAGAGATAAGAAGCAAAGACAGCCATGATGAACATATAAAGACAGATCTTGGAAAAGACCTGGCAGAAGTAACATACAAAGAACTAAACAGGAAAGTAAAAAAGCTTGACCAGAACAAAAGAACAACAGCTATTAACAGCCTTTATGAAGTCAATAAGTACAAATGGTTTCTGCTGTTCTAAAGATTCATCTAATATAATTCTTAGGGTGAAAATATGATCAAGGCAACTTTTCCATTTTCTAAATCCTACTTCCTCTTTGCGCATAATAGTGTTCACTATAGTAGTCACATCTTTTATTCTGTTCATGATGATCTTACAGAAAGGGTTACAAAAAAATGGTGACAAAGTGAAAGATCGGAGGTTAGGCTGGGTGTTGTAGAAATTCCCACAGTTTTCTTGCTAACAATTCCTGTACAATGTTTGCAACATGTGGATGAGCAATGCCATGCAACAGAATTACACCAGGCAAAATTACGCCGGGTCTCTTATTTTTTATGACTGTAAGCAAAGCAACAAAAAAGGTCTCAGTCTGAATAGTAAGAAAACAGCAGAAGTAATAGTCATATTGAAGAAACCATCAAGCAGCATAAAAATAAACAGGACAAGTCTGAAACAAGTGCAACGTTTCAAATACTTGGGCACAATAATAACATCAGATGGAAGATGCACCAAAGAAATAAAAAGCAGAATAGCTTAGGCCAAAGTAGCATTTCAGAAAGTGAAAAGTATCTTATGTAACAAATCTTTGTCAACAGAAGTAAGAAAGATAGTTCATCAATGCTATATAGAACAAATTCTGCCCTATGGAAGCGAATCATGGACAGTAGACAAACAAATGAAAAGATGATTAGAGGCCACAGAGATGGGATTTCTTAGAAGAATGTTGAAAGTTCCCTGGACAGCTAAAAAGACCAATGAGGAAATTCTCAAAGAGGCCAACACAAAAAGGGAGCTCTTAAAAAACATCAGAAAGAAACAATCAACATTTTTCTGGCACATCATGAGAAGAGGAAAGTTGGAATACTTGGTTACTACTGGCAAAATATAAGAAAAGAGAGATTGCGGACGACAAAGAGAGAAAATACTGGATAGCATGGTGTCATGGCATGGAAAACAGTCAACAACAGAATTGATACCATAAACTGAGGATAGAAGATTGTGGAGGGACATGATCGCCTATGCCAACCGGTTTGTCACATGATGATGATACAGGTTGTCTAGTGTGTCTTTGTAATAAACAGCATTGATGTGTTCACACCAGGCTCTTTAAAGTCTACCAACAGAAGCCCTACATGGTAAAAAAATGCAGCCAACCTGTCTGCTCTTTCATTTCCCCGTACTCCTGCATGTCCAGGGACATAGACAAAGGTGACCTTACGTATTTTGGACTTCTGCAATGACTTTACCCATTGCATGCGTACAGAGCCCGCCTCCACTTTTTTTATCATGCTCATTAAATCACTCAGTATACATGCGTGGGTGTAGTCTTCTGACTCTAACCATTTGAATGCCTTGGTCACTGTCATCACCTCCATTGTCATGCTACTCATGGTCATGATGTATGCACCATTCCCTGTGTTGAGCACGTGGTGCAATGGATGCTCTTTATCTGCACTAATCTTCATGTATGCTCTACTCTCCAGATCTTGATTCTGTCATCCATGGTTGGAAAGTCAAGAAGATACCTCATTGCTACACAGGGAGTGTCCCTTGCACATCCCAAGATAATGCGCATAGCTTCATTCTGTATTTTCTCCAGCCTATAGATTTGAGTCATACTGACAGTAAGAATTGCCAGGGCATACTCGATTGGTGCGAGGACTAATCCCTGGAACAGAAGAGTAAGTAGCCTCTGCTCGATGTTGGCAGCTGCCATGACCTTCAAGGTGGCTAATCATTTGCGGGATTTTGTTATCACATGGTTGACATGGTCCCGAAAACACAGGCTGCGATCAAACTTAACTTCAAGTATGTCATCAACTTGTCCCTAGTCACAAGCCATCATCAGCTCCCATTTGTACTACCGGTGTGGTCGTATTAACGATATGATTGTTAAGGGAGAACCATGAAACTGATGTTTTATTAGGATTAACCAAGGCACCTGAAACTCTACACCAGGAAGAAATGCGATTGAGTTCGTCTTGCATTGTGGAGACGATTCCCTGTCTGTCTCTTCCCTGTCAAATATACCAGAATATCATCAGCAAAAGTCATAGTTCTTCCCCTCCCATCCAGTTGTTGTTCCTTGATGATTATTGTGTACACATTAAATAGAACTGGTGACAATGGTGAGTCTTGTGGCAGCCCTGGACAAATGGAGGTTGGCTCGGAAGACCAACTTCCACATCTGAGTATCACCTTCCTCTGAAACAGTGCATTGCGGCGATCCATCTAATGAGGAAGGGGTGCACCGCCAGTTTGAGGAGCATGTGCATGAGGTATTCAAATGGAACCCTGTTGTATGCATCCTCCAGATCTATAGCAGCACATGTCTCCTCTCATCTGTGGAAGCCTTCGAAGACGTCATAGGCAAAGACTGCCACATTCAACCAAGTCTCTTTGTTATATCTATAACCTCAGAGTGTGGGTAGGAATAAGTGTTTCTGTTCAACGTGACAGGTGAGGACACAGGCAACTATTTTCTCCAGCAGCTTGCCTGCATTGTGATGATTCTGTAGGCACTGATCTGAGAATGGTCCTTGTTTGGCTTCCGTAGCAGTTGTAAGTATCTGTGTAGTCACTTCTCCTTAATCTGGCCACTCTGAATCCTGGTATTAAACTCTTTGGCCAGTTTTTGCAAGTCGTCATTGGCTAAATCGCCTATATCATCGTACCGGACACCATCTTGACCAGGAGCAGTATTGTGTGACCTTTTAAGTGTTGTGCGAATGGTATCGGTTGTGATTGTAAGATCTTCTTCCAGCACTACATCCTCACACAATTCTGAAAGGGACCCCCCCCCCCCCCCCCCCCCCCCCGTATTCTCATTCTTACAGCCTCATTTCTTTGGTTCGTCTGCTCAATGTAGCGGGCAAGCAGGGCCTTCCCTTTGCTCTCATCAGATTTGTGCCATATCCAGCCTGTGCTCTGAAAGTCTGTTATGCCTCTTTGTCGTGTTGTGCCATTCATGCTCTGCTGAAGGCGCCAGAATGTGGCTAGCGATTTTTCTGAGCACACTTTTTTACAGAAGTCTTCCCATTTGGCATCCTTAGCCTGCTTAGCACATAGTTTAAAGTGCATAATTTGTTGGTTGACCTCTTCTTTCAGACGCTTCAATAGCTCAGGTTGTGTTCTTCCATTCTTTCTGGCTTTCTGCCATGTCTTGACCATTTGTCTCTTGTTCCGCCAAACTTCCTTGACTTCTACGTTCCACCAGTGTGGCTGCATCCTATTCTCCTGCCTCCTACGAGGTGCACTGTTTCCTATGTCTGATTTTGCTAATGACGTCCTGGTCTGTTTTCTCGGAGTGGAATGTGTGGAGCTTTCTTTTCTGGCTTCTATTTCTGCTTTTCTCAATTAGGAGGACACATGGATAGTGATCACTTCTGTGGAATCCCAGTGCACTCCACTTGCAAACTAATGCGAAGGTGGAAGACACCAGTGCCAGGTCTATGACACTATCAGAGTCCCCTGTTCGAATGGCCTTTCTGGTTCTATCTATCTATTGTTCTTTTGAGCCGAAGACGGCACATAGGGCAGAACCACAATCTCAAAAACAGAATACTTGCGTGCCAAAATGGCACATATTGCAGAGATCACTGCTTCTAAAATTTATGGTCTGTTTCTATAACAATACTTTCTACAATGACAGCTTGTCAAGCCATCGATCAACCTCCTTAGTCGCCTCTTACGACATGCTTGGAAGGACACAGTGTCACTATTCTTTACTCATAATGAGGCCCTGGTAACACACGGGAAACCTTTCTGGTTGCCCTTCCATAATTCAAGCAGACTAAATCGACTGACACTAGTGCGTTCTCTAGGTCTTCTCCCTGCTTGTTGGTTATGACGTTACCCCACTGGTTGCCTCTAGCCTTAAAGTCACAGCAGAAAGAGACGTTCTCTTCATCGAACTTGAAGAGATTCCGCTATTGTTGTGTGTCCACCTTCCCATTACAGGCATACACATTTACAATTACGAAATGAACTGGGATCTGCACCCTAACCGCATGTACCTGCAATTCTGCATTGTCCCACGCAGACATTCATATCAACCTCAGCTGCCACCGTATTGTTGCGCATAAGGATGGCCTGCCCAAGGTGTCGTCTATTGTAGAAACAATGAAATCCAGGAGTACTTACTGTCCTTCACCAAGAAGAGTTTCTTGCAAAATCATTATATCGGCGCCACACAGTAGCTTATAAGAATGGGCCGTCATTGATTTATGCCCACATATATTATACAGATATTATACCCACAATTCCAATATGTAATGCGCACATACTTTAGTCCTAGCCTCTCACACTTCGACAGTTTAATGCCACCTCTTTTACCTTGTCTATGACATTATAGATTGTAGTTATACATTCTTGGATGCTTAGTTGAAGATAGGACATTATAGATTGTAGTTATACATATCCAAAAAAACAAAAAATGAAGAAAACAAAAGAGTGTAATAAAAGATGACTTGGGTGCATAAGATCATGTGCTTCAATTACATTCTTTTATTGCACTTGTTCCCCTCAATTTGTGAACATAGAGGTTTCATTTGAAGTTTGGATCAAAATTCGAATTTGAGTTCAAAATTAAGGTCATCTGAAGCATCAAACTCCAATGTACTTTGCAAAAAGTTTTAAATCCTTTACTATTCATAAAGATTTACAGTGAAAAAAAAAAAGAAATAGAATTGAGATTTTGAGCAAAATGCCTCGAGTGTGAAACAGTTAATTTTTTATGACAATAAATGTCAGTAATTCTGAAGAAATGTTGCTTTGAGAATGTGGGATCTTTTTAATATTAGTAAGTGTTTCTTGTAAATAAGACGGTCAAAGCAGAATGGATTAACATTGTATACTTTGTATTTTAATTTTCCATCTTTCCAAACTTAATAATTATTTGTGTCAACACTGCAGAGTTAAGTTTTGTTTCAATTTTTACTAAAAACATTTAGAATTTAAATAAAATTTATTTTATATCACTATCTTTTTCCTTTTAATGGTACATTTTAAACAATATCCTAAATTTGACACATAATGGTCAACAACAGAAATGATAAAGAACTGTTGAGATCAAAAGTTGTGGAAAGACATGATCACCTACGCCAGTAGGCCTGGTACTTGATGATGATGATTATATACTCTGATTTCTACTGTACTTATGACGAAAAATATAAATGTTTCAATGTCAGTATTCAAAATGTACATGAATCATCTTCCTTCCTTATATTATTGTTGTTATATGTCAAAGTTGCTAATCATTTATAAATCAAAGAACTTGAATTTTATAAATGAAAAAGTTGAGGAGATAAGCACAGATATCAAATATAAACATTATATGGTTCATTTCTTGGTGTTTTTCCATGAAGACATGGCTCATATCTTGATGTGTATCTGTGCTACCCATGGCTAATATCTTAGCTAGTGTGTCATGTTGGTCATATCGCATATCTTGGTGTGTCCGTGTTAATCATGTCTCATATCTTTATGTGTGTCTGTGTTTAGTCATATCTCATATCTTAGTGTGTATCTGTGTTAGTCATATCTCATATCTTTGTGTGTGCATGTTTGGGTTAGATATCTCATATCTTTGTGTGCATGTTTATGTTAGTCATATCTCATATCTTTGTGTGTGCATGTCTGTGTATGTCACATCTCATATCCTTGTGTGTGCATAGCTATGTTAGTCACATCTCATATCTTTGTGTGTGCATGTCTATGTTGGTCATATCTCATATCTTTGTGTGCATGTCTATGTTAGGCATGTGTCATATCTTTGTGTGTGCATGTCTATGTCAGTCATATCTCATATCTTTATGTGCATGTTTGTGTTAGTCATATGTCATATATATTGATGTGTGTCAGTGTTAGTCATGCCTCATATCGCTGTGTGCATGTCTGTTTGTCACATCTCATATCTTTGTGTGTGTGCATGTCTGTGTTAGTCACCTCTAGTGACTCGGGCAGATGGTGCTCGTAAACCTGGGAGAACCGACCATCTAAGGGCAGAATCCCCCTACAGAAAAGATCATCTGCTGCCTTGCAGGAAGATTGGGGACAATCAAAGGCTAAGGAAAGCAAACCTGAATAAAATGCTGGCTGAAATCGGATGCACTGGGCCACTGGCGCAGAACACAGTGCAACGTTTTAACGGGTGTTCAATCAGAGTGGATCTGGCAGACTCTAATTGTGATGTTCTGTCTGTGAGGGCGATCAACACACTTAACCTGACAGCTGACATCATGTGAGAGTCTGGAATCCTACAATGATTGAGACCTGATCGCAGAGAGAGAGAGAGAGAGAAAAATAAACATTAAAGAAAAGAGTGAAAAGAGTTTAATCCTCTCGGTTGGAAAGTATCAAAGTCAGTCTATGAGCAGGGTCTCCAAAACAAACTGGCTATGGGTATCAGAGGAACAAGAAGATAATGCCAGTAACACAGAAGTCATCAAAGGTATTATGGCCTGGTAATCTGAAATGGGAGCAAACAGGAGTGTCAGGATCATGTTTAATGTTATGTAAGTGTTCACAGATTCTGTCTTCTTGGTGTCGTTCTGTTAGGAAATATATATATTTTGAGACAACATTGGCAGATGATGGTGAGTATCAAATACCAAGAAATGCACGTAAAGCCTTCCTGGATATAGAGCATGTACTATATGATTTGTTGCAGCAGGTCATACCCAGCAGGTTCTGGTCAGGGTTGTGGACGTGGCTTCTAACCAAAATGTCATGAAGGTTCCTATCATGTTATCAAAAGCTACCAATGGTGGGTCAAGGAATAGAAGGCGAATAGGAGGGTCAGAGTGAAGGATAAGTAGGTGTCATTTCAGGATCCGGAGTGCAGCCAGGGTGATGGGTAATAGAGAAAGAACAGTTCTGTTAGAAGGAGGGTGAGTGGTGTGGGTAGAAGCTAAGGTGCATGTAATAGGGAGAACTTTTTGCAGAGTAGATTGCTGGACTGATTCAAGGTAAAGACGGCAACAAAATATTTCCAACATAAGGTGGGCCTGATGGAGAAAACCATTGTCATGGTCGCAGAGACATTAGAACTGAGAAAAATGTATAGAATTCTGACAACTGCGCGGATGCAAAGAGGAGGTAGGAGTGGGCATCAGTAGGTTAATAAAATACAGAGGTATGTAAAATTGATGAGTGAAAAGAGACAGAGATGTCTAAAAAGGTAACCAAGGAGGTATAGATAGAGTATGAAATCCAAAAAGATCAGACATCAAACAAACCATCATCGATGTACCAGTTATGAAGGAAAGGTGACCACTAAAGAAAGAAATAATTTGGTGTTCTAGGTAGCCCATGAATAGGCAGGCATAGCTAGGCCCATCTTGATGCCCATAGCAACCCCACTAGTCTGGATGAAGAATTGACCATCAAATTCAAATGAGTTGAGGGTTAATACTAGTTCAGTCAAATGAACAAGGGCAGAGGGCAGTATCATGGGTTGGTTCCTTCATTACAGGAAGAACTGGAAACAGGAGGCCATCTTTGTCTATCTCATTGAGGGGGCTGATTCCTGCTGCTCTTGCTTCTCTGATCAATGTTCTTCTCAGTGTCTCTCTGGGTCAGCCTCTTCAGAGGGTATACAGACTACTAAATTGGGTTGAGGTGATCCTGAAGGGATAGGAGGAGAGGGGAGGGGGGTGTGTGTAGGACGCAATGGCAAGCAGATTAGCCTTATGGTGGTTAGAGAGCAAGTGGTAGAAGAATTTATTATAGACATGGATGCTGAATTAAACCTAGATTATGATCATCATCATCAAGTACCATGCCTGCTGACATAGGTGATCATGTCTCTCCACAACTTTCGATCGCGACAGATATTGATCATTTCTGTTGTTGACCTTCTGCTGTGCCATCCTCTTAAGTTGTCTGGTAACTTTTCTCTTTGCTTCCCTCTATCTCTTTGCCCCTCAGCTTTCCCAGTTGTCACAATATATTCCTGCTGTTCCCTTCTCATTACATGGCCAAAAAAATGAAGATTGTTTCTTTCTAATATCAGAAACTAGGTCTCTCTTTGCTTTGGCCTCTTTCAGAATGTTTTCTGATTATGATACTATCGTAAAAATTACCACCTCAAAATACATTTTTTTTTAATTCGACAGTTTGCAGCTGGCAAACATTTCCCCCTTCCCTGTTCTTTTCTTATTTTTAATTCTGGTGACCCCTGAGTGTTGGATTTGTTTCATTTGTTTTTGGATTCTTTTTTTCATACAGCGTAGACAAAAGTACTATGCTATCATAAATACGCAGCTGTTTTTTGTTTTTTTTTATAAATTCAGCCAATTTTTAAGAAGAAATAGTAGCCTCCGTAACTCATAGTTGACTATGGATTTTTCAGCGCCCCTAGAAATGTTATTTTTTTCTTTTCTTTTGCTGTGTATTTTCTTTTTCTATGAATTTGTCTGCTTCTTGCTTGAGTTTCAGCTTTAGAGTGTGTTTCCAAAGATTGCAGTCTGCAGCTTTGTCTTCCCAGGCTGCAGGGTTTTAAGTTTAAAGTCTTCATGTCACGTCTACAAATCAAAGTTTTGAGCAACTCCTAGTTCTTTTCCCATCTGCTAGTTGTCCAAAGAGTCCTTTTTGTATGCGGCCATCTTTCATACGGTGTACGCGGCCATCTTTCATACGGTGTACGTGGCCAAGCCAGCGTAACCTACATTGTTTGAGCAGCATGTAGATGTTTGGGAGGCCTGTGTGAGTGAGGGCCTCTAAATTTGTCACTTTATCCTTCCAGGTGATACCAAGAATACAGCCTAGACATCACATATGGAATGCATTTAGCCTTCTCTCCTGCCTTGCATAAGTTTAAGAAGGGAACAGGCAATTAAATGCAATGCTACAGTAAAGTTGGTAGCAGGGAACAAGTGGTGGGGTGTAACATACACTCCTACAAAATATGACAGCTTTACAAAAAATTAACAATACAAAATATTTTACGTTTTGCCATTTTGGCCTGCATGCAGCCTTCTTCAGAAAACAGGGACAACACAAACAATGAAAGGAAGATAAACTCTATCTTTCGTTCACCTGAAGCAATGTCGTTTCCTGCATCAGTTTTATGGTTCTCCATTAACAATCATATCGTTCATACGACCACACCGGTAGTACGAATGGGAGCTGATGAGGTGATCAGGGACAAGTTGATGACATACCTTGGAGTTAAGTTTGATCACAGCCTGTGTTTTCGGGACCACGTCAACCATGTGATAACAAAATCCCGCAAAGGATTAGCCGCCTTGAAGGTCATTGCAGCTGCCAACATCGAGCAGAGGCTACTTACTCTTCTGTTCCAGGGATTAGTCCTCGCACCTATCGAATATGCCCTGGCAATTCTTACAGTCAGTACGACTCAAAATGATAGGCTGGAGAAAATACAAAATGAAGTCATGCGCATTATCCTGGGATGTACGAGGGACACTCCCTGTGTAGCAATGAGGTATCTTCTTGACTTTCCAACCATGGATGACAGAATCAAGATCTGGAGAGCACGAGCATACCTGAAGATTAGTACAGATACAGAGCATCCATTGCACCACGTACTCAACACAGAGAACGGTGACAGGCTAAAAAGAGGCAAATCATGGGTGGGCCGAGCAGAAGATGTCATCAAACAGGTCTGTGGGCTTACCAATATCAGCGTTGGTGAGGAGTGGATACCAGTGCCTACGTCATTAAAGGGGACTTTCTCGTGTATTGTCACACTCGACAGGAAAAGTAGGGAACAGAACCCGGTCGTGGTTAATGCTGAGGTCAACGGTCTCATCTGCGATAACACCGATGAGAAAGATGCAGTCATCTATACAGACGGATCTGTAAGACGACACCAAAGAAGTGCATGGGCATTTACAGCATGCTCGACAGGCAGAATAGTCTACAAAGACAGTGGTGCATACGTCGTGACCACGAGTAGCATGACAATGGAGGCGATGGCAGTGACCAAGGCATTCAAATGGTTAGAGTCACAAGATTACACCCACGCATGTATACTGAGTGATTCAATGAGCATGATTAAAAAAGTGGAGGCGGGCTCTGTACGCATGCAATGGGTAGAGTCGTTGCAGAAATCCAAAATACGTAAGGTCACCTTTGTCTATGTCCCTAGACATGTGGGAGTACGGGGAAATGAAAGGGCGGACAGGTTGGCTAGCTGCGCTGTCGTTGAGGACGGGCAACCAATGGATCGGGCGGACATCATCAATGCCCTCCAAGATGTGGGAAGAGCACATGACTTCGACAAACACAGATCCACATCACTTCTTCAGATCATGGAAATGGGAGTTAAGTTGGGCACAGCCAGAAATGAGACACTTAGTGGCCGTGTAAGAAGACTTATCAACCAACATAGAACTGGAGTCGTCAGTCGCTGGACACTGAGGGAATTGCTGAGGAGGGGATCTGAGCACCTATGGACATGTTCAGAGTGCAATGATGATGACCCGCAAATAACTCAATAACTCAATGTCGTTTCCTGTATAAATTTTACTGACTATTGTAATTCTTGCAGTGGCCCATATAGGTTTTGTCTGTAGTGTTGCATTTATGGGCCAATGGATTTTCCTCATTCATGAAGTACAGACTTCAGAAGTCAGGGGCGCCTGTCCACATGTACATGTAGTTGAGATGCCAATCTTGAATATTTTACACTGTGGAGTATATTGTGTCCTGTTCTGTGGAGTATAATGATAACGTGTTCCCATCTACTCATATTATGAAAGTCATCCTGAAAGTTTGTGGTCTTCTGATTGATTAGATTATCTGTTTGTTCTTATGGTATGTAACTGGTGCATCTTGTTGTGTGCCTGTTGCACCTTCCTATGCCAGCTGATCTGCTCTCCCATTCCCTGGTATTCCAGTCATATGGGATCCACTGCTAGGTGACTTTGTGGTGCTTGTAGTGTTCAGTCAATAAGGTCTGCAGATGTGGCAAAATTTTATTGATTTACGGTTAGCGGGGTAGAGTTCTGCCCTACCAAAGGAGAAGTAGGACGTCTCCTTTCCTCCGCTAGTCTTCGGGACACCCCTGGGCAAGGTGGAGCTCCCGTTTAGCCCCCTTACCAGGGTTATGTGAAGCCGACAAGTAGTGCCGGTTATGGTCCCCACATTGGCAGGCAGAGGATCTCATGTATAGAGACAATGGCTGCGATCTCCGACTAGTACAGTCATTGCCAAGAAGGAAAGGAATGGCAAACTACCTTCTTAAATTGCCTGGAATAATCATGACAAATCACAACCTTATATTTACAGCTAACGACGTTAATGGGGGCTTCACAGCCACCTCGTCCGGTAGGGAGCGTCATGTGCTACAGGTGACACCCGATCGTCATCAAGCAACTGTATACAAGATCAAAAATAAAGAGACACTAGCAATAGGAACTTGGAACATTAGATCAGCATTCCAGGTTGGAAAACTAGAAAACATCAGCCAAGAAATGAAGAGAATGAAATTGAACATCTTGGGACTATGTGAAATGAGATGGACAGGAGCAGGATTATTACAACGCGACAGTGGAAATGTAATTTACTCTGGGGGAACCACACGTAAAAGAGGTGTAGGCATCATGTTAGATAGAGAAAGAAGCAAAACAGTGAAAGGATTTTGACCAGTATCAGATAGAATTCTGCTAGTAAAATTGAGAGGCAGACCAATGGATATTAACATAATTCAAGATTATGCACCAACAAGTAATAGCGAAGAAGAAGACATTGACACTTTTTACGAGGAGCTAGAGGCAACCATGGAACAGTGTAAACCCCAAGAAATAAATATTATATTAGGGGATTTCAATGCAAAGGTAGGAACAGCTAAAGTGCAAAATGTGACTGGGGGGCATGGCCTTGGAGAGACGAATGACAGAGGGGATAGATTGATAGATTGGGCAAAGACACATGAAATGATTATAGGTAACACCTGGTTCAAACAACACCCTAGGCGACTATGGACATGGCAAAGCCCAGACAAAAAAGTACACAATCAAATTGATTTTATACTGGTACAGAGAAGATTCAGGAATGGGCTAACATCGGTTAAAACAAGGCCAGGAGCAGATTGCAATAGTGACCATGTACCAGTAGTTGGAAAGATAAGAATAAAACTGCGGAAGGCACAGAAATCACCAAGAAATATAAAATTAGAACTAGATATGCTAAGAGTAGATAAAAAGATGAGTGATAAGTACAGCACAATAGTACAAAATATGTATAATGCTATTGAGAAAATACAGGACATCCAGGAGCAGTGGGAAATGCTCAAACAATCGATTCAACAAACATCAAAAGAAGTAATACCAGTGACTAAAAGAATCAACAAAAAGAAATGGATGACAGAAGAAATATTACAACTAATGGACGAAAGAAGAAAACATAAGAAAGAAGAACGGACATACAAAATATTGCACAAAGAGATCCAAAACAAGTGCAGTGAAGCAAAGGAAGGATGGTTAAAACAGAATGTGAAGAAATGGAAAAACAACAAAAGAAAGACTCAAAATGTATGCACAATCAGTTAAATGAATTAACAGGAAGAAAAGAAGTCAAAGTTTCAGGATGTGTGAAATCAAAGGAAGGAAATATAATAATGGGACAGGAGAAGACAATGGAAAGATGGACAGAATATATCAGTCAACTCTATGATGATGAAAGACCAGAATTAAACAATTCAAATGAAGACACAGGACCACCAATAATGCAGAGTGAAGTGGAGGATGCAATTCAACACATGAAAAGAGGCAAAGCTCCAGGTCCTGACAATATAACAATCGAAGAGATAAATGCATTAGGAGAGCTGGGAGTACAAGTCATAACAAAATTACTCAATGACATATATAATACTGGACACATACCCGAAGATCTACTAAAATCTATCTTTGTGGCCATACCGAAGAAGTCAGGAGCCACTGATTGTGAAGACCATCGCACTATTAGTCTCATGAGCCATATGACTAAAATATTACTAAGAATAATCATGAGACGTGTAAGGAAGAAAATAAAACCAGAAATAAGTGAGGAACAATGTGGATTTGTGGAAGGAAAGGGCACCAATAATGCAATATACATCTTAAGAACATTGGTAGAAAGATCTATAGAGGTAAAGAAAGATCTATATATGTGCTTTATAGACTACACAAAAGCATTTGACAAAGTAAAGCATGTGGAAATAATCAATATGCTGAAGAAATTAAACATTGATGGCAAGGATCTGCGAATCATAAAAAACATGTACTGGCAACAAACAGCAGCTATACGAATTAACAACCAAACAGGACAATTCCAATATATAAAGCAAGGAGTCAGACAAGGCTGTGTTCTGTCGCTGGATTTGTTTTCATTTTACAGCGAATATATGATGAGATCAATAGTAGACAAAAAAGGAATTGAAGTCAACGGTCACAACATAAATAATTTGCGATATGCGGTTGACACAGTCTTAATAGCAGAGACAGAGAATGAACTACAAGAAATGATAGACATAATAGTAAAAGAAAGCAACAAGAAAGGTCTCAGTCTGAATAGTAAGAAAACAGAAGTAATGGTTATATCAAAGAAACAATCACCACCATCATGCAGCATAAAAATAAACAAGGCAAATCTGAAACAAGTGCAACGTTTCAAATACTTGGGCACAATAATAACATCAGATGGGAGATGCACCACAGAAATAAAAAGCAGAAGAGCTCAGGCCAAAATAACATTTCAGAAGGTTAAAAATATCTTATGTAACAAATCTATGTCAATAAAAATGAGAAAGAGAGTTCATCGGTGCTATATAGAACCAATTCTGACCTATGGAAGCGAATCATGGACAGTGGACAAACAAATGAAAAGACGATTGGAGGTCACAGAGATGGGATTTCTCAGAAGAATGTTGAAAGTTCCCTGGACAGCTAAAAAGACCAATGAGGAAGTTCTCAAAGAGGCCAACACAAAAAGGGAGCTCTTAAAAAACATCAGAAAGAAGCAATCAACATTTTTCAGGCACATCATGAGAAGAGGAAAGTTGGAATACTTGGTTACAACTGGCAAAATAAAGGGAAAGAGAGATAACGGGCGACAAAGAGAGAAAATACTGGATAGCTTGGTGTCATGGCATGGAAAACAGTCAACAGAACGGATACGATGCACTGTAGATAGAAGATTGTGGAGGGACATGATCACCTACGCCAACCGGTATGGCACATGATGATGATGAGTGTTATTTGGGTACTCTATGTATGATCCTGGTCCCCCATTCTTTATTGCATTCTGTGCTGATCCATCTGTTTACACACGAACACATAGATCTTGTGGATATTCTTCATTGAAGAAACGGAGTGATTGTTTTACACTGTAGACTATTCTGTTCCTCCTTGTCAAGTATTCCTTTCACTTCTGTCCATATTTATATTGACAATCTGGATTCCTCTGTCAGGGGGTCCATTCTGGTATGGGCAGTAGGGGGCTGACAATTTCTTGGTAGGTCTGGCGTTTTTCTACAAATTCGTTTGGCTTGGTGGATAAAACTGCTTCTCTTAAGCCGTCCCAATGCAAGATTTTGGAATCAGTTCTACATTGGATGTCTCGGCATGCATAACAATTTTTCTGCCTTTATCAGAGCACTTTTGTGTACCTCCATTCTATCAGTGTTGATCTCCAATAGTGGTGTTGATTTAAAGATATGCTCTACTTCAAGTTCTCAATTTTTAAGAAATTTGTTTGTTTCCTTCCCATGAGGGGGGCCATGGTGGTGTTTTTTCACCAGTCCGTTGTCAATGAAGCATAATTTCATTTCTGTGAGCTTCTAACCGATGAAAATCAAACGCTCATGGTGCCTCCATGTGCCGTAGAGCTAAATGACTGGAGTTGGCCAGTCTATAATGTGAAAATGGGTTCTGGACCGTGCGACTGAGTGTGTATGTGAGTCTTGACGTTCAGCAACCAAATCAACCATGACGACAGTAAGTATTCAAATGAAGCAAAAAGACAACAATGCAGGAGGAAAACTAGAAGAAACAGAAGTGAAATCGCCTCCACAATGCAAAACGAACTCGATCGCATCTCTTCCTGGTGTGGAGTATCAGGTGGATTGGTTAATTAAATAAAGCATTAGTTGCATGGTTCTCCCTTAACAATCATATCATTAACACAGAAACACCAGCGGTATGAATGGGAGCTGATGAGGTGACCAGAGACAGGGTGATGACATACCCCGGAGTTAAGTTTGATTGCAGCCTGTGTTTTTGGGACCACATCGACCATGTGATAACAAAATCGCGCAAAGGATTAGTCGCCTTAAAGGTCACGGCATCTGCCAACATTGAGCAGAGGCTACTTACCCTTCCTGTTCCAGGGACTAGTCCTTGCACCAATCGAGTATGCCCTGGCAATTCTTACTGTCAGTAAGACGCAAATTGACAAGCTGGAGAAAATACAGAATGAAGCTATGCGCATTATCTTGGGATGTACGAGGGACACTCCCTGTATAGCAATAAGGTATCTTCTTGACTTTTCAACCATGGATGACAGGATCACAATCTGGAGGGTACGAGCATACCTGAAGATAAGTACAGATAAAGAGCACCTATTGCATCATGAGCTCAACACAGGGAATGTGTCAGGCTAAAAAGAAGTAAATCATGGATGGGCCGAACAGAAGATGTCATCAAACAGGTCTGTAGGCTTACCAATATCAACGCTGGCGAGAAGTGAATACCAGTGACAATGTCATTCAGGGAAACATTCTTGTGTATTTGTCACATTCAACAGGAAATGTAGGGAACAGAACTTAGTCGTGGTCAATGTGGAGATCAACAGTCTCATCGGATAACACCGATGAGAAAGATGCAGTCATCTATACAGACGGATCTGTAATACAACATCCAAAGGAGTGCATGAGCATTTACAGCCTGCTAGGCAGGCAGAATAGTCAAGGAAGACAGTGGTGCATACGTTATGACCACGAGTAGCATGACGATGGAGGTGATGGCAGTGACCAAGGCAATCATCTGGTTAGAGTCACAAGACTACACTCATGCCTGTATACTGAGTGATTAAATGAGCATGGCTTCAAAAGTGGAGGTGGGCTCTGTACGTATGCAATGAATAGAGTCATTGCAGAAGTCAAAAATACGTAAGGTCACCTTTGTCTACGTCCCAGGACATGCAAGAGTACAGGGCAAATGAAAGAGCGGACAGGTTGGCTAGCTGCGCTTTTGTTGAGGACGGTCAACCAATGGATCAGGCGGACATCATCAATGCCCTCCGGGAAGTGGGAAGGACACAAGACTTCGATAACCATGAGTCCATGTCACTTCTTCCAATGAAAGAGATGGGGGTTAAGATGGGCACATCCAGAAATGAGAAACTTAGTGGGCGTCCTTATCAACCCTACACAGAACTGGGGTCATCAGTCGCTGAACACTGCGAGACTTGCTGAGAAGGGGATCTGAGCACCTATGGACATGTTCAGAGTGCAATGATGATGACCCGCAAAGAACTCAATCACAGAACTCATGAATAAATATTTGATTGAAAGATACAACATTTTTAGTTTATGAAGTGATGCCAAAAAATCCATCTGAGAAATTCTGTAATATGAACTGACATTGGCTGACATATATACAGGGTTAAATGATAACCTCAAGAGTTCTTAGAGGTTAGAAGGTAGAGTATAGAAAGAAGCAAAAGTATTTGATGCTGAGATGTGAGAGTAAGCGCCAGTGGCTAGTAATAATGGCACAGATATGTAGAAGGTCACATTGAAAGTCAATATGCTCAAAATGTCTAATATCAATATGGTTCATAAGTCCTACCTGGGGCTGAAACTTCATTCAGAACCATTGAGGTAGAATGTTTAAGCAGAGACAATTACGGAGAAAGCTGAAGTAGCAAGAGAATGTTGTTTTTTTTAAAGTGAGGAAGTCCAGTTGGGAGGAGACAAGGAAAAGTTCAGGAGGAAGAAGGCAGATAGAATCAAAAATACATTTATGAATAAGTTCAAGAACTGAGGGGAGTGGGCATAGTAGAAGTAAGACTACAGTGGTGAGAACAGACAAGGAAAAAAACAATAAGTAATGGCAGGATATAAAAGGAGATAAGCACAGATATCAAATATAAAAAATATTAAATACTATGCAGGCCGCAAGTATAGCTGCAGAAAACATAAAAATTGGTTATTGGTTATGGAAGGCTTCGGTATCACTGCAAACGAATTAAAATCCATAATTTCTCAACCGCCCGTGCCAGTGGAATCATCCAAATTACTAACACATCTCCCAAACAAAGAAAGGTAACTGTAGTCCCCATCGTAGCAGTCTCAGCACACACCAAAAGACTTAAGGCAAAACCGCGCAGAAAGTGAACACAGCCAACTGTTCCCTGTCATACGATATCATCATTCATCGTAAACAAGCGGGATATCGAAACAGGATCAAAACGGATGAGACACACAGCTCACGGTGTGCACAGAGCACTTAACTCAGTAGCTCCTGCAACAAGCCGGACTTGGAATATGAGGAAACTGCAAGAAGGAACACTTTTCAGACATAGCCTTCAATGGTTCCTGCCGCCTATCCACCATATACCATGGAAGTTCACGTCCTCCCAAAAATGATGATCGTCGTTGCACTTGATGATGTTAGGCCATCGTTGATGACTCCAATTCAAAACATATAGACACACAGTGGTGGTAAGTTATCATTTCCAATCCAACAGAAGCCACCTGACCTGTAGTTAGTAAAACCATTGAGAGAATATGATTTTGTGACCTTCACTCTTAGATGTGAATGTGTAGTTTACACAAGAGGAGAAGTTTTCAACTACAGTGATCCCATTTAAGGCAATTCTGGGATAGCAAGGCAAGTCTCCTTTATAGCAGCAGAATTTGATGTTCTCTGCTCCCTTCTTGTAGCTGCTGCCACACGATTCTGATGTCTCATTAACTTGGACATCATTCAAGAACAATGTCAGATTAACATTCCATAGATCTGGCTCTGCTGATGAAGTGCTTGGTGCAACAGTTGTATCAATCATACAGGAGGCTCCTGGTTTGTGGTCATTAATATCACAGACGGCATATGATGTTGTTATATTCAGTATTTCTTTCTGGGGTGTAAATATGTGGCACACACATGGAGAGTGGTTTGTGGTCACAGTAATCCCATTAAAGGCAATTCTAGGGTAGCATGGCATAGCTGTTTCAGAACAGCACAATCCTATGATGTTTTCTGTGTTCGCTATAAAGCTGCTGCTGCTACCCAATCCTGACCAATTATAGGTGTGGACATTATTCACTTGCAATGACAAAACTGCTTTGTTTACATCATAAACCTCTGGAAGCGAATCATTTATGGGACTAATAGCACAATTTATTCTTCCATCAGGGATATCTTCCTTGAGTCCCCCCCCAAAAAAAAGGTCTTTGGTTAAAAAGCACATATGCTTTTGAGTTAAACACAAAATGAGCCCACTTCATAGATTCAAAATGATCCTTGCCAATGCCATCCGTTTGCACAAGTTAGGTCCTTAGCTACCAAGGTCACAAACGAAGCCATCAAATTAAAGACTTTATCTACAGCGAAGGTTAACGAACTGTGAACAAACATTTATGTTCAAACCCTTGAATACATTTTCAAAAATCTGCCAACTCGCTGCAATAACAGATATCGTGGTGTTCAAAGTAAACATTGCTTAGTCCATGGCTCGAATATAAATAAGCTGCCATTTTGGTGCGTCCCATGACGTCCAAACATAAAAAAAAAAAAAATTAATAAATAAACATAAAATGGTATTAAGCAGCTTGATTGACTGAAAGACAGGACAAACTACAACGTTTTGGCAAAAGTCTTCATCAGGTATATCAAACAAATTATACGCATTAAACACAAAAAAACCAAGTCAGAAAACACAACACAGCTAAAAAAAAATGGTGGCCAGGATTTACGTAGTCAGGTTAAAAGATTAATAGACAATAGGGCAGGTAGGAATTAATAAGACCAAAGCAACTAAACAATGAAAAATGTGAAAAATGAAAGGAGTGTCTCAGAGCGTACTAAGAAAAGAGTAAAAGAGAGAGAGGATAGGGATGGGAAGGTGGAAGAAGAGCAAGAGAGATAATAAAGGTAAAGCAGGGAGGAATAGGGATAGGACACAGGAAAGAAAAGGAGACCAGTGTTTAAACAAAGAGTAAATCCTCTTGGAGAGTACTTGAAAAAAAATCTTTGAGTTAACCAATTTCAAAATATTTTTAACCTCCTAAGTGGACATTATTCAAGGTGCTGAAAAGTAGTAATAATAGATTTTATGGAAAAATCTCTGGAAGTCACTAAATATGGAGGTGTGGAAGCAAAGGAATGCAATATTTCGCCAAAAATTCATTTCTTTTGACAGATGTTGACTGGTGTGAATTATTTCTCACACAAACTTCCAGTTCAAAGATGTCAGAATAGAATTTGTGCTATATTGAGGAACGAAACTGATGATGAAGTTAAGGATGATTTTTATAACCAACTACAACAACTTATAATACCAAATAATATATTATAATACTTAAATACCAAAACACGATCTTTTAACTCTTTCCATACGTTTCACTGCACTGTGCACCATGCCGATTTCGGCAACGTACGTTTCGCCGCATACTGCGCCACGCTCAATTTGATTAGTGTGAACGCCATTAAACCATATTCTATTTACATATCTTGTATCATCTGGATATTGGTGAAATCTAATACCTTGTTCAATTATCTAAAAATTCATATATTACATGTTATATGTTAGATTAATATAAACATGTAGATTGATTCTTAAAACCATGAACAATTTTGTCTCTGATATCTCTTCTGTTGCGTCGATAAAAAGCTTCTGTACAGAAAGAGTTTTCAACGCCAAAGTGGGAAAAGACAACGCACGAGTGGAACATGTAATGGGGAGAGAAGGCTGTGATACTACAAGTGAGAATGGAGAAAGATTAATAGAATTATGTTTAATAGAAAATTTAGTTATAGGTGGGACATTATTTCCACACAAAAATATTCACAAAACAACATGGATATCTCCTGATAATAGAACCTCAAATAAAATTGACCACCTAAGTATTAAACAACAATTCAGATCATCATTAATAGATGTAAGAGCATACAGAGGTGCTGATGTTAATAGTGACCACAACCTGTGCATTGGGAAAATAAGATTAAAATTTAAAAGCCAACAGAAGAGATCAACTACACATAAAATTGGTAGTCGTAAACTGAAAGATGAAGCCATCAAGAAAAATTTTAACATAGAACTAAGTAATTGTTATGCAGCACTTGGTGAAATAGACTTAGATATCAATTAAATATGGGACTCACAGAGCAAAATACTAATGACAGCAGCAGAAGCAAGTGCTGGACTGAAGAAAAACGGAAAAACGAGCTTGGATTTCAGACACTACATGGAAATACATCAAAGAAAGAAGAGAAGCGAAGAGAGCCATGACTAATGTAAAGACAGATCTTGGAACCGTTCTGGCAAAAGCAACATACAACGAATTAGACAACAAAGTAAAAAGTTCAGCAAGAAGAGATACAAGAGCTTATATAGACAATTTGGCAGAGAAAGCAGAGACAGCTGCAATTACAGGAGACAGCAGAACTCTCTATACTGTACAAAAGATGCTGACAAACACCTATACATCCAGTGGAACACCAATTCTAGACAAATCTGGATTAATACTAACAACAAGCGCAGACATAAAAGCCTGTTGGGTGGAACATTACAAAGAAATTCTTAACCGTCCACTACCCCACAGTTTAATAGGTTTTGAAGCTGAAACACCAGCATCAGAATTAGATTTAAATTTAGATGACTTCACCTTGAGCGAAATAGAAACCACCTTAAAGCGTATGGCCAATAACAAGGCTGCTGGAGAGGATAAGTTAACAGCTGAGATACTCAAGGTAATTGATAGCCATAATTTAATACATCTTCAGAAAATGTTCAACAACATTTGGAAAGCAAAGAAGACGCCTCATAAATGGAAAAAAGGAATCATTGTTAAGATTCCAAAAAAGGGCAATCTTAGAGATTGTAACAACTGGAGAGGCATGACACTTTTGTCAGTTGCCTCAAAGTTATTCTGCAGAATCATCCTAAATAGAATAAAGGATTCAATAGATACAGTAATGCATGAAGAACAGGCTGGGTTTAGAAACCTAAATGTGTGCCGTGACCACATTTTTACTCTACAACTTATATTGGAGGAACTCATTGAAAAGCAAAAACCTTTTGTACTTAACTTCATCGACTTAAAAAAGGCATTTAACAGTATTCATCGAGATTCTTTGTGGAAAATTCTGAAGCAATATGGATTACCATCAAAAATCATAAATATTATTAAAGACATGTATGATGGTTACACATGTGCAGTTCAAACAGAGGAAGGACTGAGCGAATGCGAATGTTTCCCAATAGAAACTGGGGTTAAAACAAATGTATCTTATCGCCCTTGTTATTTGGAGTTTTTATGGACTTCATAATGAAGAAATGCTGCACTGGTAATAAAGGCATCGAATGGATACAAGGAGACCAATTGGAGGACCTTGACTTTGCTGATGACATAGTTCTCATCAGCAGTCAGATAAAAATGATGCAGAAAAACACAAATGAACTATCATCAATAGCCAGCAAAATTGGGCTTGAGATCAATCATGAAAAGACTAAAGTCATGAAAAGCTTAATTCCAACAGATGACAAAATATACATAAAAAACAAACCAGTGGAAGAGATCGATCACTTTATCTATCTAAGAAGTCACATTGATCGAGAAGGGGATACAATCAAAGAAATTAGAATCAGAATAGCTAAATCAGCAATGTCTTTCAGAAGCCAAGAAAAGTTGTGGAAAACAAAACTCATCAGCACAAACACAAAATTTAGACTATTCAAATCAAATGTACTATCAACCCTTACGTATGCGTGTGAAAGCTGGAAAATATGTGAAAGCTTGAAAACAACAAGAGATATAGAAACAAAGTTGAACACATTCGAAAATAAATGTCTAAGGAAAATACTTGGTATAACATGGAACGAATTCAAAACAAACGAGGAAATTAGAGAAATCGCCAATCAACCACTAATATCTTCAGTAATAAAGAAAAGACGATGGTCATATGTTGGACATGTGATGAGAAGAGATAATAACCAAAAAGCAAAGCGAGCCCTCTTGTGGGAAACAACAGGTAAGAGGAAAAGAGGAAGACCCAGAGAGACACTGAGAAGAACATTGATGAGAGAGGCAAGAGCAGCAGGATCGGCTCCCTCAATGAGACAGAGCTGCTTGCACATAACAGAGATAAATGGCGAGATTTGATAAAATATCTTTAAAAGAATTGAAAACTGCTTGAACAAAAATTCAGATAAGAGAGGGAGTATCTTGGTCTATGCCCTATGGGCCGGCTACGGCTAAAAAGGTCAATAGATAGATATATTGAGCACTACAGGATTTACGTAGGGAGTTGATTAATTTCAGCTTATGGTAGACCCATGTGCAATAGTCAACAGGAGGTTCCACTGTAAGGATTCTGTTCCTGTGGTATGGAGTTCATGCACTGGCTGCTTTCTCTTCACTGAATCAGGTGGTGTGAATACAACCTTCATCTGTCGTCAAGTCATTGTGCAGACTACATCAAGGCTTCAAAAGCTGTTCAATAAGCACTGTAAATTTGTTCGGTGACAGTTTACTTCCAGCTCTTTTTTATGGATAGCTGCGCCAAATCAACTGAAGATTCCACTTTAAGGATTCTACTCAGGTACTATGGTGTTCATATACCTGGCTGCTATTTTTTTCAGTGAATTTTAAAGCATTGTGGGTACATCCATTATTGTCAAACATTGTGTGATTAACCTCATACTGAAGTAGCCTTTTATAAGTTTCAGAACCATCGTCTAGTCTTGTTCTGCGCTTTACGTCACATTGGTGCTGTTCATGACCGTTGATGGATTTGGCAAGTTATTTTATATGTTCTCATTAAATGTGAACTGCATCGTCAGCCGCAGTTTTATCTCTTTAGGGAATTTCCATGTGTTCCTTTCGTCATAGGCTACATTCACTAGAGTAATCAAGAATCTAAAGGGCGTGTCATTGCTGTGCTTACATTGTTATGTGTGCCAAGTCAGCGTAATGACCCATCGTAAAACCCTAGACCGACCGCACGCTAATCTTACGGTCTGTTGTTTGATGTGCGACAGGGATAATCTGACGACTAACTGTGTGTTTATATGTTCAAAATTGGAGTCAACAACGATGGCCTAACATCATCAAGCGCTATACATTTTTAAAGAAATATGACGATCATCACTTTCGAGATGGACGTGAACTTCTGGTATATGGTGGATAGGCGGCAGGAACCATTGCAGGCTATGCATGAAAAGTGTTCCTTGTTGCAGTTTCCTCATATTCCAAGTCCATGGGGGACTGGTTAGTCTCGAGGAAAGATGCCGCCCTCAGGACAGAGAGGTTGTGGGTTCAAATCTCGGCTACACTGGTTGGGATTTTTATTTATGATTTCTCACTGCGACAACCACCCCTGGTCTCAGCAGTGAGGCCCGGCTTGAAACATCAGTTACTCATCAACGGAAAAAATATGAGTACCTCTGAAGTCGGAGTTATCTGCCTGTGCGGCGAGGGACACCGGTACACACGGCTGCCAGGGAAAAATGGATTAACACGCAAAACTCAGTTCCTAGTCTCTAGAGACTTCGTCAGAGTTGAAAGCTGGAGAATGCAACAACAACAACAAGAACCAGTTCACCTGAGGCAAATACAGAAATCAATGCACACACACACTGTTGAATTTTTCCATCAATGTTGAAATCCATCAGGACCATCAGATATGCATTCATTTTGGAGGCTTATGCAGTGCACATGATTGAAAAATGTGAATGAATACAAATTTTGCATACATAGTAACTCAGAAATGGTTACTATAATTGATGCCTTGGTGCCAGTTATGTATTATGGTTCCATGGAAAAAGAAATGAGTCATGTAACTTTATGAACAAACCTCATATACTAATTGTCTGTTTTTGAGTTACAGAAAGGTAGAAATTCTCCAAGTCTGACAATCTTTGATATTAAGCATCAGATTTTGCATAGGACTTGCAATGTATCACACCACATGTCCCTGATCTGAGTGAGCCTCTCAACCTCGGCAAGAGAGCTGATGCCCTTTTGTTGCTGCTTCTAACTTCAGTGTAGGTGCATATACAGGTACCAGCATAAAGATCTGATGAATGAGGAAATAAAAGTAACTAGTTGTGTGGAGTGGTTTTATTGTAACCATGAAAACTGTGCCATTTACAAGTCAGATATAAAATACCATCGTACAAATGATGGCCATGTCTGATGAGGTCCTGAAGCCTGTCAGTGAAGTTCTGTATAGCTCACTGAGTCATTGCTGGATGTATGGTGTTAATTTAATGATAAATCGCTTCCTTTAAATCAACGACTGTTCATAGTTTGTCAATGTACACTTTGCTTTTGAGATGCCCCTGGCGGAAGAAGTCACAGTGAGATTTAGGCCAGAGGCCATAAAATGTAGTCAGAGGGGAAAAAGATATATCCAGGAAACACGCTGTTTACCATTACCATGAAAGTCCTTGCTGTACAGGATTTTGACCAATTCTGCTGGAACCACATCTGGCATATGGGAATGCTACAAATGCAGAGTTCTGGTGCCAAGAAATTGCATATCAAGTGTGTGTGTGGGAGCGCATGTGCACTCAGTGCAACAGTACAACTGTTTTTCTAAAAACAATATGTGCCAATGACCCCAAATTTACACACATTGCACCACAGCATCATTCATTCACATTGAAAAAGTTGTTCATGCAAATATCATCACATCTCATATCTTTATGTGCATGTTTATGTTAGTCATGTGTCATATATCTTTATGTGTGTCAGTGTTAGTCATGCCTCGTATCGCTGTGTGCATGTCTGTGTTGGTCACATCTCATATCTTTGTGTGTGCATGTCTGTGTTAGTCACCTCTAGTGACTCGGGCAGATAGTGCTCATAAACATGGGAGGGCCGACCATCTAAGGGCAGAATCCCCCTACAGAAAAGATCATCTGCTGCCTTGCAGGAAGATTAGGGACAATCAAAGGCTAAGGAATGCAAACCTGAATAAAATGCTGGCTGAAATCGGATGCACTGGGCCACTGGCACAGAACACAGTGCAACGTTTTAACGGGTGTTCAATCAGAGTGGATCTGACAGACTTTAATTGTGATGTTCTATCTGTGGGGGCGATCAACACACTTAACCTGACAGCTGACTTCATGTGAGAGTCTGGAATCCTATTCTGATTGAGTCCTGATCGCAGAGAGAGAGAGAGAAAGAGAGAGATGCAAATATCATGTGTTATTTGCAGACAAATACCTAAAGTTATGTTTGTTCACACAACTAGACATGGAATTGTTTCATCATTTATAAGGAGTGTATTGTTATCACTCCACAATTAAAGTACAATTTCTGTGAAAATGTATCTAATGTCCCAGTCATGATGTATCAAATGATGTACAATCATCATTATAAACAGGTGGAACTGCAAATCTTGATGCAAAATGAGCCTTATGGAATCTGTTAGGAAGACAGAGAGCATTTATGTGATGGGCCACAGAACACTGAAGGCTTCAATGAAGTGCAATCCTCACAACTTCAATATTATGATGCATTCAAACACTTTGTGATCTTCCAGTCAATTTCCATTTTAAAGCTGATCCCATAAAAAGGAAGTTGTGCACCCAAGATTGTTTTGCAGCTGTGAACCCGACTATGCTGATCAACCTTGAAATGTTGTTGGTACAGATTTGCCACTTTTAAAGATCACTAGGCAAACATCTGATGCATAGCGTTTCACTACTACACTGTATCTGAAATGGCAAGAGTCATACAATACAACATCACCACTCTGGTTAATGCCACCAACCCTCCAGAGATGATGTGCTCTGAACATTAAACAATCAGATCTTAGCCAAACCATATATATATATATATATATATATATATATATATATATATATATATATATATATATATATATATATATATATATATCATCATCATCATCAAGTACCCTGCCTACCGGCGTAGGTGATCATGTCTCTCCTCAATTTTCTATCTCGGCAGCAATTTATCATTTCTGTTGTTGACCTTCTGCCAAGCCATTCTCTTAAGCTGTCTGTTATTTTTTCTCTCTGCTTCCCTCTATCTCTTCGTCCCTCAATTTTTCCAGTTATTACAATATATTCCAGTTGTTCTCTTCTCATTACATGGCCAAAAAATGATGATTGTCTCTTCCTAATATTGGAAATTAGCTCTCTTTTTGCTTTGACCTCTCTCATAAGATTTTCATTACTCTTCTTAGCTGTCCATGGTACTCTCAACATTCTTCTGTAAAACCACATTTCTACAGACTCCAGTGATTTTCTTGTCTGTTATCCTATTGTCCATGATTCGCATCCATATGTCAAGACTGGCTCTACATAACATTTAAGAACTCTTTTCTTGTTTCTATTGTCAAAAATGGATTGCATAGTATCTTCCTCATTTTTTGGAAAGTTACTTTTGCCTGAGCCATTCTGCATCTCACCTCTTTTGTACATCTTCCGTCTGAGGTTAACAAAGTTCCCAAATATTTAAATTCATTTACCTGTTTTAATATTGTTCCACTTATCTTTATTTTGCACTGAGGTGATGCCTTTTTCTTTGTTGTTACCATTACCTCTGTCTTTTTGCTATTAAGGCTGAGTCCTTTCTTTTTGCTTTCCTTCACTATAATGTCCAACATTTCTTGTAACTCATTTTCATTCTTAGCGATTAAGACTGTATCATCAGCATACCCTAGATTATTTATATTATGACCTCCAATTGTTATTCCAGGCATGTCCCTTATGGATCTTAAAATAATCTCACTATAAATATTAAACAAATATGGTGACAGCACACAGCCCTGTCTAACACCCTGTTTTATTTGTTGAAACATTCCCAATTGGTTTCCAGTTCTTATGGCCAGTACATGTTCTTTATTATTCTTAGATCTTTGCTGTCTATGTTTATGCTTTCTAAAATTTTGATTATTTCTTGGTGCTTTACTTTATCAAATGCCTTGGTGTAATCTATGAAAAATAGGTATAGATCTGTTTTCACCTCTATGGCTCTTTCTACTAAAGATCTTATGATATAAATGGCATTGCTTGTTCCTTTATCTCTAACAAAACCACACTGTTCATCGCTAATATATATTACATATAATCCTAACTTCAAAAGTTTCAGAGTTTGAACGTTTAAGTGAATTTTGATTCAGAGTTCAAACAATACTTCCTCTATTGACCTTTTGAGCCGTAGCCGGCCCTTAGTCCGTAGACCAAGATACTCCTTCTCTTATCTAAATTTTTATTTACATTTTATAATTGGAGTGAAAAATTAATTTAGGAATGAAGTGTGAAAGCTGCACACATATGGCAGATCAAGTGAAATAAAGCCAGTAGTGAGAGGAGGCAGCAGAGAGAAAGAACACCAAATGCATAGTTATGTTGTATTTATGAAGGAGATTTCCTTTCCAAAAATTAACCTTTTTCTTTTTCTCCACAGGCCAGATAGAGCAATACCACTCCTCACTAAGTTATAGTAAATGTAATTTTAATTTTATTATATAGTATTTACATATTTTGTTAATTTTTTTTAAATATTTTAATTTATTATTTAGGGTATTTAATTGCATTACATACTGGGAGCAAACAGCAATAATAAAATATAACAAAGAGTTCTCTACACCCATTGATATAAAAAGAGGAGTAAGACAAGGATGCATCCTATCACCAAGCTTGTTCAATCTATACACTGAGCAAATCTTTAAAAACATCATAGAGATGCCAGGCCTACAAATTAATGGAAAGATAATCAATAACCTAAGATATGCTGACGATACTGTACTACTAGCAGAAAATCCTAAAGACCTACAACAATTACTTAATGAAATAAACACGACAAGCAAAAAATATGGACTAGATATGAATATCAAAAAAACTAAAACTATGATCATAAACAAAGAAAATACTCAAAACCCACAAGTGGATATCAAAATTGAAGGAATAGGCCTTGAGACAGTTCAGAACTATAACTACCTTGGACATACTATAACCAGTGATGGAAAATGTACAACTGAAATAAACAAAAGAATAGGAATGGCAAAAAGTAATTTTAATGTCATGAAGGACATACTAACATCAAAACAAATAACACCAGAGCTAAAACTAAGAATAGCAAAATGTTACATCTTCTCAATATTCCTATATGGTGCTGAAACATGGACAGTGGACAAGAAAACAGAACAGAGATTTGAAGCCTTTGAAATGTGGATATATAGAAGAATAGGTAGAATTGGATGGAAGGAAAAGAAAACAAATGACAAAGTCTTAAAACAACTAAAAATGAAAAGAGAACTTCTGAACACAATTAGAACAAGACAAATGCGATTCTTAGGCCATGTTAAAAGACACAACAGCCTACTGAAAGTGATCCTGGAGGGGAAAATACAAGGTAAAAGAGGCAGAGGCAGACCAAGATTAACATGGACGAGTAACATCAAAAGATGGACAAATCAACCGATGACAACCTGCACCATCAAAGCAAGAGATAGAGCAAAATGGCGCTCCATGGTAGCCAACCTTCGTTGCGGAGACGGCACTCAATGATGATGATGAATTGCATTACCTTTACCTGAAATTATGTGTATTTTCTGTTTATGTTTATTGAAATGGGTTTTGGGGGTCTAAAAATGGATTAATCCACACACATATGGGCATAATTTTTTTTCATATAACATCAACTTTTGATTTGTCTTCCAAAATGGTTTTGTTGCAATATCAGACATTTTTTCCTGCGAAATGTTTTTCAGCATAACAAAAATGTTCAATTAATTGTCTAGGTTATGTTTCCGGTACATTCCAAGATGGAAGTCATGTTTACTTTCCGTCTTGTGTGGACTCTTGAAACTTGCTTAGGGACAACCTTAGGTGGGAAAATCATTCCTGTTGTGGAAGCTCATATTAACATGTCATGCCAAATAAAATTTAAACTGAAAAGCCAGTACAAGAAAACAATTATAAGGAAAATAGATAGCATCAACCGGTCAGGTCAGGTAATTTTACCCGCTACTGTATGCAGTAAACAGTACAACCTGTGGCTGCCCTGCTGCCTTGCAGGTAAGATCGGGAGAGTAAAAGGCTAAGGGAGGGTACCCCGAAGTAAAACAACCCCACTGCCTTGTGGGTGAGACTTTTTAGCCAAAGGCTAGCGGAGTCAACCGTAAACAAACCGACGGAATGCAACAGAAAACCACCGTCGTAATTTCTTTGTATAATCATGAATCGTCACAACATTAGATATAACGACAACAATGTTAAGGGGGGTTCCCATGGAAAACCCTCGTTCGGTAGGGGATATCATGTGCTACAGGTGATACCCGATCGTCATCAAGCTACTGTAAGCAAAATAAAGATTAAACAAACTCTAAAGATAGGTACTTGGAATGTGAGAACACTCATGCAGAAGGGTAAACTAGAAAATATCATACAAGAAATGAAAAGAATGGGTTTACAATTACTGGGACTTTGCGAAATGAGATACACAGGATCAGGGGAGATATATTCTGATAAACATAGAATAATATATTCTGGAAATACTGAACACCAAAGAGGAGTAGGTATCATCTTGGATGCAGAAAGAGCAAGAACAGTGAAAGACTTTTACCCAATATTTGACAGAGTCCTTTTAGTGAAATTGAATGGAAAGCCAATAGACATAAATCTTATACAAGTTTATGCACCAACAGCAGACAGTCTAGAGGAAACAATTGATAAATTTTACGACGAGTTAAATGAGGCACTTCATGAATGCAAACCACATGAAAACACCATAGTTCTAGGGGATTTTAACGCAAAAGTAGGAAAAGAAAGAGTTGGGGAAGTAGTTGGTCATTATGGCTTAGGCAAGAGGAATGAAAGAGGTGAGAAACTTATTGAATGGGCAAGAACACACAACATGATGATAGGATACACCTGGTTTAAGCAACATCCAAGACGTCTGTGGACATGGAAAAGCCCAGGGGACAACGCACGTAATCAAATTGATTATATAATGATAAGCAATAGATTTAGAAACAGTCTGGTGTGCGTGAAAACTAGACCAGGGGCAGATTGCAATAGTGATCATGTACCAGTTGTAGGAAAGCTTAGAGTAAAATTGAAAAGAACAAAATGAGCCTCAGTTAACATCAAGTTAAATTTAGATTTACTCAAATCAGACAAGAAGCTGCAAGACAAATATAAAATCACAATTCAGAACCGGTACAATGCAATAGAGAAGATACAAAGCATTGATGAACAGTGGGAAATGCTAAAAGAGTCAATGCAACAAACATCAAAAGAGTTCATACCACCAGTGAGGACAAATTCAAGGAAGAAATGGATGACAGATGATATTTTGCAGCTAATGGATACAAGATGAAGAAATAAAGAAAATAAAGATGAGTATAAGAGATTAAATAAAGAAATTGTAGTAAAATGCAATGAAGCAAAAGAAGCATGGCTAAAAGAGAGATGCAAAGAGATCGAATTGCAACAAAAAGGAGATGCTAAAGCTATATACAAACAAATTGAAGAATTAACAGGAAGAAAAACGCAATAAAAAACTGGATGTTTAAGATCAAATAAAGGAGAACTGTTGATTGATCAAGGGAACAATGGACAGAATACATTAAGGATCTTTATAATGATGAACGAACGGAAGTAAATATTAAGGATAATGGAGAAGGACCAGAAATACTAAGAGAAGAAGTGGAAGACGCCTTGCGCAATATGAAAGCAGGCAAAGCTCCTGGACCAGATAATATAACTAAAGAAGAGATTGAAGCCATGGGTGATTTTGGAATAGAAATAATAACACAAATATTGAATGATATCTACAACAGCAGATATATACCAGACGACATGCTCAAATCAATATTCATAGCCATACCAAAGAAATCGGGTGCGATTGAATGCGATGATCATCGCACAATAAGCCTTATGAGTCATATGACTAAGATATTACTAAGAATCATCATGCAAAGAGTGCGAAACAAAATCAGTCCAGAAATTAGCGATGAACAGTGTGGTTTTGTTAGAGATAAAGGAACAAGCAATGCCATTTAAATCATAAGATCTTTAGTAGAAAGAGCCATAGAGGTGAAAACAGATCTATACCTATGTTTCATAGATTACATCAAGGCATCTGACAAAGTAAAGCACCAAGAAATAATCAACATTTTAGAAAGCATAAACATAGACAGCAAAGATCTAAGAATAATAAAGAACATGTACTGGCAACAAACAGCAGCCATAAGAACTGGAAACCAAATGGGAATGTTTCAACAAATAAAACAGGGTGTTAGACAAGGTTGTGTGCTGTCACCAGAATTGTTTAATATTTATAGTGAGATTATTTTAAGATCCATAAGGGGCATGCCTGGAATAACAATTGGAGGTCATAATATAAATAATCTAAGGTATGCTGATGATATTGGGCTTGAGGTCAATCATGAAAAGACTAAAGTCATGAAAAGTTTAATTCCAACAAGTGACAAAATATACATGGAAAACAAACCAGTAGAAGAGATCGATCACTTCATCTATCTTGGAAGTCACATTGATCGAGAAGGGGATACGAGCAAAGAAATTAGAATCAGACTGGCTAAAGCAGCAATGTCTTTCAGAAGCCTTGAAAAGTTGTGGAAATCAAAACTCATTAGCACAAACACAAAACTTAGGCTATTCAAATCAAATGTACTATCAACCCTTACGTATGCGTGTGAAAGCTGGAAAACAACAAGAGATATAGAAACAAAGTTGAACGCATTCGAAAATAAATGTCTAAGGAAAATACTTGGTATAGAATGGAACGAATTCAAAACAAACGAGGAAATTAGAGAAATCGCCAATCAACCACTAATATCTTCAGTAATAAAGAAAAGACGATGGTCATACGTTGGACATGTGATGAGAAGAGATAATAATCGAATAGCAAAGCAAGCCCTCATATGGGAAACAACAGGTAAAAGAAAAAGAGGAAGACCCTGGGAGACACTGAGAAGAACATTGATGAGAGAGGCAAGAGCAGCAGGAATCGGCTCCCTCAATGAGATAGAACTGCTTGCACAGAACAGAGACAGATGGCGAGATTTGATAAAATATCTTTAAAAGAAAACTGCTAGAACAAAAATTCATATAGGAGAAGGTGTATCTTGGTCTACGCCCTATGGGCCGGTTACGGCTCGAAAGGTCAATAGATAGATGCTGATGATACAGTATTAATCGCTAAGAGTGAAAATGAGTTACAAGAAATGTTGGACATTATAGTGAAGGAAAGCAAAAATAAAGGACTCAGCCTTAATAGCAAAAAGACAGAGGTAATGGTAACAACAAAGAAAAAGACATCACCTCAGTGCAAAATAAAGACAAGTGGAACAATATTAAAACAAGTAAATGAATTTAAATATTTGGAAACTTTGTTAACCTCAGACGGAAGATGTACAAAAGAGGTGAGATGTAGAATGGCTCAGGCAAAAGCAGCTTTCCAAAAAATGAGGAAAATACTATGCAATCCATTATTGACAATAGAAACAAGAAAAAGAGTTCTTAAATGTTACGTAGAGCCAGTCTTAACATACGGATGCGAGTCATGGACAATAGGACAACAGACAAGAAAATCACTGGAGTCCTTAGAAATGTGGTTTTACAGAAGAATGTTGAGAATACCATGGACAGCTAAGAAGAGTAATGAAGAGGTTCTGAGAGAGGTCAAAGCAAAAAGAGAGCTAATTTCCAATATTAGGAAGAGACAATCATCATTTTTAGCCATGTAATGAGAAGAGAACACTTGAATATATTGTAACAAATGGAAAAATTGAGGGACGAAAGGATAGAGGGAAGCAAAGAGAAAAAATAACAGACAGCTTAAGAGAATGGCTTGGCAGAAGGTCAACAATAGAAATGATAAATAGCTGCCGAGATCAAAAGTTGTGGAGAGAGATGATCACCTACGCCACTAGGCCCGGTACTTGATGATGATGATGAGATAGCATCAAATTAACAGATGAAACTACCAGGAATCACTACAATTGCAAACTCAATAATCGATTTGCAGCTCTGAGTGATTTAGATGATATAAGTATAGATGATTTATGGAATGACTAAAACACTGAAATTGGCAGTTAAGAGCTGAATTAAAAGAAAAAGGCAGAAAATTTCTGGACTTCCAGGAAATATGGTGGCTGGTTCACTGGTGTTTTCAGAAAACTCACTTATAAGTACGGATTTTCAGTGATCTTCTCTGTTAGTTTACTTTTATTATTATTTGAAGAGATCATGCGATTGTAAGTGCTTTCTATTTGATGGAAATCACCCGTAATTGTCACCCGTGCTGTATAGTTTTGCGTGCACGGAGTTCGACACCATCCCCAGCATTAACAGCAATAACACCCGTTTTTGATAGGAAACACGGACACAGTGGTGGTGCGCTAAAAAAGAAAGAGAGGAACCAAAATATGAATTGAAAGTAGAGAGGTTGCGCAGGAATTATCTCAATGTTGGATACTGGAAAGAGGCAAATAATAATAAATGAATATTATCATGCAGGGAAACTTCCGAGGCGATAGATGATTAACAAAGATAACCAGCTCTTGACTGCTTGGTTGATTTATGATATACTACTTCTACAGTAGGGTGCCACGATAGCTCAGTGGTTAGTGAACTGGACTACAAAGGACAAGAGGTAGGGTTCGATCCCAACCGACGGCTTCCGGGTTCACCCAGCCTTTAATGGGTACCAGATTTTGTTCTGGATAAGTAAAGCGGCACAGGCATGATGATACATTACCTCAAAAATCATGTGCCGAGGGTCTGTAAAATTTATGGTCACTAACACCATATTCCCTATATGCCACTGGGCGTGATGGGGGTGCTTTACTTTTTTTTACTTCTACAGGAGACACAGGCAGAAAAATTTAACATCTGCAGTTATCGCTGCTACACAAATCCTGTGCAACGACATCCACCATCGTCAGGCCATTATAATAAGGGATATCATTCCACACACATTCTTAGATTTAGAAGCATGGGATAAGGACAACAGGGAGTTGCAAAGGAGTTGCACTGTGAATCACAGAAATCACCGTGAATGAGGAAAAGTGGAACATCGTCAATGTTTATGCCCAACTGGCCTCACTTGAGACAATTGAGGACTGGAGCTTTTTGCAAGATCTAGAGGAACTGCCAGCTGAAAATTTACTGTTGTGTGGCAATTTCAATTTGCAGCGTGTGCAATGGGGTAACCCTAATGGCAACACCCAGGGTAGAGTCTTAAATTCTGCCTTTGCAGATACAGATCTGACTATGATGAACTGTGTGATGATGACACAACTCACAAGCAGGATAGCAAATTCTGACTCAAACATTGACCTTGCCTTGGTTTTAACTCATGCTGAACTGGACATCAATTGGGATTGATTAAGCTACAGTGGCAGCGATTACCTGCCCTGTGCTACTGACATCCATAAGGGAATGCAGAGGAAACAAAGAAGGATAACGCATCCTTTCAGATGTCAGAATCATCTGTATGGGACAACTATATCAACAGGCATAGAGACCTAGGGAAAGAAGAATCATAGCATTAAGACCCTGTGGTGGACACAGGAGATAGAATTGGCCTGGCTCAAGAAGAGACGCACACTGAAGCTATGACAATCACACCGAAAACTGAACCTTTGTGATCCTTGTCGAATGACGAATCTTGAGTGGGACATGAAAAAGGCCATCAGTAATTTTCAACAACTGGCAGTATGGCTAAGAGAAAGCGATGGATTTGGTTCATGAAGACAAAACAGAGAGCCTTAATCTAGACAAAAATGGTCATAAACTATAAAAACTTGCAAAAGCTCTGAGTGACAAAAACACTTGCCGACCTCCAATATCATTAACACACAATCAGAACATCCTCACAGGCAAAAGAGCAGCAAATCTACTAATAGAGAGTTATAAAAACATTAGTAGAATAAATATTCCAATATACAAACAGAAAGCTGAAAGGCGGGAAAACCAAGATGCAAAACACATGCCTTTTGCACCAGAAGAACATCAGACGACCATCTTTACCCCGACTGAATTAGATGTTGCCCTCAAAGGATTGAAGCTCAAAAGTTCACCTGGTAAAGATGGAATCTCCAACGAAATGCTCCTAAATCTGGGGCAGAAAGCCAAGAGCCAGCTTCTAAGGATAATAAATGCTAGCTGGAAGAGCGGTCGTGTCCGGCAATCCGGAAAGAAGCTATTATGGTGCCCATCCTCAAGTGTAGAAAAGACCCACTAGACCCAAGTAGCTATAGACCAATTAGCCTACTGAGCTGCCTGAGTAAACTCATGGAAAGGCTGGTTAACAGAAGACTTATGTGGCATTTGGAGACAAAACAACAAATCGTACCACAACAAAGTGGCTTCCGTAAGCACAGATCAACTGAAGACCTGGTCACCTACATTGCACAGGAAATAGAGGATGCTCTACAAGAAAAGAAACACACGCTGGCAGTGTGGGTTGACATGGAGAAGGCTTTTGATAGGGTTTGGCGTGAGGGTTTAAAGAACAAGCTTTTTAGACTTGGCATCCAGGGTCGTTTATTCAATTGGGTCTCTCAATACCTTCAGGATAGAATGGCCAGAGTACAAGTTCAAGGTCAACTAAGTAAGAAGGTCTCTATTGAGCAAGGTGTCCCACAAGGCGGAGTCTCGTCCCCAACACTCTTTTTAATTTTCATAAATGACATCGTAATTCCATCCACAATACACTCAGCAATATACGCAGATGACCTGGCATTATGGGCTCGCGAGGAAAGTATATCGGTAGCTGAACCCAGAGGCAAGATGCCCTAGGTGGATTTGAAAAGTGGATGAACACCTGGTTCTTACCAATCAACGAAAGGAAAACATCATACACAATTTTCAGCCTATCAAGAAAAACACTCTCTGCAAATTTGAAGTTAAAGAATAATACACTCCCTATTGACCACAACCCAACATATCTTGGTGTCTCTATGCATCGCAGAATGACTTGGAAAAATCAGATAGACAGAGCAAGGATGAAAGCCAGAAAATGAACTAATATTATGAAGAAATTGGCAGGAACGGACTGGGGGCAGACAGCAATATTTTTAAAAGACTATACGTAGAAAGAGTCAGACCAGTTCTAGAATATGGAGTCACAGCCTGGGCTATGGCTTCCAAATCACACCTTAGCAAAATTGGAAGATTCCACTGGCACGGGCGGTTGAGCAATTATGGATTTTAATTCGTTTACAGTGATGCCGAGGCCTTCCATAACCAATAACAATAACCTTAGCAAAATTAACAGAATACAGAACCAAGCTGCCCGTATCATCACTGGTGCTATGAAATCTACACCTATCAAAACTCTAGAAACAGTAACAGGTTTACAACCCTTAGATGACAGACGGGTCACTAAAGTATTGCAACAAGCGGAGAAATATAGAAGGCTCCTTAGCCACCCATGCACAAAGAATATCTGCTTCCAGAATTGTATGACTAAAGAGGAGCAACTTCGCTGCAATTGCCAATGAACTAACTACTGGAGACCCAATTCTTTCCCAAACAATATCGAAACCCTTGGGCCCATCTGATATGTCTCCTCATGGAAAACATAAAATACCAGAACTTCAGGAAAATGTAACAGGAATCATGAAAAAAGGCACCCAATCAGACACAGAAAGAAAACATGTAGCAGAAAAACATATACAAGATACTTACCCACAGGACTATTGGTCCCACATATATACAGATGGCTCTGCTACAAATGCCACCAGAAATGGAGGGGGCGGTGTGTTCATGACGCTGAATAACCAGAACGAGATCACCAAGTCAATAGCTACTGGGAAATTCTCAAACAACTTTAAAGCAGAGGCTGAGGCCATCAGAGATGCTGCAACACTGGCTACTCAACTCAAAAATAACATGCACAATAAATTGGTGATTCTGACTGATGCACTGTCAGTACTATCAGCTCAAAAAAACCCCAAGAACAATGAACTAGATGACTTCAGAACTACCCTGGACCAACTATGCAATAACTTCCAGAGAGTAGTCATTCAGTGGATACCATCACACTGTAATATACATGGGAAAGAACGCGCAGACAAATTAGCTAAAGAGGGAGGGAGATTACCACAAGAGAACAATCCGCTTAGTTATGACGAAGCCAACTCCATCCTTAAGGGTCAGTTCCATGAAAAATGGAAACGTGAACACCCAAAGCATAACGAGAGTGACGGATACCATCAACTATCAAGGAGGGATCAAGTCATCATACTTCGCCTACGCACAGGCCACAATAGAATGAGAAATCACATGTTCACCAAATTGAAAATAGAAACTACCAGCCTATGCCACTGTACACTGGACAATATGACTGCAAATCATGTTCTACAGGATTGCCCCCAGTACACGGACCTGAGAAGAGCAATGTGGTCCACGCCCACCTCCCTGGAGGAGAAATTATATGGGGCGATTGATTCACTTAAACAGACAGCTGACTTCATGAGAGAGACTGGAATCCTACTCTGATTGAGTCTTGATCGCAGAGAGAGAAAGAGAGAGAGAGAGAGTTTGTGACAAAACTACAGGGACATGCCCAAACAATGACAGTTGTCAGCACGAATATTTTGGACCCCAGTGTCAGTACATGGTTCTCGTGCACAAATACGCCCAAAAATCTGAACCTACTCTCCTGTCAACGACACCACATGTAAATCGGACACAAAGTCTACACCAGTTGAGGCAACTCTCAACCAATCTTTGCTGTTCTCGTGGTTTAGGATTTATGTGAATGACTTAACATATCCGACAGTTTCATGGTAAAACTAAATGGTTCTGCCTCATGTAGCAATGATTCAAGGTTTGTAGTTAGTCAGCACGAGATTGATGTCTTTTGCTCTGGGGCTGGTCTGATCAACAACTTATAGATTGAAGGGGCGATAATTGCAAATATCTGCTCCATCTACATTGGCAGGAGTCTGTGGCTCTCAAACAGAACACAAACTAGGCCGACACATTTAATGCTTGTTATATAGGAGACGGATGTAGACCAGAGACCGCAGTTAATGGCAAAACAAAGACCAATCTCTATGACAATGATTGCACACACACAAAACTGAGAAGTGGAACCAGTCCTGTTTACTGGTATCTGAACTTTGCCACGCCCCAAAAGATTCACACCATTCGAATCTATCATCGAGCTAGCACTACGATTCGGGTAAAGAATGCCACTCTAAAGGCTTTCTATGACAGTGGCGGCGTAGTGTTCCACACTAAGATTGAGTTCTCACCGACCATTTCGCAGGCCGGCAGTGCACTGACGGTGTGTGAGGTGCAAACATTTACAGACACCTATTGTCTGGACGGATATTCTTGGTCGTTTTGTGCAGTGCGTAGTGGGTGTAGCAAAAGCTGTGACGTCATCATCGGTACGTGTCACGGCTAATCTTCACATGGGATCTATGGACACAACTGCTCCAGGTCTTGTCTCAGTGTCTGTCCTTTATGTGAGAAAAAATCCGGAAAATGCCTACAATGTAAACATCCTGGCTATACCTGTAATGACACTTGTCCCAATGGTAATTTTGGGCTACAGTGCGAACAGACGTGTTGTGATGGCTGTAACATCATATGTGACCCGGAAAGTGCAGACTGTACGTGCAAGGAAACGTACTACGGGTCAGACTGCACTCTCAAATGTCCGGACAACTGTTTCAACGACACCTGTGAACAGTCAACCGGGAACTGTGCATGCACGGAAACGTTCTACGGGTAAGTAAAAGTAAAGTAAAGTACCCCCGTCACGCCAAGTGGCGTATAGGGAAATATGGTGTTAGTGACCCTATATTTTACAGACCTTCAGCACATGATTTTTGGGGTAATGTGGTCAGTATTACGCCCGTGCTGCTTTACTTTCCCAGAAAAAAATCTGGTACCCATTTAGGGCTGGGTGAACCCGGAAGCCGTCGGTTGGGATCGAACCCTACCCCTTGTCTGTGGCAGTCCAGTTCACTAACCACTGAGCTATCGCGGCTCCCTTCTATGGGTAAGACTGCTCTCAAATCACCGGACAACTGTTTGAATGAAACCTGTGAACAGTTAATCGAAGCCTGCGTCTCATATGTCGATGATTCCCACGTTAAGAGTCTGCAGACTACAACAAACCCAAGCATATGGATACCTCAATGTGTTTATGTGATAGACTTGGTTCATTTCTTGGTGTTTTTCCGTGAAGCCATGGCTCATATCTTAATGTGTTTCTGTGCTAGTCATGGCTCATATCTTGGTGTGTTTCTGTGCTAGCCATGGCTCAAATCTTAGCTTGTGTGTGTGTGTGTGTGCTAGCCATAGCTCATATCTAAGTGTGTATCATGTTAGTCATATCTCATATCTTGGTGTGTCCGTGTTAATCATGTCTCATATCTTTATGTGCGTCTGAGTTTAGTAATATCTCATATCTTAATGTGTATCTGTGTTGGTCATGTGTCATATCTTTGTGTGTGCATGTCTGTGTTAGGGATATCTCATATCTTTGTGTGCATGTTTATGTTCATATCTCATATCTTTGTGTGTGCATGTCTGTGTTTGTCACTTCTCATATCCTTGTGTGTGCCTGGCTATGTTAGTCATATCTTATATCTTTGTGTGTATGTCTATGTTAGTTATGTGTCATATCTTTGTATGTGCATGTCTATGTTAGTCATATCTCATATCTTTATCTGCATATCTATGTTAGTCATGTATCATATATCTTGATGTGTGTCGGTGTTAGTCATGTCTCGTATCGCTGTGTGCATGTCTGTGTTTGTCACATCTCATATCTTTGTGTGTGCATGTCTGTGTTAGTCACCTCTAGTGACTCAGGCAGATGGTGCTCATAAACCTGGGAGGGCCGACCATCTAAGGGCAGAATCCCCCTACAGAAAAGATCATCTGCTGTGTGCAGGAAGATTGGGAACAATCAAAGGCTAAGGAAAGTAACCTGAATAAAATGCTGGCTGAAATCGGATGCACTAGGCCCACTGGCGCAGAACACAGTGCAACGTTTTAGCGGGTGTTCAATCAGAGTGGATCTGGCAGACTCTAATTGTGATGTTCTGTCTGTGGGGGAGATCAACACACTTAACCTGACAGCTGACTTCATGTGAGAGTCTGGAATCCTACTCTGATTGAGTCCTGATCGCAGAGAGAGAGAGAATGACATAGGCACCGGTATCCACTCCTCACCAACGCTGATATTGGTAAGCCCACAGACCTGTTTGATGACATCTTCTGCTCGGCCCACCCATGATTTGCCTCTTTTTAGCCTGTCACCTTTCCCTGTGTTGAGCACGTGGTGCAATGGATGCTCTTTATCTGTACTAATCTTCAGGTATGCTCGTGCTCTCCAGATCTTGATTCTGTCATCCATGGATGGAAAGTCAAGAAGATACCTCATTGCTACACACGGAGTGTCCCTTGTACATCCCAAAATAATGCACATGGCTTCATTTTGTATTTTCTCCAGCCTATCAATTTGAGTCGTACTGACAGTAAGAATTGCCAGGACATACTCGATTGGTGCGAGGACTAATCCCTGGAACAGAAGAGTAAGTAGCCTCTGCTCGATGTTGACAGCTGCCATGACCTTCAAGGCGGAATTAATCCTTTGCAGGATTTTGTTATCACATGGTCGACGTGGTCCCGAAAACACAGGCTGATATCAAACTTAACTCTGAGGTATGTCATCAACTTGTCCCTGGTCACCTCATCAGCTCCCATTTATACTACCGGTGTTGTCGTATTAACGATATGATTGTTACAGGAGAACCATGAAACTGATGCTTTATTAGGATTATCCAAGGCACTTGAAACCCCACACCAGGAAAAAATGTAATTGAGTTTGTCTTGCATTGTGGAGGTGATTCCCCGTCTGTCTCTTCCCTGTCATTATACCAGAATATCATCACCAAAAGTCATAGTTCTTCCACTCCCATCCAGCTGTTCCGTGATCGTTATTGTGTGCACGTTAAATAGAACTGGTGACAATCGTGAGCCTTGTGGCAGCTCTGGACAAATGGATGTTGGCTCGGAAGACCAACTTCCACATCAGAGTATCACCTTCCTCTGAAACAGTGCCACGGCGATCCATCTAATCAGGAAGGGGTGCACCGCCAGTTTGAGGAGCATATGCATGGTCTTCCGAGCCAACATCCATTTGCCAAAATACGTAAGGTCACCTTTGTCTATGTCCCTGATATGCGGGAGTACAGGGAAATGAAAGAGCAGACAGGTTGGCTAGCTGCGCTGTCTTTGAGGATGGGCAACCAATGGATCGGGCAGACTTCATCAATGCCCTCCAAGATGTTGGAAGAGCACATGACTTCGACAAACACAGATCCACGTCACTTCTTCAGATGATGGAAATGGGAGTTAAGTTGGGCACAGCCAGAAATGAGACACTTAGTGGCCGTGTAAGAAGACTTATCAACCAACATAAAACTGGAGTCGTCAGTCGCTGGACGCTGCTGAGGAGGGGATCTGAGCACCTATGGACATGTTCGGAGTGCAATGATGATGACCCGCAAATAACTCAATTCAAATGGTACCCTGTTGTATGCATCCTCCAGATCTATAACAGTAGCACATGTCTCCTCTCATCTGTGGTCTGTGGAAGCCTTCGAAGACGTCATAGGCAAAGACTGCCGCATTGAGCCATATCTCTTTGTTATATCAATAACCTCCAAGTGTGGATGGGAATGCACGTTTCTGTTCAAGGTGACAGGTGAGGACACGGGCAACTATTTTCTCCAGCAGCAAATGGTCCTTGTTTGGCTTCGGCAGCGGTAGTAAGTAGCTGTGTAGCCACTCCTCCTTAATCTGGCCACTCCGAATCCTGGCATTAAACTCTTTGGCCAGTTTTTGCAAGTTGTCATCGGCTAAATCGTCTATATCGTCGTACCGAACACCAACTTGACCAGGAGCAGTATTCTGTGGCCTTTTAAGTGTTGTGCGAATGGTATCAGTTGTGATTGTGAGATCTTCTTCCAGCACTACATTCTCACACAATTCTGAAAGGGACCCCCGTATCCTCATTCTTACAGCCTCAATTCTTTGGTTCGTCTGCTCAATGTAGCGGGCAAGCAGGGCCTTCCCTTTGCTCTCATCAGATTTGCGCCATATCCGGCCTGTGCTCTGAAAGTCTGGTATGCCTCTGTGTCGTCTTGTGCCATTCATGCTCTGATGAAGGCGCCAGAATGTGGCTAGCGATTTTTCTGAGCACACTTTTTTACAGAAGTCATCCCACTTGGCATCCTTAGCCTGCTTAGCACATATTTTAGAGTGCATCATTTTTTGGTCGACCTCTACTTTCAGACGCTTCAAGAGCTCAGGTTGTGTTCTTCCATTCTTTCTGGCTTTCTGCTATGTTTTGGCCATTTGTCTCTTGCTCCCCCAAGCTTCCTTGACTTCTACGTTCCACCAGGGTGGCTGCGTCCATCTCTCCTGCCTCCTACGAGGGGCGCTCTGTTTCCTATGTCTGATTTTGCTAAAGACATCCGGTCTGTTTTCTCGTAGTGGAATGTGTGGAGCTTTCTTTTCTAGCTTCTATTTCTGCTTTTCTCAATTAGGAGGATACATGGATAATGATCACTTCCGTGGAATCCCAGTGCACTCCACCTGCAAACCGATGCGAAGGTGGAACACACCAGTACAAGTTTTATGACACTATTCCCCTGTTCGAGTTGCCATTCTTGTTGCCCTTCCATCATTCAAGCACACTAAATCGACTGACACTAGTGCATTCTCTAGGTCTTCTCCCTGCTTGTTGGTTATGACGTTACCCCACTGATTTTCTCTAGCATTAAAGCCTCCGCAGAAAATGATGTTCTCTTCATCGAACTTGAAGAGATTCTGCCATTTTTGTGTGTTCACCTTCCCATTACAGGCATACACATTTACAATTACGAAATGAACTGGGGTCTGCACCCTAACCGCATGTACCTGCAATTCTGCTTTGTCCCACGCAGACATATCAACCTCAGCTGTCACCATATTGTTGCGCACAAGGATGGCCTGCCCAAGGTGTCGCCTATTGTAGAAACAATGAAATCCAGCTGTATTTGAGAATAACAATTGATAGGTCCTTTTCTTTCAATCAACATATGAGTAATGTCATTCAAAAGGCAAGGAGAAGTGGTCAGTGCGATCAAGATCATGGCCAGGGGGAACCTCCAGCAATTGTTACTGCTCTCAGTACTGGAATACGGTTTGGGTATGCTCATTCTCGTCAACTCAGATCGCAAGGTTGGAGAGGGTTCAGAATGAGGGCCTATGGGCAGTTCTCAGGGCACCAGAGATTCACCTATCTGTTCAGTGAGGTACTTACATGACTTAGCATGCATCGGAGTGTGATATATATCTGCTCAGGTCCGGGCTTATTTGAACGTGGTAAGGAACATAAATCATCCTTTGCATTCAGAATTTGGTACGACCAAGGGCAGGCACCTCAGGTATGGAAAATCCTGGATGGCCAAGGCATAGGAGTCCATAAGGAGAGTATGTGATCTGAATGAACTTAGGGCTGGCAAGGATTGGATAAAAGTAGCAGCGGAGAAAAAGATACTAACCAAAGTAATTATTCAGCTCAGCAGGGAGTGTTACAGGTAGGCTTATAGAACTACCGAGGTCATAATAAGGGAATCCATCAAAAAAGTGTCGTCACCTCAGGATCCCATCATTTACATGGATGGTTCTGTATCCCGCAGACAGTGCAGTGGTTGGGTTTTGTGTTAGGGACTCTGGCAAGAGTAGCATTATGGTGTCCAGCATGAGAATGGAGACAGAAGCAGCAATGACAACAATAACATGGCAGGTTACACAGAACATGGATCATGCAGTCTTGGTAACAGACTTGCAAAGTATGCTACAGAAGATTGACAGACAGTGTCTGTGGCAGGAGTGGATGCAACTTTGGATGACTCCAAAGTAAACGCTTTAGCATGGGTGTATTGTCCAGGGCACACTGGAGTACATGGCAATGAAATCGCCAATAAGCTCGCTGGCAGCTCTGGCACTGAATGTGGTCTTACTCTCGACAAAGAGGACATCGCCAAGTTTGTTCTTCATTCCCTAAGAGAAGAGGAGGATATTTTGGTGGGGCAATGATGTCTATATCGAGAGACTGAGGAGTCTTGCAGTGAAACTGAATCCAGGAATAGAATAGAATAGGAATAGAATAGAATAGAATAGAATAGAATAGAATAGAATAGAATAGAATAGAATAGAATAGAATAGAATAGAATAGAATAGAATAGAATAGAATAGGCAGAAAAGCGTGGAATTTAGACACCATGTACAAAAATATTAAAAATAGATGTGATGCCAAATTAGCCATGCTACAGATCAACAGATTTTGGAAAAGAATCAGCAAAAATTATGTATAAAGACCATGACAGTGAAATCAAAAGTTGGCTAGAAGAGATAAAAGAAACTAGTAAAGATAATCTGGCAGAGGAATCAGAAATAGCCTTAAGGACAGGAAATAGTAAAACTTTATATAATGTGCAAAAACAAATAACAAGCTCTTTTACATCCAGGGGACTTGTTTTGAATAAAGTTGGAATTTTACTAACTTTGAGTGAAGACAAAAAGCATGCTAGGCTGAACACTTCAAAGACATTCTAAATTGTCCACACCCTAGTGAACTACTGCAATTTGAAACAGATGCATCAGTCCTGCTATTGGACATTGATATAGGGGATATCAACACCATGGAATTTGATTTGGCAGTGAAACAAATTGCTAATAAAAGGTCTCTGGTGAAGATGGAATAACTACAGAGATGATAAAATCAATTAACCCTAGATTATGACACCTTCCTGTGAGCCACATTTTCATGACTCTGCAAAATTAAAGAACACTAATGTTACATTTGGAGTGCCAGAAATAGTATTTTCTTTGAACTTTTGCTACATGGCTGTGTGTTTACACAATGTTTGCCTGCAGCAAACTGTTGAATTCCAAGAATTTGTATTTTCAGTTCGTAAATTTACGAAGGTGTTATAATCTAGGGTTAACATACACAATTTAAGTTTCCTAACAGATTCATTCAACAAGATCTGGAAAGAGGAAAGAGTTTCTGCAAGCTGGGAAAGAGAGATTATTTTCAAAATTCCTTGAAAAAAAAGGTAATCTTAATGATTGCAATAACAGAAAGGAGGTAACACTTCTATAAGTTACCTCCAAATTATTCTGTAAAATTATGCTCAACAGAATAAAAGAAGCATTAGACAATGTTATGCATGAAGAACAGGCACGATTTAGAAACAGGAGTGGTTGCTTTTACCAAATATTCACTTAAAGAATTATACTTGAGGAACATGTCAAAAAACAAGAACTGCAATCTTTATTTCATAGACTTTAGGAAGATATTTGACAGCAAACACAGAATTTATGGTATATCCTGAAGCAGTATGGAATACCAGAGAAAGTCATTAACATCATAAAAGATCTATACAAGGGCTATGCATGTGCAGTTGTACTGAGGATGGATTGAAAGAGTTGTTCCAGATCAAAACGGAAGTAAAACAGGGTGCATTTTATCACCTTTGTTGTTTGGATCATTCAATGATTTACATAATTAGGAACTGTTGTACTGGCAGAAATGATATTAAATGGCTCAATGGGACTCAACTGGAAGATATGAATTTTGCTGACAACATTGTGTTCCTTAGTGACAGCACATCAGGACATCACAGATTCTCTATCATCCATCATTGGCTAGCAAAATAGGACTTACAATTAACAGCTAGAAGACCAAAATAATGACAATTGGAGCTGTACCAACATGTAATATTTACCTGGATAGGAAGAAGGTGCTGGGAGTGGATTACTTTATACCTTGGTAGCAGTACAGATCATGAGAGAAAAATTACAAAAGAGATCAGAATAGCAAAGGCTAAGTTTTAAAAACCATGAAAAAATATGACAATCAGAGATACTTAGCACGAAAAGAAAACTTAGAATTTTCAACTCAAACGTATTATTCACCCTCACTTATGAATGTGAAAGCTGGAAAACAAAGAGGTTTTAATAAAGACTCAACACATTTAAAGACAAATGCCTAAGAAAGATACTTTACATTAAATGGAATGAATTCAAGACTAATGCTAAAATAAGAGAAATGGCCATGCAACCATTTATCTTGTCTACTATTAATAAAAGAAGATGGACATATATCAGGCTTGTATTTAGAAGAAACAACCAGAGAATTCCTATAACAGGCTCTCAAATGGGAAACATCAGGTCAAAGGAAAGGAGGAAAACCTCGTTTAAAAACAGTAGAACTCTAACCAAAGAGGCAAGGTTGACAGGCATAGACTCTCTTGAACAGCTCGCCCGGAATAGAGAAATTGGTGGGAGACTCTGCAAGCACTATGTGCCGTCTAGCGGCACTGATCAAGAATTATCTAATTTAAATCTTTTTTTTTTCATTTACAATTAGCAAATTACCATATGCTTATTTAAAAAAAAATTTAAAATACATACAGGCCAGCGGGTCCACACCGATAGAGGAACACATTTCCTGAAATTGAAGTCTGAACTCTGGATCCTTACGTATGTCATCTCTATGTTTGACAGCAAAATCTTCCAGATTGTTCTTGAACATTTCCATTTGATTTTCCATCTGTCAGAATAAATTACTGTAATTACACAAACATATAGAAATAAAGCATGATTTATAAATTCAATTGCTTAATTAGTTAGACAACCAGCCTCTCAGACCAAACACATCAGTTACCTCTTAAGTGTCAATTAAGCTGCAAAATGAGTACACTTCTTTCTCAGAATAATGACTAGAATGTAATGTTGTCTGTCCAACACCAACAATAAAAAAGCATTTGACAGGGATTGGATTGCAGCCTTAGGGGCAACGAATAGGATGTAAAATTTCAGTGCCAACATAGTTTGCATTATACATCTTTACGACAAGGCTACAAGTACAGTACATGTATAGTGATGTTATTTGGTTAAGGAAGGCCCCGGTATCACTGCAAACGAATTAAAATCCATAATTGCTCAACCGCCCGTGCCAGTGGAATCATCCGAATTACTAACTCATCTCCCAAACAAAGAAAGGTAGCTGTAGTCCCCATCATAGCAGTCTCAGCACACGCCAAAAGACATAAGGAGAAACCGCATAGAAAGTGAACACGGCCAACTGTTCCCTGTCATACGATATCAGCATTCATCGTAAACAATTGCAATATCGGAACATGATCAAAACGGATGAAACACACAGCTCACGGTGTGCACAGAGCACTTAACTCAGTAGCTTCTGCAACAAGCCGGACTTGGAATATGAGGAAACTGCAACAACGAACACTTTTCAGACATAGCCTTCAATGGTTCCTACCGCCTATCCACCATATTGCCCGGAAGTTCACGTCCTCCTGAAAATGATGATCGTCATAGTATTTAAATGTAGAGCGCTTGATGATGTTAGGACATTGTGTTTGACTCCAACTCCTAACATACAAAACACAGTTCGTCCTCAGATAATCCCCGTTGCACACCAAACAACAGATCGCAAGATTAGGTCTTGAGACACACGATGAGCCATTATGATGACGTAGCACGCACAAAATGGCTGCACCCATTCATTCATGATTACTCTAGTGAATGCAGTCTACAACGAACGAAACATGGTGCAAATTCCCCAAACGAGATAAAACTACGGCTGACTTGACGGAGCCCACCACATTAATGCATTGGAAATTGTAAATAACTTGCTGCAAACAACACCATCAACGGTCATTGAACAGCACTCATTGTGACGTAAAAATAGTGATGTTAAGAACACTCATCAAAAAGTTTCATTCTCAACTTAGAGGCTGCCCAACAGAAACTGGGGAAATGGTTCAAAACAGATGAGAGATACTCCAACTTCTGCCTTTGATTCCATTTCTATCTTCCTGGGGATACTTAATGAGTCTCTGTGAAATCATTTATGGGTAAAAGTCTTCAACCAAGGCATTGCTTTAGTCACTACCGTGGGAGCCAAAGACACCCACCAGCTGAGAGCGACGCATATTAACACTGACTGGATGTGTCAGGGTCATTGAACAGCAAAACTGATCAAGACCTAACTCCACCTTCCAGTGGTGCTCCTGGAACCAGATTAATCAGTCTGGCCAAGCAAGTTGAAATCAAAAAGGGAGGGCAACACATTACTAAAAAGTGCTATATTGAAATCTGATGTGTTGGGCTGAAAGGTACAAATACCACGGTAGTGCTGCAAATTACACAATCACAATTTATTTACATCTTTTAACTTCCTTTTAAGGACAGACAATGAAGAGTAGTCACTGGGTGAATGCCAGAAAGAAAATTATTGCCATGACCACTATCATTAAACTGTTTGTAGTTACGGCAAATTTACCATTGTGTTTCTTTACAATTCTTTTCCGGGCCTGTGAAGGAACATAATTTTGCCTATACAACAGACCCATCTAAGTTCATTATTAAATCAACCTGTCTCGAGGCAAGATGCCGGCCTCGAGACAGAGAGGTTGTGGGTTCAAATCCCGTTTGGTTGGGATTTTTATTTATGATTTCTCTCTGCGGCAACCACCCCTGGTCTCAGCAACGAGGCCAGGCTTGAAACGTCAATTACTCATCGACAGAAAAAATATGAGTACCTCCGAAGTCTGAGTTATCTGCCTGTGCAGCGAGGGACCCCTGTGCATATGGTTGCCAGGGAAAAATGGATTAACATGCAAAATTCAGTTCCTTGTCTCTAGGGACTTCGTCAGAGGTAAAAGCTGGCAGTAGAAAAAAAAAAAATCAACCTCAGAAGAATTCTAAAAAACCAGGGCCTCTACTTTGAGCCTCCATGGCCACTGGGTTTTACAGTTTAGAAACACAACATATCAATCAATGCAGGGCCAGAACAATCATTAGACAAAAACTGTGATGGTTGCTGGAACAGGTGACAGAGCAATTATAAAAATGCCCCAGCTGCTGTGACATCAGCCTGAACTAACGACTAAAGCTATTTTCTTTATTAGTTCCTGTATTAATTGTGATGAACACGATATTGTAGTTAATGTTCTATCTATCTATTGACCTTTCGAGCCGTAACCGGCCCATAGGGCGTAGACCAAGATACACCTTCTCCTATATGAATTTTTGTTCTAGCAGTTTTCTTTTAAAGATATTTTATCAAATCTCGCCATCTGTCTCTGTTCTGTGCAAGCAGTTCTATCTCATTGAGGGAGCCGATTCCTGCTGCTCTTGCCTCTCTCATCAATGTTCTTCTCAGTGTCTCCCTGGGTCTTCCTCTTTTTCTTTTACCTGTTGTTTCCCATATGAGGGCTTGCTTTGCTATTCGATTATTATCTCTTCTCATCACATGTCCAACGTATGACCATCGTCTTTTCTTTATTACTGAAGATATTAGTGGTTGATTGGCGATTTCTCTAATTTCCTCGTTTGTTTTGAATTCGTTCCATTCTATACCAAGTATTTTCCTTAGACATTTATTTTCGAATGCGTTCAACTTTGTTTCTATATCTCTTGTTGTTTTCCAGCTTTCACACGCATACGTAAGGGTTGATAGTACATTTGATTTGAATAGCCTAAGTTTTGTGTTTGTGCTAATGAGTTTTGATTTCCACAACTTTTCAAGGCTTCTGAAAGACATTGCTGCTTTAGCCAGTCTGATTCTAATTTCTTTGCTCGTATCCCCTTCTCGATCAATGTGACTTCCAAGATAGATGAAGTGATCGATCTCTTCTACTGGTTTGTTTTCCATGTATATTTTGTCACTTGTTGGAATTAAACTTTTCATGACTTTAGTCTTTTCATGATTGACCTCAAGCCCAATTTTGCTGGCTATTGATGATAGTTCATTTGTGTTTTCCTGCATCGTTTTTATCTGATTGCTGATGAGAACTATGTCATCAGCAAAGTCCAGGTCCTCCAAATGGTCTCCTTGTATCCATTCGATGCCTTTATTACCAGTGCAGCATTTCTTCATTATGAAGTCCATAACAATTCCAAATAACAAGGGCGATAAAATACATCCTTGTTTAACCCCAGTTTCTATTGGGAAACATTCGCTCAGTCCTTCCTCTGTTCGAACTGCACATGTGTAACCATCATACATGTCTTTGATAATATTTATGATTTTTGATGGTAAGCCATATTGCTTCAGAATTTTCCACAAAGAATCTCTATGAATACTATCAAATGCTTTTTTGAAGTCGATGAAGTTAAGTACAAAAGGTTTTTGCTTTTCAATGTGTTCCTCCAATATAAGTCGTAGAGTGAAATGTGGTCAAGACAGCTTCTCCCTTTTCTAAACCCAGCCTGTTCTTCGCGCATTACTGTATCTATTGAATCCTTTATTCTATTTAGGATGATTTTACAGAATAATTTTGAGGCAACTGACAAAAGTGTCACGCCTCTCCAATTGTTACAATCTTTAATTTTTTAATTAATGTTAATCTTTTAGTTAATGTTAGCTGAGATAATATATAGGCATTGTTGTTCTACTTGTTCCTTGAAGAGAGCCCAATTTGTCATTGTGTGGCTCCAGCTCGATAACTGTTTGATGTGATGAAGAATGTGATTAGGAGATGATCACTACCAAAGAGAAATGTAACGGTGAGGTATCCAGTTGGTTGTCAGTGGATTTGTTTTTTCCACAAATTGCAGGGATGTCTCGACAAGAGTAATCACCCCCACTTTTGTTCTAGAGATTTGTTGTGGTAAAAGCATGTGCAGCGACTAAAGGAAAATCTGGTGTTTTTTTTCTGTATGGTCCTTCTTTGATTGTCTGGTTAGCGCAAATTTGAATTATTTTTGTTGAGCCTATCTAAACCGCGATAGCTCAGTGGTTAGTGAACTGGACTACAAAGGAAAATAGGCGGGTTCGATCCTGACCGACAGCTCCCAGGTTCACCCAGCCTTAAGTGTGTACCGGATTTTTTCTGGGAAAGTAAAGTGGCACGGGCGTAATACCGACCACATTACCCCAAAACTCATGTGCCAAAGTCGCAAATTATGGTCACTAATACCATATTCCCTATGCGCCACATGGCGTGATGGGGCTCTTTACTTACATCTCTTACTTCGCATCTCTTCATGGTGTGGAGTATCAGGTGCATTGGTTAATGCTAATAAAGCACCAGTTACATGGTTCTCCCTTAACAATGATTATTGTTAACACGGAAACACTGGTGGTACGAATGGGAGCTGATGAGGTGACCAGGGACAGGGTGATGACATAACTTGGAGTTAAGTTTGATTGCAGCCTGTATTTTTGGGACCACGTCGACCATGAGATAACAAAATCCTGCAAAGGATTAGCCGCCTTGAAGGTCATGGCAGCTGCCAACATCGAGCAGAGACTACTTACCCTTCTGTTCCAGGGACTGGTCCTCGCACCAATCAAGTATGCCCTGGCAGTTCTTACAGTCAGTAAGACGCAAATTGACAAGCTGGAGAAAATACAGAATGAAGCTATGCACATTATCTTGGGATGTATGAGGGACACTCCCTGTGTATCAATGACATATCTTCTCGACTTTCCAACCATGGATGACAGGATCAAGATCTGGAGGGCATGAGCATACCTGAAGATTAGTGCAGATAAAGAGCATCCATTGCATCATGAGCTCAAAACAGGGAAGGGTGTCAGGCTAAAAAGAGGCATATCATGGGTGGGCCGAACAGAAGATGTCATCAAGCAGATCTGTGGGCTTACACTGGCGAGGAGAGGATTGACAACATCATCCAGGGGAACATTCTCATGTATAGCTACACTCTACAGGAAATGTAGGGAACAGGACTCAATCGTCATTAATACGGAGGTAAATGGTCTCATCTGGGATAACATCATGAGAAAGATGCAGTCATCTATACAGACGGATTTGTAATACAACACCAAAGGAGTGCATGGGTATTTACAGCACTCCTTTGGACTCCGACTGGACTACCGACGTTCGGACAACTTGTGTTCGATTCCCGCTGGGAGCAGTGTGAATTCTACTCGTGGTTGGAAAAAAAAAAATACCCCCACGGTCGACCCAGCCGTTGGCAGAAATGGGTACCAGGGTATTATCCTGGGAAGGTGAGGAATGTCGCTTCACATCTGAGTTTCGATGCTTGAGGTGACACTATACAGAAATCTCTGAACATTTCTGGATAGGCGGCCGAGCATATGGGTGGAAACTCGCGTGCTAAGATGTCGGTTCAAGTCCCGTAGTTACCTTTACCTTACCTTTACAGCACGCTCGGCAGGTAGAATAGTCAAGGAAGACAGTGATGCATACGTTATGACCACGAATAGCATGACGATGGAAGTGATGACAGTGACCAAGGCATTCAAATGGTTAAGAGTCACAAGACTACACCCACGCCTGTATACTGAGTGATTCAATGAGTATGATAAGAAAAGTGGAGGTGGGATATGTACGTATGCAATGAATAGAGTCATTGCAGAAGTCAAAAATACGTAAGGTCACCTTTGTCTACATCCCAGGACATGCGAGACTACGGGGAAATGAATGAGTGGACAGGTTGGCTAGCTGCACTATTGTTGAGGACGGTCAATCAATGGATTGGACGGACATCATCAATGCCCTCCGGGAAGTGGGAAGGACACAGGACTTCAGCAACAATGAGTCCACATTACTCCTTCGGATGAAAGAGATGGGGTTAAGATGGGCACAGCCAGAAACAAGAAACTTAGTGAGCGTGTAAGAAAACTAATTAACCAACACAGAACCAGAGTCGTCAGTCACTGGACACTGCGAGACTTGCTGAGGAGGGGATCTAGCACCTATGGACATGTTCGCAGTGCAATGATGATGACCCGCTAATAACTCAATACTTACTAACTATCTGAACTTGAAGGTCATCGCTGCTCCCTCTTTTTGCTGGGGAATGCAGACATTATGTAGTGAAACTGATCTGTTACACAAAATCATTTTCTTTTTTGTATGCATGTATGATAATTTTACCAAAGTAATGTACCAAGAGTCAAGGTTGATATACTAAGTCTTCAACAGGACAAAGGTTCCAAAACTAACTACATCCTGGCTGTGCTCAAATAATGGGTCACTGGTTGGGAATGCATACTTTGGTTTTTTTAATTATTTATTTACAAATAAACACAATATATCAAACAGTGACAATGCGCACTATTACAACTCTTTTTAAATTAACGCAATATATCCTGAGAAAAAAACATTGATTTATGGGGTAGGAAAAGCTGCCATGCTCAATCATCCTGTGAGTGAAAGTCCAACTCTGAATAGTTTTTAGTATATGCTTGCTTGCTTGTGTTCGCCCGATGACTAAAGTATTCTAGAGTATTCTAGTAGACTATAGGATTTCTCTTCATCATCCGCCCTTAAAAGGATGTTAAGTGGGTGTCTGCGTTGTGTTGTGGTTTGCAGTATAACTGTGATATTTGTGCCTTTCGGCCCAATACATCCGACTTCAGCACAACATTTTTGAGTACCGGGTTTTCTTCCCTCTTCGATCCCTACTCGCTTGGCCAGACTAGACAAGTTAGCCTGTTACTAGAGGCACCGCGGAGAGGTGGAGCAGGGTCTGGATGGTTCTGGTTCACCAATCCTGGCGCAAGCCATCAGCTGTAGGTCGCTGACAACTTCCAGCTCTGGTGCTGTGAGGCGCGCCTTCGCCTCCACATTTCTTATCATATATTTTAGTATATAATATCCAACAAACAATACATTGTGCACTGGTAATAGGTAAATATCAGATTCACTACAAAATTCACAAGTAAAACACAAACCTGAGCAAATTGGTTCTCCGCTATTTCTGTGCCTTTATCTTTGTACTTTGCCTGAAAGAAAAAAAATGGGGGAGAGGAGATAAAAGCAAACCATTTGTCTTGTTAATTGCACAAAACAACGTCATCACCGTACTCAAACAGTGTTCAGAGTTTCACTCTTCTGGTCAATTACCCAGGAAGGTATATGGAAATTGTGCAAGCTAACCAGAAAAGGTACCTTTTATTCTCTAGACATAATAAGTAAGCTTTGCAATGTGCAATCAAAGGCCAAGGAATACTGTTCAATAACTAAAAATGAAACTTTACATGCCTTTAATACCAACAAAAAGGCAACTCCAAACAGCTGAAGTGTTATCATATTGACAGTTCAAAATAAGATTTATGTAATCTATCCATCTGACAGTCTTCCTCATGTCCTGAAACTAGGAGAACAATCCGCTCAGTTATGATGAAGCCAAATCCATCCTTAAAGGTCAGTACCATGAAAAATGGAAACAAGAACACCCAAAGCATAACAAGAGGGACGGATACCATCAACTATCAAGGAGGGATCAAGTCATCATACTTCGCCTATGCACTGGCCACAATAGAATAAGGAATCACATGTTCACCAAATTCAAAATAGGTACAACCAGCCTATGCCACTGTACAATATGACTACAAAACATGTTCTACAGGATTGCCCCCAGTACACAGACCTGAGAAGAGCAATGTGGTCCACACCCACCTCCCTGGAAGAGAAACTATATGGGGCAATCGAATCGCTTAAACAGAGAGCTGACTTCATAAGAGAGTCTGGAATCCTACTCTGATTGAGTCTTGATCGCAGAGAGAGAAAGTGAGAGAAACTAGATAACTGTTGTAAGCAAACAAACCCCAGAGCATACACTAGAGGACTGCAGCACTCTCAACACCCTAAGAACACAAATATGGCCCACAGAAACAACCCTACACAACAAGCTACAGGAAAATGGTGATGACCTTAAACGCACATTGTTTGTGATCCAAGCTGGTCTAAATTGATGGGTATAAACTGTATAGAATAATTTACAACTAACATTTACCACACAAGGTAACAAAGCATGGGGAGATGAGTTCAAAACTGAAAACTTAACACATACCCATTACAGCAAGTGACTCGAATACATAATATGACTGCTCTCACCACCAGCTACTTGAGCTATCACCACAGTGCTAAACACATTCTGAGAAAACGATATCAAATAATATATATGATGTGGTATTGCAACATCAATGATGCCATTTTGGATGCCTGTATCCAGGTATTTGTGTATCCTGGCAAAGAATTTTTTTGTGCAAAAGAGGGTCAATGATGATAGAAAATGTTCAAAAAAGGCCCAAATTTCCTAAAGGTACCAAATTGTACTGCATTTATTTATATTTATTTGGTTATTTCTGGAAAGCAACATAACCATGTCATCAGAAAGTGTATTAATAAATGCTTGGAGTTTGGTTATTTGGTTCTGAGAGGCCTACATCAGAAAGAAGATCAGTCAATCCTCAAAAACTCAATAACTCCAAAGGCCTATCTCCTATACATCTAAGAGAAGCAATTATCCAGTTACATCCCATTTAAACATGTTATATATGCAGTTTTTATACATTTTGTGTCAACAACACCCTGAGATCATTTATATCGAAGAACCAGTATAGATCTTTCAATGTATTGTGCATAACATCATACAAATGTGAAAAAAATGTTGAAGTGATAGAAGAAAAGAAATTTTTTAAATTGTCAGTTACATTTTCAAGATTTTTCAAATTCAAAATTAAATGTGGTTTGTTGCCATCTAGACTAGAGCATAATCATAGAAGTTGAATTTGTAAAATTAAAAAGTTATAATAAATCTCCTAAGATCAAGATTTAGTAAAGTAGAATGCTAGGTATGTTTTAATTGTTTATGTTTATTTATATTCAGCATTATTACATCAGTGTGCATAATCTGTAAATTTTCAAGGTGATCTGAGAAAAGAAAGAGAATTTTTTTTTTACTGGCTTAGTAATTGTAGAATAAGTTAGCAAGCTCAAGAACTTTGTCTATTATGCCATTATAAAAATCTATCACCTTACCCGAAGTTTTACAATTACATATGCATCATATTCAATCCTGATCTTTACTTTATGAAGGTCCTAAACTAATGTTTTTCTTTGATCATAATTTTATAGATTAGATAGATAGAAAAGAGACTGCAATCAATATAGAGATTTATCTCTTCTCAGCCATGTAGGAAAGCTATAAGCCAAAATCTTGGAAAAAAGGCTGAGACCAATAATAGAACTACAGTTAAGCGATTCTCAAATGGGTTCCGAAAAAACAGAGGATGTACCGACGCACTATTCACACTAAAACAGCTTGCAGAAAAAAACGACAGAACACAATCAAAACTTATACATAGCCTTCATTGACCAGGAAAAAGCATTCGACAGAGTAAACAGAGAACAACTGTGGGAGATACTAACAACATACGGAGTAAGCCAACATCTAACCAACCTTATTAAAAGCCTCTACGTCAACAGCAGGACCATATATGCAAGCTAGCCAACCCATCAGAGACAGAGGAGATCAACGAGCTTCTATTTGTAGATGATCAGGCACTAATACATGAAACAATAGAAGACCTACAAGAACACTTAAACAAAACTCAACATCTCAGGCACAAAATACAACATGAAAATCAACATCAACAAAACAGAAGTCATGAATGTCGCCAAAAATAAACAGAACATTAACATAACTATAGAAGGCAGACAACTAAAACAAGTAGAGGAATTCAAATACCTAGGAAGTCTAATGACAAACGATAATTCTCAATCAGCAGAGATAGAATCAAGATGCAACAAAGCTTGTCAAATCATCGGACAGTTATCACCACTATTGTCCAACAAGGAAATAACCCTGGAGGCAAAACGAGCACTATACAATACAATCTTCATTCCAACGTTGTGCTACCAATGTCAGACCTGGACCCTACATGCAAGAACAATAAGCAAAATAACCTCTACAGAGATGCAATGTGTTAGACGAATGACAGGAAACAGTCTGAGAGATAAGATCAGAAATGAAGAACTGAGAAAAAAGCTAGGAATAGCCCCCGCCATAGAATATATAAGAAAACAACAGATAAAATGGTTTGACCATGTGACAAGGCAGAAAGAACAAAATACAACACAACGAGCCTTCAACAAATGTGAGAACACCAGACCCAAGGGTCGACCACGAAAAAGATGGGTCGATGGAATATTAGAAGCACTAGGAAACATAACAGCAGCAGAGGCGAACAGAAGAGCAAAAGACCACAAATTACATCTCCCCTCAACGCTGAAAGGCAGATGAGGAAGGAAAGAGGAGGAAGATAATTTTATAATTCTTCTATAGTAGTCTTCTTAGGTCTAGTCTCATTTGTTTTGATGATGACGTCATGGGACGCACCAAGATGGAAGCTTGGTCGCATTCGAGCCATGGTGAATGGTGTAAACAATGTTGACTTTTAACATCACGCTATCTGTTATTACAGCGAGTTGGTGGATTTTTAGAAATGTAATCTTGGGTTTAATAATAAATGTTTGTACACAGTTCGTTAACCATCACTGTAGATCAAGTCTTTATTCTGCTGGCTTCGTTCGCGACATTGGAAGCTAATGACCTAACTTGTGCAGACAGTTGGTTTGGGACAAATTGTACGTTACAATGTCACTGCTATAATGACTCAGTTTGTGACAAAACTACAGGGACATGCCCAAACAATGACAGTTGTCAGGACGAATATTTCGGACCCCAGTGTCAGTACTTGGATCTCTTTTACAGATACGCCCAAAAATCTGAACCTACTTTCCTGTTTGATAACAACGACACCACATGTAATCTGGACACATATTCTACATCAGATGAGGCAACTCTCAATCAATCTTTGCCATTCTCCTGGTTTAGGATTTATGTGAATGATCTAACAGATCCGGACAGTTTCACGGTAAAACTAAATGGCTCTGCCTCATGTGAAAATGAATCAAGGTTTGTAGTTAGTCCATACAAGATTGATGTCTTTTGCTCTGGGGCTGGTCTGATCAATAAGTTACGGATTGGAGGGGCGATAGTTGCAAATATCTGTTCTGTCTACATTGGCGGGGGTCGGAATGTGGCTCTCAAACAGAACACTAACCAGACCAACACATTTAATGCTTGTTATACAGGAGACGGATGTGGACCAGAGGCCGCAGTTAATGGCAAAACAAAGACCAATCTCTATGACAATGACTGCACACACACACACACAATTGGGAAGTGGAACCAATTCTGTTTTCTGGTATCTGAGCTTTGCCACGCCCCAGAGGACTCACACCATTCGAATCTATCATCAAGCTAGCACTATGATTCGGGTAAAGAATGCCTCTCTAAAGGTTTTCTCTGACAGTGGCGGCGTAGTGTTTCAGTATAATGATATATCATACCCTAATATTTCTGTGAACACTATTGTAGTCAACACACAAGCGCCAATGGCACACATTAAGTTTGAGTTCTCACCAATCATTTCGCAGGCCGACAGTTCGTCTGACAGTGTGTGAGGTGCAAACATTTACAGACACCTATTGTCTGGACGGGCATTCTTGGTCGTTTTCTGCAGTGTGTAGTGGGTGTAGCAAAGGCTGCAATGTCATCATTGGTACGCGTCACGGTAACTGTTCACATGGGATCTATGGACACGACTGCTCCGGTCTTGTCCCAGTGTCTGTCCTTTATGTGAGGAAAAATCTGGAAAATACCTACAATGTAAACATCCTGGCTATACCTGTAATGACACATGTCCCGATGGTAATTTTGGGCTACAGTGCGAACAGACGTGTTCTGATGGCTGTGTCATCATATGTGACCTGGACTGTACGTGCAAGGAAACGTACTACGGGTCAGACTGCACTCTCAAATATCCGGACAACTGTTTCAACGACACCTGTGAACAGTCAACCGGGAACTGCACATGCAAGGGAACGTTCTATGGGTCAGACTGCACTCTCAAATCTCCAGACAACTGTTTGAACGAAACCTGTGAACAGTTAATCGGGGCCTGCGACTCGTATGTCGATGATTCCCACGTTAAGAAGAGTCTGCCGACTACAACAAACCCAAGCATATGGATACCTTAATGTGTTTCTGTGCTGGACATGGTTCATTTCTTGGTGATTTTCCGTGAAGCCATGGCTCATATCTTGATGTGTTTCTGTGCTAGCCATGGCTCATATCTTAGCTTGTGTGTGTGTGTGTGTGCTGACCATGGCTCATATCTTGGTGTGTGTCATGTTAGTCATATCTCATATCTTGGTGTGTCCATGTTAATCATGTCTCATATCTTTATGTGTGTCTGTGTTTAGTCATATCTCATATCTTAGTGTGTGTCTGTGTTAGTCATATCTTTGTGTGTGCATGTCTGGGTTAGTGATATCTCATATCTTTGTGTGTGCATGTCTATGTTAGTCATATCTCATATCTTTGTGTGCATGTCTATGTTAGGCATGTGTCATATCTTTATGTGCATGTTTATGTTAGTCATGTGTCATATATCTTGATGTGTGTCAGTGTTAGTCATGCCTCGTTTCGCTGTGTGCATGTCTGTGTTAGTCACATCTCATATCTTTGTGTGTGCATGTCTGTGTTAGTCACCTCTAGTGACTCGGGCAGATGGTGCTCATAAACCTGGGAGGGCCGACCATCTAAGGGCAGAATCCCCCTACAGAAAAGACAATCTGCTGCCTTGCAGGAAGATTGGGGACAATCAAAGGCTAAGGAAAGCAAACCTGAATAAAATGCTGGCTGAAATCGGATGCACTGGGCCACTGGCGCAGAACACAGTGCAACGTATTAACGGGTGTTCAGTCAGAGTGGATCTGGCAGACTCTAATTGTGATGTTCTGTCTGTGGGGGCGATCAACACACTTAACCTGACAGCTGACTTCATGTGAGAGTCTGGAATCCTACTCTGATTGAGTCCTGATCGCAGAGAGAGAGGGAGAGATTTGTTTTGATAAAATGCTAAATAAGAAAAAAGTGGCTTGAATGTTAATGTTGAGTGGTCCTCACTTTTAGAACTACTTGATGAAATATTCACAGTACATTTTAAAATCTTGCCTACTTTTCTTCCTTTGCAAACAGTAGCTCCAGCTAATGAATCTTCTTTTTAAGGTGAACATGTAACCAGTGATGTACTGCAATCTTTTTCAGGTACTCAGCCTGCTACCAGTAATGTAGCTTTGTTTCATCCCTAATGAAGCTCAAATAGGATTGTGAACACTGTGTGCAAAAGCAGCGCACAATCAAGAATATGAGGAGTCTAAATGTTATTTTGCGTAAAAAGTTGATAGAACTGAGAAAAAATACAAGTTGGAACTAGCATAAACACCAGCAAAGATAAAAACGGACCATGAAGCAAAGAGATACAAGCATGGAATACTTGAAAGCAAAGTACAATGGTGCAATTTGGAAAAATAATACATCAGGATAAGTGAAAAATAAGCAGAACAATTTAAAGAAGAAAGTTAAGGACATGACAGAGCAGGTTGAAGAAAAGCAGACCAAGATAGTTAACCTATAGCCAAAACTTGATGAATCACAGAAAGCAGTGAAGGCTGGTGAAAAGAAATTAAAAGTTTGCAAGAGGAGATAAATGAACTTATAACTGAGGTGAACGAGTTGAACTTTTAGGTAAGAAAATTGCTTAAGAGCAAGTCAAGTTATAGTCAAGAAAGAAGGTGCCATTATCATAGCTGACCTTCAAAACCAAGTGTTGATGCTGGAGGAAATACTGGAAGAGGCCAAGAAAAGTGTCATTGAGGCAAAGCATGATGGAAGCAACATAACCATGTCATCAGAAAGTGTATTTATATATATATATATATATATGGCCCTTTTCGTCTTGTCAGACGGTCTAGTGGAGGCTATTGCGTATTTTTTTTAGGTATTGTTTTTGCCGAACAGCTTCTCTCGTGGCTAATTCTACCAATGTTTGACAAACACACGCGGTCACATAATGAACAGGTCAGGCTCGCTGGTCCACAGGGTTTACCATCCTTTTTATGAGTCTCTTCTCTTCTAAGTCCTGTCTTAGCACAGTCTCAAATGTTGTTATACCATTCCTTATACGTGCTCTCCATGATGTGCGATCACTTGCCAGATGTTGCCAGTCGTTTTCACAGATGGAGAAGTCTTTCAGAGATGATTTGCAGATATCTCTATATCGTAGTTTAGGTCTGCCGATTTGTCATTTTCCGTGTTTTAGCTCGCCATATAGTATTTGCCTAGGAATGTGTTTTTCTTCCATCCGTTGGACATGCCCCAGCCATCTTAGCCTTCGACTTCTGAGCATCGACATGATTGTTAGGTTCTTAGCATGTTGCAGGACAGTTAAGTTGGTTATTTTGTCCTGCCATTTGATGTGCATTATTTTACGGAGACATCGCATGTGGAAGACATTTAGTCTTTTTTCCTGGTTTGAGTATGTTGTCCAGGTTTCGGATCCATATAGTAGTGTGCTAAGCACACATGTTTGATATATTAGGAGTTTAGTCTTTCGAGTTAGTTTCGTGTTGTTCCATGCCTTTTTTGTGAGTTTGCCGAAGGTCGTAGCTGCCTTACCAATTCGACAGTTTATTTCTTCATCAAGAGAGATGGTTTGCGTAACTGTGGATCCAAGATATGTAAATTTCTGTACTGATTCTAGTGGGCAGTCTTTTAGAGTAATAGATAGAGGTTTGAAGTCACCTTGATTTAGTATTACTGTCTTCTGAACATTAATTGACAGTGAAAAAGGTTGCATGCTTTATCCAGGTTGTTGATCAGCGACTGTAGGGTGGCCTCACTATGAACGACTAGGGCTGCATCGTCAGCAAATAAAAATTCTTTAAGTAGGGCAACATTTGTTTTGGTTTTTGCTCTTAGTCGTGCTAGGTTGAACAGTGAGCCATCTGGTCTAGTGCGAATGTAAATATCTCCTGAGCTGTTTCCAAAGGTGTAATTTAGGAGGGCAGCAAAAAATATACCAAAAAGGGTGGGGGCGAGGACACATCCCTGTTTCACTCCGAGATCCACAAAGGCAATATAGATAGGCAATGTATTTATAGATGCTTGATTAATCATTTAGGTGTTATGAATTGTGTTGATTTAGTGTCATATGTGTGTAATACTTTGTGTGGTGTGTGCCTTTTTAATGTTCCTAGTGTGAGTGTTGTGGTAGAGATGATAGAAATTGATGTGCTGTCTGATGTTCAGATTGGATATATGTAATATATATCCGAGTGACAACACTGTCATGGGATGCAACTTCATTCAATGGCAACCATGTCAATGAAGTGTATATCACCACACTTAATAACGGTAAGCAGATGTTCTTCACCCTTTGTTTCGGCTTGCTTTCAGGTGGAGCTACAAAATATTACAAGGATCACATCAGTAATATTCTCCATGATTTTTTAGTCAATTGTACTGTGCTTAGTGATAGTGAAGTGCCAGATGTTAAGAAGCACATACACATAGTCAAGATGATAAAGAGCACCCCCACTGACTGAGCATCATTAAACTACTGTGTAATGCAATGACTGGAGGAGACGTTCAATATAAAGTTGGTTCAACTTAAATGTCATGTCCACCCCTTAATAGTCTGGCAACAGCTGCCCGGACTGCATTAGCACAATTGGATGGGATGTGGAGGACAGAAGGAACTACCAAAAGAGGCTGCATTGTATTAGAACTTGTACATAACATCTCAAAATGAGGTATGCATGGTTCTTTTTGTTTTATCCTCAATTACCACTTTTATCCTTCTCCTAAATGTAACATAGCTCATACCGGTTTTTTTTTCTTCATCTGTGGTGTTTGCTATGGAAGCGAATCATGGACAGTAGACAAACAAATGAAAAGGCCACAGAAATGGGATTTCTTAGAAGAATGTTGAATGTTCCCTGGACAGCTAAAAAGACCAATGAAGAAGTTCTCAAAGAGACCAACACAAAAAGGCAGCTCCTAAAAACATCAGAAAGAAACAATCAACATTTTTCGGGCACATCATGAGAAGAGGAAAATTTGGAATACTTGGCAAAATAAAAGGAAAGAGAGATCGAGGATGACAAAGAGAGAAAATACTGGATAGCTTGGTGTCATGGCATGGAAAACATTCAACAACAGAACTGATACGATGCGCTGTGGATAGAAGATTGTGGAGGGACATGATCGCCTATGCCAACCGGTATGGCACATGATGATGACGTGGTGTTTGATTGATTCGCAGGTATAAACAAGGATCTACAGACCAAATGATCCATGACTTTCTTGATATAGAATGGGCTGAAATCAAGAATCATCTTGAGGTATGTGGGGAACAAGATGCATGTCCTGCAATGGTATTACACCATAAAGAGTGAGCTGCTCAACTTCTTTTAAAACAAGTGCAGCCATACGGGTTATTGAGTTATTTGCAGGTCAAAGGTCTGCTTTTCTCAATTATACAGCCATACAGGTGTTGTGAGGGAGGCCATCTTGAAACAGCTGCAAGATGAGAACACCCAAGCCATGGGACTATTTTCTAAAATTTCTAACTGGACCATGGATGACTGTTGTCTAAGGGAATAAAAGTGGATTATCGAATCTGCAAATGGTGAGTATACAGGTGTTTTTGTTGTCTTACTGTCTTGAAAGTGTAATAGGAAACTTTGTTACCTCTAATACTAAAAGTTTAAAATTGTAAACATATATTTATTGAACGAGTATATAAAGTGTCACCACATGGTTTTTTTAAACTCATCAGCACAAACACAGAACTTAGACTATTCAAATTAAATGTACTATCAACCATTACATATGCATGTGAGAGCTGGAAAACAATAAGAGACATAGGAACAAACTTGAACGCATTCGAAAATAAATGTCTAAGGAAAATACTTTGCATAGCGTGGAACGAATTCAAAACAAAGGAGGAAATTAGAGAAATCGGCAATCCAACCACTAATATCTTCAGTAATCGAGAAAAGATGATGGTCATATGTTGGACATTGATGAGGAGAGATAATAACCGAATAACAAAACAAGCCCTCATGTGGGAAACAACAGGTAAGAGGAAAAGAGGCCCACCCAGAGAGACACTAAGAAGAACATTGATGAGAGAGGCAAGAGCTGCAGAAATCGGCTCCCTCAATGAGATAACAGAGACAAATGGCGAGCGAGATATGATAAAAGATCTTTACAAGGATTGAAAACTGCTAGAATAAAAATTTAGATAAGAGAAAGAGTATGTGGGTCTATGCCTTATGGGCCGGCTACGGCTCGAATGGTCAATAGATAGATAGAAAGATAGATAGATAGACATGGTTGTTTTATCATTATTTGGTATACATATTTCACATTTACACATTTTTATATATATATAAAACGTGTGTGTGTGTGTATTTATTTGTAATTTTCTACAGGTTAATGAGATTGAACACACTATAATCAATTTGGAATCCATAAAGGAAGACGAGAAGAAGAGAGAATCTACACCAGCATACAGAATGCATTTGCCTTTAGACAGAATGGGACACTTGAGTGGCTCAACAGCCTCAGCGATGAGGAGCAGTTCAAGACTGTCAAATTTGACATCGCTAATAGTGCCTACATGACGTTGGTAACCACTAAATGGGAAAAAAGCTGCTCATAAGGATCAAGCCAGGGAGCTAAAGTTAAAAACACATAGCAAGAGGAAAGGAATAGGATAGAACGAGTAGTTATTGAGTTATTTGCAGGTCATCATCATTGCACTCCGAACATGCCCATAGGTGCTCAGATCTCCTCCTCAGCAATTCCTGCAGTGTCCAGCGACTGACAACTCCAGTTCTATGTTGGTTGATAAGTCTTCTTACACAGCCACTAAGTTTCTCATTTCTGGCTGTGCCCATCTCTCTCTCTCTCTCTCTCTCTCTCTCTCTCTCTGCGATCAGGACTCAATCAGAGTAGGATTCCAGACTCTCACATGAAGTCAGCTGTCAGGTTAAAAGTGTTGATTGCCCCCACAGACAGAACATCATAAGTAGAGTCTGCCAGATCCACTCTGACCGAACACCCGTTAATACGTTGCACTGTGTTCTGCGCCAGTGGCCCAGTGCATCCAATTTCAGCCAGCATTTTATTCAGGTTTGCTTTCCTTAGCCTTTGATTGTCCCCAATCTTCCTGCAAGGCAGCAGATTGTCTTTTCTGTAGGGGGATTCTGCCCTTAGATAGTCGGCCCTCCCAGGTTTACGAGCACCATCTGCCCGAGTCACTAGAGGTGCCCATCTTAACTTCCATTTCCATCATCCGAAGAAGTGACGTGGATCTGTGTTTGTCGAAGTCCTGTGCTCTTCCCACATCTCGGAGGGCATTGATGATGTCCGCCCGATTCATTTGACAAAGAAAGAGTGCTCCCCCCCCCCCCCCAGGAATAAAAAATAATGGTTGATAATATTAAAAATGATGTATTATTTATTTTATTGTCACTGTACTAATTTCAACAAAATTGTTGTTAAAACATGCTGTACAGCTGCAACAATAATCAACATTAAACATGAAAAACAGAGAAAAGAGATTTTATTTGCATGTTTTAAAGTATTACACATGATATTTCCAAAAACAAAAACAGATATTTACATATGGTTTTTAAATAATAAGCACCATAACATATTACATCTATTACACAAGGTCAAACTCGTAAACACAAGGTATTAAAACTCGTAATGGAAAAAAATACTTAGATTAGAAAATTTCAGTACATTACTTTATTATAACAAGCGTTTGGGACATTTCTTTTCAGAAAATTGTTTTATTATCGGCTTGAAGTCAATGGTCTTCAGAATGTCATTTTCTTTGCTCATGAGTGAAAGCCAGTTCAAACGTTGCTGTCCCATTGTACTACGAAGCTGATTTTTTTATAACTTTAAGTCTTGAAAAAGAACGTTCTCTTGTACAGTTGCTCACCATCATGCACATGAACACTCTGAGTGCAATTTCAATGTTCGGAAAACAGATTTTAAATTGTCCTAAATTATTTTTCTGTACAGGGCCGGAGAGAGAGTTGGAAATAATTGATAAACTTAAAGGGCCCGTTCACATATAAACACAAAATTATGAGATTTTTTATAAAATAATACTAAATTTTATACGGGTTTTCCGAAACCCTACAACATATTCGCATGAATATGGCCCCTATGATCGTGGGCCAACGAGCCTATGCGTTAAGGCGGCACTGCTCGCTTGCATAAAAGTTGGCAGTACTTAGACGACAGTACAAGACAGACCTATGATATCCACCTGGGAAATTACAGAAATAATCAACAAGAAAATTCATACTATCAAATTATTCAGAGATAAATGTAAAGCTGTGATACAACCTAACAGCACTTCTTATTCTGTTAAAAATAGATTTCAAATTTTAAATAATGAAATTAAAAGTTTAATAAGTTTAAGTTTAAAAGTGTAATAAATAAAATCGAACAATGTTTATTTTTTTGTTTGTTTAAACGATCATCCTCTGATGCCCAGATTGCCTCATATTGTGAAGTCTGGATAAATTTTTCTACCTCTGGTAAAGAAAATTAAGTTTATTGAACAACTAATGATATTTAAATTCAATATTAATGCTGCATAGATGCAATAGTTATATTTATGAAATTTCTTTATTAAAAATGCCACAAAAATAATTAGACACTTCAATAGCTATTTATTTTATAGTAATATTCCCCAGTTTATCGCTCAGATCACAAGATTTTAAAGATCTTTTTTAATTGTTTTTTTTTTTTTGCATTATGTCCATTGCTAAATATCTGACAGTTGCTGGAGCCTGCTGTATTATTTTTCTGTTTTCAATAAATGTCATTTTTTAAATGCCCTTTGTATGTTCCGTATAATATAATTGTGCATTTTGTGGTTTGTAATAAACAAAAATCACATTTGGGGGAAAAAATTAAAATTTTATTAAATAACCATTGGTTATTGGTTATGGAAGGCCTCGGTATCACAGCAAACGAATTAAAATCCATAATTGCTCAACCTCCCGTGCCAGTGGAATCATCCGAATTACTAACTCATCTCCCAAACAAAGAAAGGTAACTGTAGTCCCCATCGTAGCAGTCCCAGCACATGCCAAAAGACATAAGGCGAAACCGCGCAGAAAGTGAACACAGCCAACTGTTCCCTGTCATACGATATCATCATTCATCGTTAACAAGCGGGATATCGAAGCAGGATCAAAACGGATGAGACACACAGCTCACGGTGTGCACAGAGCACTTAACTCAGTAGCTCCTGCAACAAGCCGGACTTGGAATATGAGGAAACTGCAAGAAGGAACACTTTTCAGACATAGCCTTCAATGGTTCCTGCCGCCTATCCACCATATACCATGGGAGTTCACGTCCTCCCGAAAATGATGATCGTCATAGCACTTGATGATGTTAGACCGTCATTGATGACTCCAATTCCAAACATATAGACACACAGTGGTGGTAAGTTATCATTTCCAATCCAACAGAAGCCACATGACCTGTAGTTAGTAAAACCACAGAGAGAATATGATTTTGTGACCTTCACTGATTCACTCTTAGATGTGAATGTGTTAAATAACCATTGTTCGATTTTATTTGTTTACACACGATCATCCTCTGATGAGCAGATTGCCTCATATTGTAAAATCTGTAAAGTTTTCTACCTCTGGTTAAAAAAATTAAGTTTATTGAACAGCTAACGATAAATAGCTATTGAAGTGTCTAATTCACTGATACCTGGTTGGTTCATTTATATATTGTAAACACATATTTTTTAAAATGAATTTAGTGTTATTTTTAACGTAAATTCCTGGAAATGACCGTTATTTTGATATAAATCAATTTAAATGACTATTATTTTTTACGTAAATCAAATAAAAGTATTATTTCTTTTATTTGAAAAACCAAATATAATGATGATTATTTGTAAAATGTACACCACATATAATGATAATAATTTCTGGCTTTAAAAAAAAAATTTGGCTTTTTTTTGCATGGCCAACTTGGTTGCTATGGTTTTTTCTTCTTTGATTCATTTACTTATTTTTTAACGCAGTAATAATTCACTTTATTTTTAATTGTACGTTACAATGTCTCTGCTATAATGGCTTAGTTTGTGACAAAACTACAGGGACATGCCCAAACAATGACAGTTGTCAGCACAAAATTTTCGCACCCCAGTGTCAGTACTTGGATTTTATTTGCAAATATGCCCAAAAATCTGAACCTACTTTCCTGTTTGATGGCAACGACACCTCATGTAATCCGGACACAGATTCTACATCAGTTGAGGCAACTCTCAATCAATCTTTGCCGTGCTCCTGGTTTAGGATTTATGCGAATGACTTAAAATATCCGGACAGTTTCACGGTAAAACTGAATGGTTCTGCCTCATGTAACAATGTATCAAGGTTTGTAGTTAGTCCGCACGAGATTGATGCCTTCTGCCCTGGGGCTGGTCTGATCAACAAGTTACGGATTGAAAGGGCGATAGTTGCAAATATCTGCTCCAACTACATTGGCGGGGTCGGAAACTGGCTCTCAAACAGAACACAAACCAGACCGATTTAATGCACAAAACATTTGATGCTTGTTATACAGGAGACGGATGTGGACCAGAGGCCGCAGTTAATAGCAAAACAAAGACCAATCTCTATGACAATGACTGCACACACACACAATTGAGAAGTGGAACCAATTCTGTTTACTGGTGTCTGAGCTTTGCAACGCCCCAGAAGACTCACATCATTTGAATCTATCATCGAGCTAGCACTATGATTCGGGTAAAGAATGACACTCTAAGGGCTTTCTCTGACAGTGGCGGAGTAGTGTTCCAGTATAATGATATATCCTACCCTAATTTATCTGTGAAAACTATTGTAGTCAAAACACAAACGTCAATGGCACACATTAAGATTGAGTTCTCACCGACCATTTTGCAGGCCGACAGTGCACTGACGGTATGTGAGGTGCAAACATTTACAGGCACCTATTGTCTGGACGAGCAGTCTTGTCGTTTTGTGCAGTGTGTAGTGGGTGTAGTAAAGGCTGCAATGTCATCATCGGTACTTGTCACGGCTACTGTTCACATGGGATCTATGGACACGACTGTTCCGGGTCTTGTCTCAGTGTCTGTCCTTTATTTGAGGAAAAATCTGGAAAATGCCTACATTGTAAACATCTTGGCTATACCTGTAATGACACTTGTCCAGATGGTAATTTTGGGCTACAGTGCGAACAGATGTGTTCTGATGGCTGTGACATCATATGTACTCTCAAATGTCTGGGCAACTGTTTCAACGACACCTGTCAACAGTCGATCAGGAATCTGTACATGCTTGAGAACGTTCTATGGGTCAGACTGCACTCTCAAAACTCCGGACAACTGTTTAACGAAACCTGTGATTCCCACGTTCAAAAGAGTCTGCCGACTACAACAAACCCAAGCATATGGACACTTTAATGTGTTTCTGTGCTAGACATGGTTCACTTTTTGGTGTTTTTTGGTGAAGCCATGGCTCATATCTTTTTTGTGTTTCTGTCCTAGCCATGGCTCATATCTTAGCTTGTGTGTGCTGGCCATGGCTCATATCTTGGTGTGTGTCATGTTAGTCATATTTCATATCTCGATGTGTCCGTGCTAATCATGTCTCATATCTTTATGTGTGTCTGTGTTTAGTCATATCTCATATCTTAGTGTGTACCAGTGTTAGTCATATGTCATATCTTTGTGTGTGCATGTCTGGGTTAGTGATATCTCATATCTTTGTGTGCATGTTTATGTTAGTCATATCTCTTATCTTTGTGTGTGCATGTCTGTGTTTGTCACATCTCATATCCTTGTGTGTGCATGGCTATGTTAGTCCCATCTCATATCTTTGTGTGTGCATATCTATGTTAGTCATATCTCTTATCTTTGTGTGCATGTCTATGTTAGGCATGTGTCATATCTTTGTGTGTGCATGTCAATGTCATTTATATCTCATATCATTATGTGCATGTTTATGTTAGTCATGTGTCATATATCTTGATGTGTGTCAGTGTTAGTCATGCCTCGTATCGCTGTGTGCATGTCTGTATTAGTCACATCTCATATCTTTGTGTGTGCATGTCTGTGTTAGACACATCTCACATCTTTGTGTGTGTGTATGTCTGTGTTAGTCACATCTCACATCTTGTGTGTCCGTGTCTGTGTTAGTCACCTCTAGTGACTCGGGCAGATGGTGCTCGTAACCTGGGAGGACCTACCATCTAAGGGCAGAATCCCCCTACAGAAAAGATCATCTGCTGCCTTGCAGGAAGATTGGGGACAATCAAAGGCTAGGGAAAGCAAACCCGAATAAAATGCTGGCTGAAATCGGATGCACTGGGCCACTGGCGCATAACACAGTGCAACGTATTAACGGGTGTTCAATCAGAGTGGATCTGACACACTCTAATTGTGATGTTCTGTCTGTGGGGGCGATCAACACACTTAGCCTGACAGCTGACTTCATGTGAGAGTCTGGGATCCTACTCTGATTGAGTCCTGAACGCAGAGAGAGAGAGAGAGAGATTCACTTTAAAAATCGTAACTTTTTTTCTAATTGTCGTACAAACATGATTTAGGTATCATTGTTTTAACCAGTTTGAGGGCTATTTAGCTATCCTGGTTTCAATTATTATAAATTATTTTGAAAAAAAAAAGACCAAAATACCTTTCTTTCAACATTGTTGTTTGTCTATAGTCTGTATAGTATAGTGTAGGTAGTGCAGTCAGTGTAGTAATTGTCATTTAGTTGGTCAGAGAACTTTATATTATAAAAATAGTGAACTCAATGTCACTCATAATTTGACTCATATCGTTACCTGTGCAAGACTTTTATTTTTTATAGCTGCAACTCCCGCTGGTCTGCGTGACATTTTCGCAATCGAGAAATCAGAAATGAAGACTTAAGTGATGTTATCGTTTGACGAACTTCCTGTTTGAAACCGAGTTGTGCTTCGCGGAAGCAATGGAAGCAGGGAGGGATGTCAAACCGAATTTTTATCATCATAGGGTACCATACCTGCTAGTTTAGATGATTATGTCTCTTTACAATTTTCGATCTCTACAGTTATTTATGTTGTTCACCTTCTGCCAAGCCATTCTTTAAGCTGTCTAGTATCTTTTCTCTTTGCTTCCCGCCTCTATCTCTTCGTCTCTTATTTTCCCCAGTTGTCACAATATAGTCAAGCTATTTCCTTATCTTTATTTGGCCCAAAAAATGATGACTTTCTTTCTAATATTAGATATTAGCTCTCTGCTTTGGATTGTTTCCGAACGTTTTCATTACTCCTCTTAGCTGTTTATGCATTCGACTGTATGTTTTTTTATACGAATTTATGTACAAAATATACAAATTTAAAAGAGGCAGAGGCAAACCAAGACTGACATGGACGAGTAACATCAAAAAGATGGACAAGTCACTAGTCAGCCTATGATAACCTGCACTATCAAAGCAAGAGGCAGCGGAATGACGCTCCATGGTAGCCAACCTTCGATGCGGAGATGGCACTTAATGATGATGAGTCAATTTATTGTGAAAACATCCTTTTGATGTTTTTTGTTAATGATGTTGATTAATGTTTCATGTTTGAGACATGTTGCTGCCACCGTCTTGATGATATCAAATGTGTTGGGGTAAATCCTTTAACAACCTGCATATTGAATAGAAGGTCAACAATAGAAAATAAACACAAACAAAGTCAACTTTATCCTAGTAAGACACTGGCACTTCATCCAAGGCACAACATGATCTTATCTTTAATATTCAATCTATCTTCATTACATGAATGCAGTTACTACTTGTAGTCTTCTTCTCACGATTATATGGAACATCTGTAGTATAGGTATCTGTAGTTTGTGAAGTAGAGTATCTGTAACATAGGTATCTGTAGTTTGTGTAGTAGAGCATATGTAGTTTGTGAAGTAGAGTATCTGTAACATAAGTATCTGTAGTTTGTGAGTAGAGTATCTGTAACATACGTATCTGTAGTATGTGGAGTAGAGTATCTGTAACATAGGTATGTGTAGTTTGTGGAGTAGAGTAACTGTAACATAGGTATCTGTAGTTTGTGAAGTAGAGTATCTGTAACATAGGTATCTGTAGTTTGTGGAGTAGAGTATCTGTAACATAGGTATCTGTAGTTTAAGTAGAGTATCTGTAACATAGGTATCTGTAGTTTGTGGAGTAGAGTATCTGTAACATAGGTATCTGTAGTTTGTGAAGTAGAGTATCTGTAACATAGGTATCTGTAGTTTGTGAAGTAGAGTATATGTAATATAGGTATCTGTAGTTTGTGAAGTAGAGTATCTGTAACATAGGTATCTGTAGTTTGTGAAGTAGAGTATCTGTAACATAGGTATCTGTAGTTTGTGGAGTAGAGTATCTGTAACATAGTTATATATAGTTTGTGAAGTAGAGTATCTGTAACATAGGTATCTGTAGTTTGTGAAGTAGAGTATATGTAACATAGGTATCTGTAGTTTGTGAAGTAGAGTCTCTGTAACATAGGTATCTGTAGTTTGTGAAGTAGAGTATCTGTAACATAGGTATCTGTAGTTTGTGGAGTAGAGTATCTGTAACATAGGTATCTGTAGTTTGTGAAGTAGAGTATATGTAACATAGGTATCTGTTGTTTGTGAAGTAGAGTATCTGTAACATAGGTATCTGTAGTTTGTGAAGTAGAGTACCTGTAACATAGGTATTGTAGTTTGTGAAGTAGAGTATCTGTAACATAGGTATCTGTAGTTTGTGGAGTTGAGTATCTGTAACATAGGTATCTGTAGTTTGTGGAGTAGAGTATCTGTAACATAGGTATCTGTAGTTGTGAAGTAGAGTATCTGTAACATAGGTATATGTAGTTTGTGAAGTAGAGTATCTGTAACATAGGTATCTGTAGTTTGTTGAGTAGAATATATGTAACATAGGTATCTGTAGTTTGTGAAGTAGAGTATCTGTAACATAGGTATCTGTAGTTTGTGAAAAAGAGTATCTGTAACATAGTATCTGTAGTTTGTGAAGTAGAGTATCTGTAACATAGGTATCTGTAGTTTGTGGGTAGAGTATCTGTAACATAGGTATCTGTAGTTTAGGATTAGAGTATCTGTAAATAGGTATCTGTAGTTTGTGAAGTAGAGTATCTGTAACATAGGTATATGTAGTATGTGAAGTAGAGTATCTGTAACATAGGTATCTGTAGTTTGTGAAGTAGAGTATATGTAATATAGGTATCTGTAGTTTGTGAAGTAGAGTATCTGTAACATAGGTATCTGTAGTTTGTGGAGTAGAGTATCTGTAACATAGTTATATATAGTTTGTGAAGTAAAGAGTATCTGTAACATAGGTATCTGTAGTTTGTGAAGTAGAGTATATGTAACATAGGTATCTGTAGTTTGTGAAGTAGAGTATCTGTAACATAGGTATCTGTAGTTTGTGAAGTAGAGTATCTGTAACATAGGTATCTGTAGTTTGTGGAGTAGAGTATCTGTAACATAGGTATCTGTAGTTTGTGAAGTAGAGTATATGTAACATAGGTATCTGTTGTTTGTGAAGTAGAGTATCTGTAACATAGTATCTGTAGTTTGTGAAGTAGAGTACATGTAACATAGGTATTGTAGTTTGTGAAGTAGAGTATCTGTAACATAGGTATCTGTAGTTTGTGGAGTTGAGTATCTGTAACATAGGTATCTGTAGTTTGTGGAGTAGAGTATCTGTAACATAGGTATCTGTAGTTTGTGAAGTAGAGTATCTGTAACATAGGTATCTGTAATTTGTGAAGTAGAGTATCTGTAACATAGGTATCTGTAGTTTGTTGAGTAGAGTATATGTAACATAGGTATCTGTAGTTTGTGAAGTAGAGTATCTGTAACATAGGTATCTGTAGTTTGTGAAAAGAGTATATGTAACATAGGTATCTGTAGTTTGTGAAGTAGAGTATCTGTAACATAGGTATCTGTAGTTTGTGGAGTAGAGTATCTGTAACATAGGTATCTGTAGTTTAGGATTAGAGTATCTGTAAATAGGTATCTGTAGTTTGTGAAGTAGAGTATCTGTAACATAGGTATCTGTAGTATGTGAAGTAGAGTATCTGTAACATAGGTATATGTAGTTTGTGAAGTAGAGTATATGTAACATAGGTATCTGTAGTTTGTGATGTAGACTATCTGTAACATAGGTATCTGTAGTTTGTGAAGTAGAGTATCTGTAACATAGGTATCTGTAGTTTGTGGAGTAGAGTATCTGTAACATAGGTATCTGTAGTTTGTGAAGTAGAGTATATGTAACATAGGTCTGTAGTTTGTGAAGTAGAGTATCTGTAACATAGGTATCTGTAGTTTGTGAGTAGAGTATCTGTAACATAGGTATCTGTAGTTTGTGAAGTAGAGTATCTGTAACATAGGTATCTGTAGTTTGTGAAGTAGAGTATCTGTAACATAGGTATCTGTAGTTTGTGAAGTAGAGTATCTGTAACATAGGTATCTGTAGTTTGTGAAGTAGAGTATCTGTAACATAGTTATCTATAGTTTGTGAAGTAGAGTATCTGTAACATAGGTATCTGTAGTTTGTGACAAAGAGTATCTGTAACATAGGTATCTGTAGTTTGTGAAGTAGAGTATCTGTAACATAGGTATCTGTAGTTTGTGATTAGGTATCTGTAACATAGGTATCTGTAGTTTGTGAGTAGAGTATCTGTAACATAGGTATCTGTAGTTTTTGGAGTAGAGTATCTGTAACATAGGTATCTGTAGTTTGTGGTTAGAGTATCTGTAACATAGGTATCTGTAGTTTGTGAAGTAGAGTATCTGTAACATAGGTATCTGTAGTTTGTGAGTAGAGTATCTGTAACATAGGTATCTGTAGTTTGTGAAGTAGAGTATCTGTAACATAGGTATCTGTAGTTTGTGAAGTAGAGTATCTGTAACATAGGTATCTGTAGTTTGTGAAAATAGTATCTGTAACATATGTATCTGTAGTTTGAGGAGTAGAGTATCTGTAACATAGGTATCTGTAGTTTGTGAAGTAGAGTATCTGTAACATAGGTATCTGTAGTTTAGGATTAGAGTATCTGTAACATAGGTATCTGTAGTTTGTGAAGTAGAGTATCTGTAACATAGGTATCTGTAGTATTGAAGTAGAGTATCTGTAACATAGGTATCTGTAGTTTGTGAAATGGAGTATATGTAATATAGGTATCTGTAGTTTGTGAAGTAGAGTATCTGTAACATAGGTATCTGTAGTTTGTGAAGTAGAGTATCTGTAACATAGGTATCTGTAGTTTGTGGAGTAGAGTATCTGTAACATAGTTATATGTATAGTTTGTGAAGTAGAGTATCTGTAACATAGGTATCTGTAGTTTGTGAAGTAGAGTATCTGTAACATAGGTATCTGTAGTTTGTGAAGTAGAGTATCTGTAACATAGGTATCTGTAGTTTGTGAAGTAGAGTATCTGTAACATAGTATCTGTAGTTTGTGGAGTAGAGTATCTGTAACATAGGTATCTGTAGTTTGTGAAGTAGAGTATATGTAACATAGGTATCTGTAGTTTGTGAGTAGAGTATCTGTAACATAGGTATCTGTAGTTTGTGAAGTAGAGTACTGTAACATAGGTATCTGTAGTTTGTGAAGTAGAGTATCTGTAACATAGGTATCTGTAGTTTGTGGAGTAGAGTATCTGTAACATAGGTATCTGTAGTTTGTGGAGTAGAGTATCTGTAACATAGGTATCTGTAGTTTGTGAAGTAGAGTATCTGTAACATAGGTATATGTAATTTGTGAAGTAGAGTATCTGTAACATAGGTATCTGTAGTTTGTTGAGTAGAGTATCTGTAACATAGTATCTGTAGTTGTGAGTAAGTATCTGTAACATAGGTATCTGTAGTTTGTGAAGTAGAGTATCTGTAACATAGGTATCTGTAGTTTGTGAAGTAGAGTATCTGTAACATAGGTATCTGTAGTTTGTGAGTAGAGTATCTGTAACATAGGTATCTGTAGTTTGATTAGAATATCTGTAACATAGGTATCTGTAGTTTGTGAAGTAGAGTATCTGTAACATAGGTATCTGTAGTTTGTGAAGTAGAGTATCTGTAACATAGGTATCTGTAGTTTGTGAGTAGAGTATATGTAACATAGGTATCTGTAGTTTGTGATGTAGACTATCTGTAACATAGGTATCTGTAGTTTGTGATGTAGAGTATCTGTAACATAGGTATCTGTAGTTTGTGGAGTAGAGTATCTGTAACATAGGTATCTGTAGTTTGTGAAGTAGAGTATCTGTAACATAGGTCTGTAGTTTGTGAAGTAGAGTATCTGTAACATAGGTATCAGTAGTTTGTGAAGTAGAGTATCTGTAACATAGGTATCTGTAGTTTGTGAAGTAGAGTATCTGTAACATAGGTATCTGTAGTTTGTGAAGTAGAGTATCTGTAACATAGGTATCTGTAGTTTGTGAAGTAGAGTATCTGTAACATAGGTATCTGTAGTTTGTGAGTAGAGTATCTGTAACATAGTTATCTGTAGTTTGTGAAGTAGAGTATCTGTAACATAGTATCTGTAGTTTGTGAAAAGAGTATCTGTAACATAGGTATCTGTAGTTTGTGAAGTAGAGTATCTGTAACATAGGTATCTGTAGTTTGTGATTAGAGTATCTGTAACATAGGTATCTGTAGTTTGGGAGTAGAGTATCTGTAACATAGGTATCTGTAGTTTTTGGAGTAGAGTATCTGTAACATAGGTATCTGTAGTTTGTGGAGTAGAGTATCTGTAACATAGGTATCTGTAGTTTGTGAAGTAGAGTATCTGTAACATAGGTATCTGTAGTTTGTGAGTAGAGTATCTGTAACATAGGTATCTGTAGTTTGTGAAGTAGAGTATATGTAACATAGGTATCTGTAGTTTGTGAAGTAGAGTATCTGTAACATAGGTATCTGTAGTTTGTGAAAAATAGTATCTGTAACATAGTATCTGTAGTTTGAGGAGTAGAGTATCTGTAACATAGCTATATATAGTTTGTGAAGTAGAGTATCTGTAACATAGGTATCTGTAGTTTGTGAGTAGAGTATATGTAACATAGGTATCTGTAGTTTGTGAAGTAGAGTATCTGTAACATAGTTATATATAGTTTGTGAAGTAGAGTATCTGTAACATAGGTATCTGTAGTTTGTGAAAAAAGTATCTGTAACATAGGTATCTGTAGTTTGTGAAGTAGAGTATCTGTAACATAGGTATCTGTAGTTTGTGAGTAGAGTATCTGTAACATAGGTATCTGTAGTTTGTGAGTAGAGTATCTGTAACATAGGTATCTGTAGTTTTTGGAGTAGAGTATCTGTAACATAGTATCTGTATTTGTGGTGTAGATTATCTGTAACATAGGTATCTGTAGTTTGTGAAGTAGAGTATCTGTAACATAGGTATATGTAGTTTGTGAAGTAGAGTATCTGTAACATAGGTATCTGTAGTTTGTGAAAAAGAGTATCTGTAACATAGGTATCTGTAGTTTGTGAAGTAGAGTATCTGTAACATAGTATCTGTAGTTTGTGGTAGAGTATCTGTAACATAGGTATCTGTAGTTTTTGGAGTAGAGTATATGTAACATAGGTAGCTGTAGTTTGTGGTGTAGAGCATCTGTAACATAGGTATCTGTAGTTTGTGAAGTAGAGTATCTGTAACATAGGTATCTGTAGTTTGTGAAAATAGTATCTGTAACATAGGTATCGTATCTGTAACATAGGTATCTGTAGTTTGTGAAGTAGAGTATATGTAACATAGGTATCTGTTTTTTGTGAAGTAGAGTATCTGTAACATAGGTATCTGTAGTTTGTGAAGTAGAGTATCTGTAACATAGGTATCTGTAGTTTGTGGAGTAGATTATCTGTACATAGGTATCTGTAGTTTGTGAGTAGAGTATCTGTAACATAGGTATCTGTAGTTTGTGAAGTACTCTACTGTATTTGTAACATAGGTATCTGTAATTGTGGAGTAGAGTATCTGTAACATAGTTATATATAGTTTGTGAAGTAGAGTATCTGTAACATAGTTATCTGTAGTTTGTGAGTAGAGTATATGTAACATAGGTATCTGTAGTTTTTGTGAGTAGAGTATCTGTAACATAGGTATCTGTAGTTTGTGAAGTAGAGTATCTGTAACATAGGTATCTGTAGTTTGTGAAGTAGAGTATCTGTAACATAGGTATCTGTAGTTTGTGAATTAGAGTATCTGTAACATAGGTATCTGTAGTTTGTGAGTAGAGTATCTGTAACATAGGTATCTGTAGTTTGTGAGTAGATTATTTGTAACATAGGTATCTGTAGTTTGTGGAGTAGAGTATCTGTAACATAGGTATCTGTAGTTTGTGAAGTAGAGTATCTGTAACATAGGTCTGTAGTTTGTGAAGTAGAGTATCTGTAACATGGTATCTGTAGTTTGTGAATAGAGTATCTGTAACATAGGTATCTGTAGTTTGTGAAGTAGAGTATCTGTAACATAGGTATCTGTAGTTTGTGAAGTAGAGTATCTGTAACATAGGTATCTGTAGTTTGTGAAGTAGAGTATCTGTAACATAGGTATCTGTAGTTTGTGAGTAGAGTATCTGTAACATAGTTATATATAGTTTGTGAAGTAGAGTATCTGTAACATAGGTATCTGTAGTTTGTGAAAAAGAGTATCTGTAACATAGGTATCTGTAGTTTTGAGTATAGGTATCTGTAACATAGGTATCTGTAGTTTGTGAATTAGAGTATCTGTAACATAGGTATCTGTAGTTTGTGAGTAGAGTATCTGTAACATAGGTATCTGTAGTTTTTGGAGTAGAGTATCTGTAACATAGGTATCTGTAGTTTGTGGTGTAGAGTATCTGTAACATAGGTATCTGTAGTTTGTGAAGTAGAGTATCTGTAACATAGGTATCTGTAGTTTGTGGAGTAGAGTATCTGTAACATAGGTATCTGTAGTTTGTGAAGTAGAGTATATATAACATAGGTATCTGTAGTTTGTGAAGTAGAGTATCTGTAACATAGGTATCTGTAGTTTGTGAAAAATAGTATCTGTAACATATGTATCTGTAGTTTGAGGAGTAGAGTATCTGTAACATAGGTATATATAGTTTGTGAAGTAGAGTATCTGTAACATAGGTATCTGTAGTTTGTGAAGTAGAGTATATGTAACATAGGTATCTGTAGTTTTGTGAAGTAGAGTATCTGTAACATAGGTATATATAGTTTTCTGAAGTAGAGTATCTGTAACATAGGTATCTGTAGTTTGTGATAAGAGTATCTGTAACATAGGTATCTGTAGTTTGTGAAGTAGAGTATCTGTAACATAGGTATCTGTAGTTTGTGAAGTAGAGTATCTGTAACATAGGTATCTGTAGTTTGTGAAGTAGAGTATCTGTAACATAGGTATCTGTAGTTTGTGGAGTAGAGTATCTGTAACATAGGTATCTGTAGTTTGTGGAGTAGAGTATCTGTAACATAGGTATCTGTAGTTTGTGAAGTAGAGTATCTGTAACATAGGTCTGTAGTTTGTGAAGTAGAGTATCTGTAACATAGGTATCTGTTTTGTGAATAAGAGTATCTGTAACATAGGTATCTGTAGTTTGTGAAGTAGAGTATCTGTAACATAGGTATCTGTAGTTTTTGGAGTAGAGTATCTGTAACATAGGTATCTGTAGTTTGTGAGTAGAGTATCTGTAACATAGGTATCTGTAGTTTGTGAAGTAGAGTATCTGTAACATAGTTATCTGTAGTTTGTGAAGTAGAGTATCTGTAACATAGGTATCTGTAGTTTGTGAAAAAGAGTATCTGTAACATAGGTATTGTAGTTGTGAAGTAGAGTATCTGTAACATAGGTATCTGTAGTTTGTGGAGTAGAGTATCTGTAACATAGGTATCTGTAGTTTTTAAGTAGAGTATCTGTAACATAGTATCTGTAGTTTGTGGGTAGAGTATCTGTAACATAGGTATCTGTAGTTTGTGAAGTAGAGTATCTGTAACATAGGTATCTGTAGTTTGTGGAGTAGAGTATCTGTAACATAGGTATCTGTAGTTTGTGAAGTAGAGTATCTGTAACATAGGTATCTGTAGTTTGTGAAGTAGAGTATCTGTAACATAGGTATCTGTAGTTTGTGAAAATAGTATCTGTAACATAGGTATCGTATCTGTAACATAGGTATCTGTAGTTTGTGAAGTAGAGTATATGTAACATAGGTATCTGTTTTTTGTGAAGTAGAGTATCTGTAACATAGGTATCTGTAGTTTGTGAATTAGAGTATCTGTAACATAGGTATCTGTAGTTTGTGGAGTAGAGTATCTGTAACATAGGTATCTGTAGTTTGTGAGTAGAGTATCTGTAACATAGGTATCTGTAGTTTGTGAAGTACTCTACTGTATTTGTAACATAGGTATCTGTAGTTTGTGGAGTAGAGTATCTGTAACATAGTTATCTGTAGTTTGTGAAGTAGAGTATCTGTAACATAGTTATGTAGTTTGTGAGTAGAGTATCTGTAACATAGGTATCTGTAGTTTGTGGAGTAGAGTATCTGTAACATAGTATCTGTAGTTTGTGAAGTAGAGTATCTGTAACATAGGTATCTGTAGTTTGTGAAGTAGAGTATCTGTAACATAGGTATCTGTAGTTTGTGAATTAGAGTATCTGTAACATAGGTATCTGTAGTTTGTTGAGTAGAGTATCTGTAACATAGGTATCTGTAGTTTGTGAGTAGATTATCTGTAACATAGGTATCTGTAGTTTGTGAAGTAGAGTATCTGTAACATAGGTATCTGTAGTTTGTGAAGTAGAGTATCTGTAACATAGGTATCTGTATTTTGTAAAGTAGAGTATCTGTAACATAGGTATCTGTAGTTTATGAAGTAGAGTATCTGTAACATAGGTATCTGTAGTTTGTGAAGTAGAGTATCTGTAACATAGGTATCTGTAGTTTAGAGTAGAGTATCTGTAACATAGGTATCTGTAGTTTGTGGAGTAGAGTATCTGTAACATAGGTATCTGTAGTTTGTGAAGTAGAGTATCTGTAACATAGGTATCTGTAGTTTGTGGAGTAGAGTATCTGTAACATAGGTATCTGTAGTTGTGGAGTAGAGTATCTGTAACATAGGTATCTGTAGTTTGTGAAGTAGAGTATCTGTAACATAGGTATCTGTAGTTTGTGAGTAGAGTATCTGTAACATAGGTATCTGTAGTTTGTGAAGTAGAGTATCTGTAACATAGGTATCTGTAGTTTGTGGAGTAGAGTATCTGTAACATAGGTATCTGTAGTTTTTGAGTAGAGTATCTGTAACATAGGTATCTGTAGTTTGTGAAGTAGAGTATCTGTAACATAGGTATCTGTAGTTTGTGAAGTAGAGTATCTGTAACATAGGTATCTGTAGTTTAGTAGTAGAGTATCTGTAACATAGGTATCTGTAGTTTAGGAGTAGAGTATCTGTAACATAGGTATCTGTAGTTTGTGAAGTAGAGTATCTGTAACATAGGTATCTGTAGTTTTTGGAGTAGAGTATCTGTAACATAGGTATCTGTAGTTTTGAAGTAGAGTATCTGTAACATAGGTATCTGTAGTTTGTGAAGTAGAGTATCTGTAACATAGGTATCTGTAGTTTGTAGTAGAGTATCTGTAACATAGGTATCTGTAGTTTGGAGTAGAGTATCTGTAACATAGGTATCTGTAGTTTGTGAGTAGATTATCTGTAACATAGGTATCTGTAGTTTGTGAAGTAGAGTATCTGTAACATAGGTATCTGTAGTTTTGAAGTAGAGTATCTGTAACAGGTATCTGTAGTTTGTGAAGTAGAGTATCTGTAACATAGGTATCTGTAGTTTGTGGAGTAGAGTATCTGTAACATAGGTATCTGTAGTTTGTGAAGTAGAGTATATGTAACATAGGTATCTGTAGTTTGTGAAGTAGAGTATCTGTAACATAGGTATCTGTAGTTTGTGAGTAGAGTATCTGTAACATAGGTATCTGTAGTTTGTGAAGTAGAGTATCTGTAACATAGGTATCTGTAGTTTGTGAAGTAGAGTATCTGTAACATAGGTATCTGTAGTTTGTGAATTAGAGTATCTGTAACATAGGTATCTGTAGTTTGTGGAGTAGAGTATCTGTAACATAGGTATCTGTAGTTTGTGGAGTAGATTATCTGTAACATAGGTATCTGTAGTTTGTGAAGTAGAGTATCTGTAACATAGGTATCTGTAGTTTGTGAAGTAGAGTATCTGTAACATAGGTATCTGTAGTTTAGTAGTAGAGTATCTGTAACATAGGTATCTGTAGTTTAGGAGTAGAGTATCTGTAACATAGGTATCTGTAGTTTGTGAATTAGAGTATCTGTAACATAGGTATCTGTAGTTTGTGGAGTAGAGTATCTGTAACATAGGTATCTGTAGTTTGTGAAGTAGAGTATCTGTAACATAGGTATCTGTAGTTTGTGAAGTAGAGTATCTGTAACATAGGTATCTGTAGTTTGTAGTAGAGTATCTGTAACATAGGTATCTGTAGTTTAGGAGTAGAGTATCTGTAACATAGGTATCTGTAGTTTGTGGAGTAGAGTATCTGTAACATAGGTATCTGTAGTTTGTGAGTAGAGTATCTGTAACATAGGTATCTGTAGTTTGTGAAGTAGAGTATCTGTAACAGGTATCGATATTTGTGAAGTAGAGTATCTGTAACATAGGTATCTGTAGTTTGTGGAGTAGAGTATCTGTAACATAGGTATCTGTAGTTTGTGAGTAGAGTATCTGTAACATAGGTATCTGTAGTTTGTGAAGTTGAGTATCTGTAACATAGGTATCTGTAGTTTGTGAAGTAGAGTATCTGTAACATAGGTATCTGTAGTTTGTGGGAGTAGAGTATCTGTAACATAGGTATCTGTAGTTTGTGAGTGGAGTATCTGTACATAGGTATCTGTAGTTTGTGAAGTAGAGTATCTGTAACATAGGTATCTGTAGTTTGTGAGTAGAGTATCTGTAACATAGGTATCTGTAGTTTGTGGAGTAGAGTATCTGTAACATAGGTATCTGTAGTTTGTGAAGTAGAGTATCTGTAACATAGGTATCTGTAGTTTGTGAAGTAGAGTATCTGTAACATAGGTATCTGTAGTTTGCGAGTAGAGTATCTGTAACATAGGTATCTGTAGTTTAGGAGTAGAGTATCTGTAACATAGGTATCTGTAGTTTGTGAAGTAGAGTATCTGTAACATAGGTATCTGTAGTTTGTGGAGTAGAGTATCTGTAACATAGGTATCTGTGTTTTAGGAGTAGAGTATCTGTAACATAGGTATCTGTAGTTTGTGGAGTAGAGTATCTGTAACATAGGTATCTGTAGTTTGTGAAGTAGAGTATCTGTAAATAGGTATCTGTAGTTTGTGAGTAGAGTATCTGTAACATAGGTATCTGTAGTTTGTGAAGTAGAGTATCTGTAACATAGGTATCTGTAGTTTGTGAAGTAGAGTATCTGTAACATAGGTATCTGTAGTTTGTGAAGTAGAGTATCTGTAACATAGGTATCTGTAGTTTGTGGAGTAGAGTATCTGTAACATAGGTATCTGTAGTTTGTGAGTAGAGTATCTGTAACATAGGTATCTGTAGTTTGTGAAGTAGAGTATCTGTAACATAGGTATCTGTAGTTTGTGAAAAGTATCTGTAACATAGGTATCGTATCTGTAACATAGGTATCTGTAGTTTGTGAAGTAGAGTATCTGTAACATAGGTATATGTTTTTTTGTGAAGTAGAGTATCTGTAACATAGGTATCTGTAGTTTGTGGATAGAGTATCTGTAACATAGGTATCTGTAGTTTGTGAGTAGAGTATCTGTAACATAGGTATCTGTAGTTTGTGAAGTAGAGTATCTGTAACATAGGTATCTGTAGTTTGTGAAGTACTCTACTGTATCTGTAACATAGGTATCTGTAGTTTGGAGTAGAGTATCTGTAACATAGTTATCTGTAGTTTGTGAAGTAGAGTATCTGTAACATAGGTATCTAGTTTGTGAAGTAGAGTATCTGTAACATAGGTATCTGTAGTTTGTGGAGTAGAGTATCTGTAACATAGGTATCTGTAGTTTGTGAAGTAGAGTATCTGTAACATAGGTATCTGTAGTTTGTGAAGTAGAGTATCTGTAACATAGGTATCTGTAGTTTGTGAAAAATAGTATCTGTAACATAGGTATCGTATCTGTAACATAGGTATCTGTAGTTTGTGAAGTAGAGTATCTGTAACATAGGTATATGTTTTTTTGTGAAGTAGAGTATCTGTAACATAGGTATCTGTAGTTTGTGAAGTAGAGTATCTGTAACATAGGTATCTGTAGTTTGTGGAGTAGAGTATCTGTAACATAGGTATCTGTAGTTTGTGGAGTAGAGTATCTGTAACATAGGTATCTATATTTGTGAAGTAGAGTATCTGTAACATAGGTATCTGTAGTTTGTGAAGTAGAGTATCTGTAACATAGGTATCTGTAGTTTGTGAAAAAGAGTATCTGTAACATAGGTATCTGTAGTTCTGTAACATAGGTATCTGTAGTTTGTGAAGTTAGTTATGTGTAACATAGGTATCTGTATTTGTGAAGTAGAGTATCTGTAACATAGGTATCTGTAGTTTGTGAAGTAGAGTATCTGTAACATAGGTATCTGTAGTTTGTGGGTAGAGTATCTGTAACATAGGTATCTGTAGTTTGTGAAGTAGAGTATCTGTAACATAGGTATCTGTAGTTTGTGAAGTAGAGTATCTGTAACATAGGTATCTGTAGTTGTGGAAGTAGAGTATCTGTAACATAGTTATCTGTAGTTTGTGGAGTAGAGTATCTGTAACATAGGTATCTGTATAGTTTGTGAAGTAGAGTATCTGTAACATAGGTATCTGTAGTTTGTGAAGTAGAGTATCTGTAACATAGGTATCTGTAGTTTGTGAAGTAGAGTATCTGTAACATAGGTATCTGTGGTTTAGGAGTAGAGTATCTGTAACATAGGTATCTGTAGTTTGTGGAGTAGAGTATCTGTAACATAGGTATCTGTAGTTTGTGAAGTAGAGATCTGTAATATAGTATCTGTAGTTTGTGAAGTAGAGTATCTGTAACATAGGTATCTGTAGTTTGTGAAGTAGAGTATCTGTAACATAGGTATCTGTAGTTTGTGAGTAGAGTATCTGTAACATAGGTATCTGTAGTTTGTGAAGTAGAGTATCTGTAACATAGGTATCTGTAGTTTGTGAAGTAGAGTATCTGTAACATAGGTATCTGTAGTTTGTGAAGTAGAGTATCTGTAACATAGGTATCTGTAGTTTGTGAGTAGAGTATCTGTAACATAGTATCTGTAGTTTGTGGAGTAGAGTATCTGTAACATAGGTATCTGTAGTTTGTGAAGTAGAGTATCTGTAACATAGGTATCTGTAGTTTGTGAAGTAGAGTATCTGTAACATAGGTATCTGTAGTTTGTGAAGTAGTATCTGTAACATAGTTATGTCTGTAACATAGGTATCTGTAGTTTGTGAAGTAGAGTATCTGTAACATAGGTATCTGTATTTTGTGAAGTAGAGTATCTGTAACATAGGTATCTGTAGTTTGTGAAGTAGAGTATCTGTAACATAGGTATCTGTAGTTTGTGGAGTAGAGTATCTGTAACATAGGTATCTGTAGTTTGTGAAGTAGAGTATCTGTAACATAGGTATCTGTAGTTTGTGAGTACTCTACTGTATCTGTAACATAGGTATCTGTAGTTTGTGGAGTAGAGTATCTGTAACATAGTTATCTGTAGTTGTGAAGTAGAGTATCTGTAACATAGTTATCTGTAGTTTGTGAAGTAGAGTATCTGTAACATAGGTATCTGTAGTTTGTGAAGATAGAGTATCTGTAACATAGGTATCTGTAGTTTGTGAAGTAGAGTATCTGTAACATAGGTATCTGTAGTTTGTGAAGTAGAGTATCTGTAACATAGGTATCTGTAGTTTGTGAAAAATAGTATCTGTAACATAGGTATCGTATCTGTAACATAGGTATCTGTAGTTTGTGAAGTAGAGTATCTGTAACATAGGTATATGTTTTTTGTGAAGTAGAGTATCTGTAACATAGGTATCTGTAGTTTGTGAAGTAGAGTATCTGTAACATAGGTATCTGTAGTTTGTGAGTAGAGTATCTGTAACATAGGTATCTGTAGTTTGTGAGTAGAGTATCTGTAACATAGTTATATATAGTTTGTGAAGTAGAGTATCTGTAACATAGTATCTGTAGTTTTGTGAAGTAGAGTATCTGTAACATAGGTATCTGTAGTTTGTGGAGTAGAGTATCTGTAACATAGGTATCTGTAGTTTGTGAAGTAGAGTATCTGTAACATAGGTATCTGTAGTTTGTGAAGTAGAGTATCTGTAACATAGGTATCTGTAGTTTTGTGAAAAATAGTATCTGTAACATAGGTATCGTATCTGTAACATAGGTATCTGTAGTTTTTGAAGTAGAGTATCTGTAACATAGGTATCTGTATTTTGTGAAGTAGAGTATCTGTAACATAGGTATCTGTAGTTTGTGAGTAGAGTATCTGTAACATAGGTATCTGTAGTTTGTGGAGTAGAGTATCTGTAACATAGGTATCTGTAGTTTGTGAAGTAGAGTATCTGTAACATAGGTATCTGTAGTTTGTGAAGTAGACTGTATCTGTAACATAGGTATCTGTAGTTTGTGGAGTAGAGTATCTGTAACATAGGTATCTGTAGTTTGTGAGTAGAGTATCTGTAACATAGGTATCTGTAGTTTGTGAAGTAGAGTATCTGTAACATAGGTATCTGTAGTTTTGGAGTAGAGTATCTGTAACATAGGTATCTGTAGTTTGTGAAGTAGAGTATCTGTAACATAGGTATCTGTAGTTTGTGAGTAGAGTATCTGTAACATAGGTATCTGTAGTTTGTGAAGTAGAGTATCTGTAACATAGGTATCTGTAGTTTGTTGAGTAGAGTATCTGTAACATAGGTATCTGTAGTTTGTTGAGTAGAGTATCTGTAACATAGGTATCTGTAGTTTGTGAAGTAGAGTATCTGTAACATAGGTATCTGTAGTTTGTGAAGTAGAGTATCTGTAACATAGGTATCTGTATTTTGTAAGTAGAGTATCTGTAATAGATACTGTAGTTTAGATAGAGTATCTGTAACATAGGTATCTGTAGTTTGTGAAGTAGAGTATCTGTAACATAGGTATCTGTAGTTTAGGAGTAGAGTATCTGTAACATAGGTATCTGTAGTTTGTGGAGTAGAGTATCTGTAACATAGGTATCTGTAGTTTGTGAAGTAGAGTATCTGTAACATAGGTATCTGTAGTTTGTGAAGTAGAGTATCTGTAACATAGGTATCTGTAGTTTTTGTGGAGTAGAGTATCTGTAACATAGGTATCTGTAGTTTGTGAGTAGAGTATCTGTAACATAGGTATCTGTAGTTTGTGTAGTAGAGTATCTGTAACATAGGTATCTGTATTTGTGAATTAGAGTATCTGTAACATAGGTATCTGTAGTTGTGGAGTAGAGTATCTGTAACATAGGTATCTGTAGTTTGTGGAGTAGAGTATCTGTAACATAGGTATCTGTAGTTTGTGAAGTAGAGTATCTGTAACATAGGTATCTGTAGTTTGTGAAGTAGAGTATCTGTAACATAGGTATCTGTAGTTTAGTAGTAGAGTATCTGTAACATAGGTATCTGTAGTTTAGGAGTAGAGTATCTGTAACATAGGTATCTGTAGTTTGTGAAGTAGAGTATCTGTAACATAGGTATCTGTAGTTTGTGGAGTAGAGTATCTGTAACATAGGTATCTGTAGTTTGTGAAGTAGAGTATCTGTAACATAGGTATCTGTATTTTGTGAAGTAGAGTATCTGTAACATAGGTATCTGTAGTTTTGGTAGTAGAGTATCTGTAACATAGGTATCTGTAGTTTGGAGTAGAGTATCTGTAACATAGGTATCTGTAGTTTGTGGAGTAGAGTATCTGTAACATAGGTATCTGTAGTTTTTGAAGTAGAGTATCTGTAACATAGGTATCTGTAGTTTGTGAAGTAGAGTATCTGTAACAGGTATCTGTAGTTTGTGAAGTAGAGTATCTGTAACATAGGTATCTGTAGTTTGTGGTAGAGTATCTGTAACATAGGTATCTGTAGTTTGTGAGGAGTATATGTAACATAGGTATCTGTAGTTTTGTGAGTAGAGTATCTGTAACATAGGTATCTGTAGTTTGTGAAGTAGAGTATCTGTACATAGGTATCTGTAGTTTGTGAAGTAGAGTATCTGTAACATAGGTATCTGTAGTTTGTGAAGTAGAGTATCTGTAACATAGGTATCTGTAGTTTGTGAAGTAGAGTATCTGTAACATAGGTATCTGTAGTTTGTGGAGTAGAGTATCTGTAACATAGGTATCTGTAGTTTGTGGAGTAGAGTATCTGTAACATAGTATCTGTAGTTTGTGAAGTAGAGTATCTGTAACATAGGTATCTGTAGTTTGTGAGTAGAGTATCTGTAACATAGGTATCTGTAGTTTGGAGTAGAGTATCTGTAACATAGGTATCTGTAGTTTGTGAAGTAGAGTATCTGTAACATAGGTATCTGTAGTTTGTGGAGTAGAGTATCTGTAACATAGGTATCTGTAGTTTGTGAAGTAGAGTATCTGTAACATAGGTATCTGTATTTTGTGAAGTAGAGTATCTGTAACATAGGTATCTGTAGTTTAAGTAGAGTATCTGTAACATAGGTATCTGTAGTTTGTGAAGTAGAGTATCTGTAACATAGGTATCTGTAGTTTGTGAGTAGAGTATCTGTAACATAGGTATCTGTAGTTTGTGAAGTAGAGTATCTGTAACATAGGTATCTGTAGTTTGTGAAGTAGAGTATCTGTAACAGGTATCTGTAGTTTGTGAAGTAGAGTATCTGTAACATAGGTATCTGTAGTTTGTGGAGTAGAGTATCTGTAACATAGGTATCTGTAGTTTGTGAAGTAGAGTATCTGTAACATAGGTATCTGTAGTTTGTGAAGTTGTTTTTTTAAGTTATCTGTAACATAGGTATCTGTAGTTTGTGAGTAGAGTATCTGTAACATAGGTATCTGTAGTTTGTGGAGTAGAGTATCTGTAACATAGGTATCTGTAGTTTGTGGAGTAGAGTATCTGTAACATAGGTATCTGTAGTTTGTGAAGTAGAGTATCTGTAACATAGGTATCTGTAGTTGTGGTGTAGAGTATCTGTAACATAGGTATCTGTAGTTTGTGAGTAGAGTATCTGTAACATAGGTATCTGTAGTTTGTGAAGTAGAGTATCTGTAACATAGGTATCTGTAATTTGTGAAGTAGAGTATCTGTAACATAGGTATCTGTAGTTTGTGAGTAGAGTATCTGTAACATAGGTATCTGTAGTTTAGAGTAGAGTATCTGTAACATAGGTATCTGTAGTTTGTGAGTAGAGTATCTGTAACATAGGTATCTGTAGTTTGTGGTAGAGTATCTGTAACATAGGTATCTGTAGTTTGGAGTAGAGTATCTGTAACATAGGTATCTGTAGTTTGTGGAGTAGAGTATCTGTAACATAGGTATCTGTAGTTTGTGAAGTAGAGTATCTGTACATAGGTATCTGTAGTTTGTGAAGTAGAGTATCTGTAACAGGTATCTGTAGTTTGTGAAGTAGAGTATCTGTAACATAGGTATCTGTAGTTTGTGGAGTAGAGTATCTGTAACATAGGTATCTGTAGTTTGTGAGTAGAGTATCTGTAACATAGGTATCTGTAGTTTGTGAAGTAGAGTATCTGTAACATAGGTATCTGTAGTTTGTGGAGTAGAGTATCTGTAACATAGGTATCTGTAGTTTGTGAAGTAGAGTATCTGTAACATAGGTATCTGTAGTTTGTGAGTAGAGTATCTGTAACATAGGTATCTGTAGTTTGTGAGTAGTATCTGTAACATAGGTATCTGTAGTTTGTGAGTAGAGTATCTGTAACATAGGTATCTGTAGTTTGTGGAGTAGAGTATCTGTAACATAGGTATCTGTAGTTTGTGAAGTAGAGTATCTGTAACATAGGTATCTGTAGTTTGTAGTAGAGTATCTGTAACATAGGTATCTGTAGTTTGTGAGTAGAGTATCTGTAACATAGGTATCTGTAGTTTGTGAAGTAGAGTATCTGTAACATAGGTATCTGTAGTTTGTGGAGTAGAGTATCTGTAACATAGGTATCTGTAGTTTGTGAAGTAGAGTATCTGTAACATAGGTATCTGTAGTTTGTGAAGTAGAGTATCTGTAACATAGGTATCTGTAGTTTGTAGGTAGAGTATCTGTAACATAGGTATCTGTAGTTTGGAGTAGAGTATATGTAACATAGGTATCTGTAGTTTGTGGAGTAGAGTATCTGTAACATAGGTATCTGTAGTTTGTGAAGTAGAGTATCTGTAACATAGGTATCTGTAGTTTGTGAAGTAGAGTATCTGTAACATAGGTATCTGTAGTTTTTGAAGTAGAGTATCTGTAACATAGGTATCTGTAGTTTGTGAAGTAGAGTATCTGTAACATAGGTATCTGTAGTTTGTGAAGTAGAGTATCTGTAACATAGGTATCTGTAGTTTGTGAGTAGAGTATCTGTAACATAGGTATCTGTAGTTTGTGAGTAGAGTATCTGTAACATAGGTATCTGTAGTTTGTGAAGTAGAGTATCTGTAACATAGGTATCTGTAGTTTGTGGAGTAGAGTATCTGTAACATAGGTATCTGTAGTTGTGAAGTAGAGTATCTGTAACATAGGTATCTGTAGTTTGTGAGTAGAGTATCTGTAACATAGGTATCTGTAGTTTGTGAGTAGAGTATCTGTAACATAGGTATCTGTAGTTTGTGAAGTAGAGTATCTGTAACATAGGTATCTGTAGTTTGTGAGTAGAGTATCTGTAACATAGGTATCTGTAGTTTGGAGTAGAGTATCTGTAACATAGGTATCTGTAGTTTGTGGTAGAGTATCTGTAACATAGGTATCTGTAGTTTGTGAAGTAGAGTATCTGTAACATAGGTATCTGTAGTTTGTGAAGTAGAGTATCTGTAACATAGGTATCTGTAGTTTGTGAGTAGAGTATCTGTAACATAGGTATCTGTAGTTTGTGGAGTAGAGTATCTGTAACATAGGTATATGTAGTTTGTGAAGTAGAGTATCTGTAACATAGGTATCTGTAGTTTGTGAAGTAGAGTATCTGTAACATAGGTATCTGTAGTTTGTGAGTAGAGTATCTGTAACATAGGTATCTGTAGTTTGTGAAGTAGAGTATCTGTAACATAGGTATCTGTAGTTTGTGGAGTAGAGTATCTGTAACATAGGTATCTGTAGTTTGTGAAGTAGAGTATCTGTAACATAGGTATCTGTAGTTTGTGAAGTAGAGTATCTGTAACATAGGTATCTGTAGTTTGTGAGTAGAGTATCTGTAACATAGGTATCTGTAGTTTGTGAAGTAGAGTATCTGTAACATAGGTATCTGTAGTTTGTGGAGTAGAGTATCTGTAACATAGGTATCTGTAGTTTGTAGTAGAGTATCTGTAACATAGGTATCTGTAGTTTGGAGTAGAGTATCTGTAACATAGGTATCTGTAGTTTGTGAAGTAGAGTATCTGTAACATAGGTATCTGTAGTTTGTGGAGTAGAGTATCTGTAACATAGGTATCTGTAGTTTTGTGAGTAGAGTATCTGTAACATAGGTATCTGTAGTTTGTGAAGTAGAGTATCTGTAACATAGGTATCTGTAGTTTGTGGAGTAGAGTATCTGTAACATAGGTATCTATAGTTTGTGAGTAGAGTATCTGTAACATAGGTATCTGTAGTTTGTGAAGTAGAGTATCTGTAACATAGGTATCTGTTTTTGTGAAGTAGAGTATCTGTAACATAGGTATCTGTAGTTTGTGGAGTAGAGTATCTGTAACATAGGTATCTGTAGTTTGTGAAGTAGAGTATCTGTAACATAGGTATCTGTAGTTTGTGAAGTAGAGTATCTGTAACATAGGTATCTGTAGTTTGTGAAGTAGAGTATCTGTAACATAGGTATCTGTAGTTTGTGAGTAGAGTATCTGTAACAGGTATCTGTAGTTTGTGAAGTAGAGTATCTGTAACATAGGTATCTGTAGTTTTGTGGTAGAGTATCTGTAACATAGGTATCTATAGTTTGTGAAGTAGAGTATCTGTAACATAGGTATCTGTAGTTTGTGAGTAGAGTATCTGTAACATAGGTATCTGTAGTTTGTGAAGTAGAGTATCTGTAACATAGGTATCTGTAGTTTGTGAGTAGAGTATCTGTAACATAGGTATCTGTAGTTTTGAGTAGAGTATCTGTAACATAGGTATCTGTAGTTTGTGAAGTAGAGTATCTGTAACATAGGTATCTGTAGTTTGTGAAGTAGAGTATCTGTAACATAGGTATCTGTAGTTTGTGAGTAGAGTATCTGTAACATAGGTATCTGTAGTTTGTGAAGTAGAGTATCTGTAACATAGGTATCTGTAGTTTGTGAAGTAGAGTATCTGTAACATAGGTATCTGTAGTTTGTGAGTAGAGTATCTGTAACATAGGTATCTGTAGTTTGTGAGTAGAGTATCTGTAACATAGGTATCTGTAGTTTGTGAAGTAGAGTATCTGTAACATAGGTATCTGTAGTTTGTGAAGTAGAGTATCTGTAACATAGGTATCTGTAGTTTTTAGGAGTAGAGTATCTGTAACATAGGTATCTGTAGTTTGTGAGTAGAGTATCTGTAACATAGGTATCTGTAGTTTGTGAGTAGAGTATCTGTAACATAGGTATCTGTAGTTTGTGTAGTTTTTGGAGTAGAGTATCTGTAACATAGGTATCTGTAGTTTGTGAAGTAGAGTATCTGTAACATAGGTATCTGTAGTTTGTGAAGTAGAGTATCTGTAACATAGGTATCTGTAAGTTTGTGAAGTAGAGTATCTGTAACATAGGTATCTGTAGTTTGTGAAGTAGAGTATCTGTAACATAGGTATCTGTAGTTTGTGAAGTAGAGTATCTGTAACAGGTATCTGTAGTTTGTGAAGTAGAGTATCTGTAACATAGGTATCTGTAGTTTGTGAAGTAGAGTATCTGTAACATAGGTATCTGTAGTTTGTGAGTAGAGTATCTGTAACATAGTATCTGTAGTTTGTGAGTAGAGTATCTGTAACATAGGTATCTGTAGTTTGTGAGTAGAGTATCTGTAACATAGGTATCTGTAGTTTGTGAAGTAGAGTATCTGTAACATAGGTATCTGTAGTTTGTGAAGTAGAGTATCTGTAACATAGGTATCTGTAGTTTGTGAAGTAGAGTATCTGTAACATAGGTATCTGTAGTTTGTGAAGTAGAGTATCTGTAACATAGGTATCTGTAGTTTGTGAGTAGAGTATCTGTAACATAGGTATCTGTAGTTTGGAGTAGAGTATCTGTAACATAGTATCTGTAGTTTGTGAAGTAGAGTATCTGTAACATAGGTATCTGTAGTTTGTGAAGTAGAGTATCTGTAACATAGGTATCTGTAGTTTGGAGTAGAGTATCTGTAACATAGGTATCTGTAGTTTGTGAAGTAGAGTATCTGTAACATAGGTATCTGTAGTTTGTGAAGTAGAGTATCTGTAACATAGGTATCTGTAGTTTGTGAAGTAGAGTATCTGTAACATAGGTATCTGTAGTTTGTGAAGTAGAGTATCTGTAACATAGGTATCTGTAGTTTGTGAAGTAGAGTATCTGTAACATAGTATCTGTAGTTTGTGAAGTAGAGTATCTGTAACATAGGTATCTGTAGTTTGTGAAGTAGAGTATCTGTAACATAGGTATCTGTAGTTTGTGAAGTAGAGTATCTGTAACATAGGTATCTGTAGTTTGTGAAGTAGAGTATCTGTAACATAGGTATCTGTAGTTTGTGGAGTAGAGTATCTGTAACATAGGTATCTGTAGTTTTTGTGAAGTAGAGTATCTGTAACATAGGTATCTGTAGTTTGTGAAGTAGAGTATCTGTAACATAGGTATCTGTAGTTTGTGGAGTAGAGTATCTGTAACATAGGTATCTGTAGTTTGTGAAGTAGAGTATCTGTAACATAGGTATCTGTAGTTTGTGAAGTAGAGTATCTGTAACATAGGTATCTGTAGTTTGTGAGTAGAGTATCTGTAACATAGGTATCTGTAGTTTGTGAAGTAGAGTATCTGTAACATAGGTATCTGTAGTTTGTGAAGTAGAGTATCTGTAACATAGGTATCTGTAGTTTGTGGAGTAGAGTATCTGTAACATAGGTATCTGTAGTTTGTGAAGTAGAGTATCTGTAACATAGGTATCTGTAGTTTGTGAAGTAGAGTATCTGTAACATAGGTATCTGTAGTTTGTGAAGTAGAGTATCTGTAACATAGGTATCTGTAGTTTGTGAAGTAGAGTATCTGTAACATAGGTATCTGTAGTTTGTGAGTAGAGTATCTGTAACATAGGTATCTGTAGTTTGTGAAGTAGAGTATCTGTAACATAGGTATCTGTAGTTTGTGAAGTAGAGTATCTGTAACATAGGTATCTGTAGTTTGTGAGTAGAGTATCTGTAACATAGGTATCTGTAGTTTGTGAAGTAGAGTATCTGTAACATAGGTATCTGTAGTTTGTGGAGTAGAGTATCTGTAACATAGGTATCTGTAGTTTGTGAAGTAGAGTATCTGTAACATAGGTATCTGTAGTTTGTGAAGTAGAGTATCTGTAACATAGGTATCTGTAGTTTGTGAGTAGAGTATCTGTAACATAGGTATCTGTAGTTTGTGGATAGAGTATCTGTAACATAGGTATCTGTAGTTTTGAAGTAGAGTATCTGTAACATAGGTATCTGTAGTTTGTGGAGTAGAGTATCTGTAACATAGGTATCTGTAGTTTGTGAAGTAGAGTATCTGTAACATAGGTATCTGTAGTTTGTGAGTTAGTAAATCTGTAACATAGGTATCTGTAGTTTGTGGAGTAGAGTATCTGTAACATAGGTATCTGTAGTTTGTGGAGTAGAGTATCTGTAACATAGGTATCTGTAGTTTGTGAAGTAGAGTATCTGTAACATAGGTATCTGTAGTTTGTGAAGTAGAGTATCTGTAACATAGGTATCTGTAGTTTGTGGAGTAGAGTATCTGTAACATAGGTATCTGTAGTTTGTGAAGTAGAGTATCTGTAACATAGGTATCTGTAGTTTGTGAAGTAGAGTATCTGTAACATAGGTATCTGTAGTTTGTGAGTAGAGTATCTGTAACATAGGTATCTGTAGTTTGTGAAGTAGAGTATCTGTAACAGGTATCTGTAGTTTGTGAAGTAGAGTATCTGTAACATAGGTATCTGTAGTTTGTGGAGTAGAGTATCTGTAACATAGGTATCTGTAGTTTGTGAAGTAGAGTATCTGTAACATAGGTATCTGTAGTTTGTGAAGTAGAGTATCTGTAACATAGGTATCTGTAGTTTGTGAAGTAGAGTATCTGTAACATAGGTATCTGTAGTTTGTGAGTAGAGTATATGTAACATAGGTATCTGTAGTTTGTGAGTAGAGTATCTGTAACATAGGTATCTGTAGTTTGTGAAGTAGAGTATCTGTAACATAGGTATCTGTAGTTTGTGGAGTAGAGTATCTGTAACATAGGTATCTGTAGTTTGTGAGTAGAGTATCTGTAACATAGGTATCTGTAGTTTGTGAAGTAGAGTATCTGTAACATAGGTATCTGTAGTTTGTGAAGTAGAGTATCTGTAACATAGGTATCTGTAGTTTGTGAGTAGAGTATCTGTAACATAGGTATCTGTAGTTTGTGAGTAGAGTATCTGTAACATAGGTATCTGTAGTTTGTGAAGTAGAGTATCTGTAACATAGGTATCTGTAGTTTGTGGAGTAGAGTATCTGTAACATAGGTATCTGTAGTTTGTGGAGTAGAGTATCTGTAACATAGGTATCTGTAGTTTGTGAGTAGAGTATCTGTAACATAGGTATCTGTAGTTTGTGAAGTAGAGTATCTGTAACATAGGTATCTGTAGTTTTTGTGAAGCTGTAGTTTTTGGAGTAGAGTATCTGTAACATAGGTATCTGTAGTTTGTGAAGTAGAGTATCTGTAACATAGGTATCTGTAGTTTGTGAAGTAGAGTATCTGTAACATAGGTATCTGTAGTTTGTGAAGTAGAGTATCTGTAACATAGGTATCTGTAGTTTGTGAAGTAGAGTATCTGTAACATAGGTATCTGTAGTTTGTGAAGTAGAGTATCTGTAACATAGGTATCTGTAGTTTGTGAGTAGAGTATCTGTAACATAGGTATCTGTAGTTTGTGAAGTAGAGTATCTGTAACATAGGTATCTGTAGTTTGTGAGTAGAGTATCTGTAACATAGGTATCTGTAGTTTGTGAGTAGAGTATCTGTAACATAGGTATCTGTAGTTTGTGAAGTAGAGTATCTGTAACATAGGTATCTGTAGTTTGTGGAGTAGAGTATCTGTAACATAGGTATCTGTAGTTTGTGAGTAGTATAGTATCTGTAACATAGGTATCTGTAGTTTGGAGTAGAGTATCTGTAACATAGGTATCTGTAGTTTGGAAGTAGAGTATCTGTAACATAGGTATCTGTAGTTTGTGAGTAGAGTATCTGTAACATAGGTATCTGTAGTTTGTGAGTAGAGTATCTGTAACATAGGTATCTGTAGTTTGTGAAGTAGAGTATCTGTAACATAGGTATCTGTAGTTTGTGAAGTAGAGTATCTGTAACATAGGTATCTGTAGTTTGTGAAGTAGAGTATCTGTAACATAGGTATCTGTAGTTTGTGAGTAGAGTATCTGTAACATAGGTATCTGTAGTTTGTGAAGTAGAGTATCTGTAACATAGGTATCTGTAGTTTGTGAAGTAGAGTATCTGTAACATAGGTATCTGTAGTTTGTGAAGTAGAGTATCTGTAACATAGGTATCTGTAGTTTGTGGAGTAGAGTATCTGTAACATAGGTATCTGTAGTTTGTGGAGTAGAGTATCTGTAACATAGGTATCTGTAGTTTGTGAAGTAGAGTATCTGTAACATAGGTATCTGTAGTTTGTGAAGTAGAGTATCTGTAACATAGGTATCTGTAGTTTGTGGAGTAGAGTATCTGTAACATAGGTATCTGTAGTTTGTGAAGTAGAGTATCTGTAACATAGGTATCTGTAGTTTGTGAAGTAGAGTATCTGTAACATAGGTATCTGTAGTTTTGTGAAGTAGAGTATCTGTAACATAGGTATCTGTAGTTTGTTGAGTAGAGTATCTGTAACATAGGTATCTGTAGTTTGTGAAGTAGAGTATCTGTAACATAGGTATCTGTAGTTTGTGAAGTAGAGTATCTGTAACATAGGTATCTGTAGTTTGTGAAGTAGAGTATCTGTAACATAGGTATCTGTAGTTTGTGAGTAGAGTATCTGTAACATAGGTATCTGTAATTTGGAGTAGAGTATCTGTAACATAGGTATCTGTAGTTTGTGAAGTAGAGTATCTGTAACATAGGTATCTGTAGTTTGTGAAGTAGAGTATCTGTAACATATGTATCTGTATTTTGTGAAGTAGAGTATCTGTAACATAGGTATCTGTAGTTTGTGATGTAGAGTATCTGTAACATAGGTATCTGTAGTTTGTGAAGTAGAGTATCTGTAACATAGGTATCTGTAGTTTGTGGAGTAGAGTATCTGTAACATAGGTATCTGTAGTTTGTGAAGTAGAGTATCTGTAACATAGGTATCTGTAGTTTGTGAAGTAGAGTATCTGTAACATAGGTATCTGTAGTTTGTGAAGTAGAGTATCTGTAACATAGGTATCTGTAGTTTGTGAAGTAGAGTATCTGTAACATAGGTATCTGTAGTTTGTGAAGTAGAGTATCTGTAACATAGGTATCTGTAGTTTGTGAAGTAGAGTATCTGTAACATAGGTATCTGTAGTTTTGGAGTAGAGTATCTGTAACATAGGTTTCTGTAGTTTGTGAGTAGAGTATCTGTAACATAGGTATCTGTAGTTTGTGGAGTAGAGTATCTGTAACATAGGTATCTGTAGTTTGTGAAGTAGAGTATCTGTAACATAGGTATCTGTAGTTTGTGGAATAGAGTATCTGTAACATAGGTATCTGTAGTTTGTGAAGTAGAGTATCTGTAACATAGGTATCTGTAGTTTGTGAAGTAGAGTATCTGTAACATAGGTATCTGTAGTTTTGAATTAGAGTATCTGTAACATATGTATCTGTAGTTTGTGGAGTAGAGTATCTGTAACATAGGTATCTGTAGTTTGTGGAGTAGAGTATCTGTAACATAGGTATCTGTAGTTTGTGAAGTAGAGTATCTGTAACATAGGTATCTGTAGTTTGTGAAGTAGAGTATCTGTAACATAGGTATCTGTAGTTTAGGAGTAGAGTATCTGTAACATAGGTATCTGTAGTTTAGGAGTAGAGTATCTGTAACATAGGTATCTGTAGTTTGTGAAGTAGAGTATCTGTAACATAGGTATCTGTAGTTTGTGGAGTAGAGTATCTGTAACATAGGTATCTGTAGTTTGTGAAGTAGAGTATCTGTAACATAGGTATCTGTAGTTTTGGAGTAGAGTATCTGTAACATAGGTATCTGTAGTTTGTGAAGTAGAGTATCTGTAACATAGGTATCTGTAGTTTGTAAAGTAGAGTATCTGTAACATAGGTATCTGTAATTTATGAGTAGAGTATCTGTAACATAGGTATCTGTAGTTTGTGGAGTAGAGTATCTGTAACATAGGTATCTGTAGTTTGGAGTAGAGTATCTGTAACATAGGTATCTGTAGTTTGTGAAGTAGAGTATCTGTAACATAGGTATCTGTAGTTTGTGTAGTAGAGTATCTGTAACATAGGTATCTGTAGTTTGTGGAGTAGAGTATCTGTAACATAGGTATCTGTAGTTTGTTGAAGTAGAGTATCTGTAACATAGGTATCTGTAGTTTGTGAATTAGAGTATCTGTAACATAGGTATCTGTAGTTTGTGGAGTAGAGTATCTGTAACATAGGTATCTGTAGTTTGTGAAGTACTCTACTGTATCTGTAACATAGGTATCTGTAGTTTGTGAGTAGAGTATCTGTAACATATGTATCTGTAGTTTGTGAGTAGAGTATCTGTAACATAGGTATCTGTAGTTTGTGAAGTAGAGTATCTGTAACATAGGTATCTGTAGTTTGTGAAGTAGAGTATCTGTAACATAGGTATCTGTAGTTTGTGAAGTAGAGTATCTGTAACATAGGTATCTGTAGTTTGTGAAGTAGAGTATCTGTAACATAGGTATCTGTAGTTTGTGGAGTAGAGTATCTCTGCAACATATATCTGTAGTTTGTGAAGTAGAGTATATGTAACATAGGTATCTGTAGTTTGTGAAGTAGAGTATCTGTAACAGGTATCGTAGTTTGTGAAGTAGAGTATCTGTAACATAGGTATCTGTAGTTTGTGAGTAGAGTATCTGTAACATAGGTATCTGTAGTTTGGAGTAGAGTATCTGTAACATAGGTATCTGTAGTTTGTGAAGTAGAGTATCTGTAACATAGGCATCTGTAGTTTGTGAAGTAGAGTATATGTAACATAGGTATCTGTAGTTTGTTGAGTAGAGTATATCTGTAACATAGGTATCTGTAGTTTGTGAAGTAGAGTATCTGTAACATAGGTATCTGTAGTTTGTGAAAAGAGTATCTGTAACATAGGTATCTGTAGTTTGTGAAGTAGACTATCTGTAACATAGGTATCTGTAGTTTGTGAGTAGAGTATCTGTAACATAGGTATCTGTATTTAGGAGTAGAGTATCTGTAACATAGGTATCTGTAGTTTGTGAAGTAGAGTATCTGTAACATAGGTATCTGTAGTATGTGAAGTAGAGTATCTGTAACATAGGTATCTGTATTTTGTGAAGTAGAGTATCTGTAACATAGGTATCTGTAGTTTGTGATGTAGACTATCTGTAACATAGGTATCTGTAGTTTGTGAAGTAGAGTATCTGTAACATAGGTATCTGTAGTTTGTGGAGTAGAGTATCTGTAACATAGGTATCTGTAGTTTGTGAAGTAGAGTATCTGTAACATAGGTATCTGTAGTTTGTGAAGTAGAGTATCTGTAACATAGGTATCTGTAGTTTGTGAAGTAGAGTATCTGTAACATAGGTATCTGTAGTTTGGAGTAGAGTATCTGTAACATAGGTATCTGTAGTTTGTGAAGTAGAGTATCTGTAACATAGGTATCTGTAGTTTGTGAATTAGAGTATCTGTAACATATGTATCTGTAGTTTGTGGAGTAGAGTATCTGTAACATAGGTATCTGTAGTTTGTGGAGTAGAGTATCTGTAACATAGGTATCTGTAGTTTGTGAAGTAGAGTATCTGTAACATAGGTATCTGTAGTTTGTGAAGTACTCTACTGTATCTGTAACATAGGTATCTGTAGTTTAGGAGTAGAGTATCTGTAACATAGGTATCTGTAGTTTGGAAGTAGAGTATCTGTAACATAGGTATCTGTAGTTTGTGAAGTAGAGTATCTGTAACATAGGTATCTGTAGTTTGTGGAGTAGAGTATCTGTAACATATGTATCTGTAGTTTGTGAAGTAGAGTATCTGTAACATAGGTATCTGTAGTTTTTGGAGTAGAGTATCTGTAACATAGGTATCTGTAGTTTGTGAAGTAGAGTATCTGTAACATAGGTATCTGTAGTTTGTAAAGTAGAGTATCTGTAACATAGGTATCTGTAATTTATGAAGTAGAGTATCTGTAACATAGGTATCTGTAGTTTGTGGAGTAGAGTATCTGTAAAATAGGTATCTGTAGTTTTAAGTAGAGTATCTGTAACATAGGTATCTGTAGTTTGTGAAGTAGAGTATCTGTAACATAGGTATCTGTAGTTTGTGTAGTAGAGTATCTGTAACATAGGTATCTGTAGTTTGTGGAGTAGAGTATCTGTAACATAGGTATCTGTAGTTTGTGAAGTAGACTGTATCTGTAACATAGGTATCTGTAGTTTGGAGTAGAGTATCTGTAACATAGGTATCTGTAGTTTGTGAGTAGAGTATCTGTAACATAGGTATCTGTAGTTTGTGAAGTAGAGTATCTGTAACATAGGTATCTGTAGTTTGTGTGTAGAGTATCTGTAACATAGGTATCTGTAGTTTGTGAAGTAGAGTATCTGTAACATAGGTATCTGTAGTTTGTGGAGTAGAGTATCTGTAACATAGGTATCTGTAGTTTGTGAAGTACTCTAGTATCTGTAACATAGGTATCTGTAGTTTAGGAGTAGAGTATCTGTAACATAGGTATCTGTAGTTTGTGGAGTAGAGTATCTCTGCAACATAGGTATCTGTAGTTTGTGGAGTAGAGTATCTGTAACATAGGTATCTGTAGTTTGTGAAGTAGAGTATCTGTAACAGGTATCTGTATTTTGTGAAGTAGAGTATCTGTAACATAGGTATCTGTAGTTTGTGGAGTAGAGTATCTGTAACATAGGTATCTGTAGTTTAGGAGTAGAGTATCTGTAACATAGGTATCTGTAGTTTGTGAAGTAGAGTATCTGTAACATAGGTATCTGTAGTTTGTGAAGTAGAGTATATGTAACATAGGTATCTGTAGTTTGTTGAGTAGAGTATCTGTAACATAGGTATCTGTAGTTTGTGAAGTAGAGTATCTGTAACATAGGTATCTGTAGTTTGTGAAAAGAGTATCTGTAACATAGGTATCTGTAGTTTGTGAAGTAGAGTATCTGTAACATAGGTATCTGTAGTTTGTGGAGTAGAGTATCTGTAACATAGGTATCTGTAGTTTAGGAGTAGAGTATCTGTAACATAGGTATCTGTAGTTTGTGAAGTAGAGTATCTGTAACATAGGTATCTGTAGTTTGTGAAGTAGAGTATCTGTAACATAGGTATGTATTTTGTGAAGTAGAGTATCTGTAACATAGGTATCTGTAGTTTGTGAGTAGAGTATCTGTAACATAGGTATCTGTAGTTTGTGAAGTAGAGTATCTGTAACATAGGTATCTGTAGTTTGTGAGTAGAGTATCTGTAACATAGGTATCTGTAGTTTGTGAAGTAGAGTATCTGTAACATAGGTATCTGTAGTTTGTGAAGTAGAGTATCTGTAACATAGGTATCTGTAGTTTGTGAGTAGAGTATCTGTAACATAGGTATCTGTAGTTTGTGAAGTAGAGTATCTGTAACATAGGTATCTGTAGTTTGTGAAGTAGAGTATCTGTAACATAGGTATCTGTAGTTTGTGAAGTAGAGTATCTGTAACATAGGTATCTGTAGTTTGGAGTAGAGTATCTGTAACATAGGTATCTGTAGTTTGTGAAGTAGAGTATCTGTAACATAGGTATCTGTAGTTTGTGGAGTAGAGTATCTGTAACATAGGTATCTGTATTTTGTGAAGTAGAGTATCTGTAACATAGGTATCTGTAGTTTGTGGAGTAGAGTATCTGTAACATAGGTATCTGTAGTTTGTGAAGTAGAGTATCTGTAACATAGGTATCTGTAGTTTGTGAAGTAGAGTATCTGTAACATAGGTATCTGTAGTTTGTGAATTAGAGTATCTGTAACATAGGTATCTGTAGTTTGTGGAGTAGAGTATCTGTAACATAGGTATCTGTAGTTTGTGAGTAGATTATCTGTAACATAGGTATCTGTAGTTTGTGAAGTAGAGTATCTGTAACATAGGTATCTGTAGTTTGTGAAGTAGAGTATCTGTAACATAGGTATCTGTAGTTTAGGAGTAGTGTATCTGTAACATATGTATCTGTAGTTTAGGAGTAGAGTATCTGTAACATAGGTATCTGTAGTTTGTGAAGTAGAGTATCTGTAACATAGGTATCTGTAGTTTGTGGAGTAGAGTATCTGTAACATAGGTATCTGTAGTTTGTGAGTAGAGTATCTGTAACATAGGTATCTGTAGTTTGTGGAGTAGAGTATCTGTAACATAGGTATCTGTAGTTTGTGAGTAGAGTATCTGTAACATAGGTATCTGTAGTTTGTAAGTAGAGTATCTGTAACATAGGTATCTGTAGTTTGTGAAGTAGAGTATCTGTAACATAGGTATCTGTAGTTTGTGAAGTAGAGTATCTGTAACATAGGTATCTGTAGTTTAGGAGTAGAGTATCTGTAACATAGGTATCTGTAGTTTGTGAAGTAGAGTATCTGTAACATAGGTATCTGTAGTTTGTGAAGTAGAGTATCTGTAACATAGGTATCTGTAGTTTGTGGAGTAGAGTATCTGTAACATAGGTATCTGTAGTTTGTGAGTAGAGTATCTGTAACATAGGTATCTGTAGTTTGTGAAGTAGAGTATCTGTAACATAGGTATCTGTAGTTTGTGAAGTAGAGTATCTGTAACATAGGTATCTGTAGTTTGTGAAGTAGAGTATCTGTAACATAGGTATCTGTAGTTTGTGGAGTAGAGTATCTGTAACATAGGTATCTGTAGTTTGTGGAGTAGAGTATCTGTAACATAGGTATCTGTAGTTTGTGAAGTAGAGTATCTGTAACAGGTATCTGTAGTTTGTGAAGTAGAGTATCTGTAACATAGGTATCTGTAGTTTGTGAGTAGAGTATCTGTAACATAGGTATCTGTAGTTTGGAGTAGAGTATCTGTAACATAGGTATCTGTAGTTTGTGAAGTAGAGTATCTGTAACATAGGTATCTGTAGTTTGTGAAGTAGAGTATCTGTAACATAGGTATCTGTAGTTTGTGAGTAGAGTATCTGTAACATAGGTATCTGTAGTTTGTGAAGTAGAGTATCTGTAACATAGGTATCTGTAGTTTGTGAAAAGAGTATCTGTAACATAGGTATCTGTAGTTTGTGAAGTAGAGTATCTGTAACATAGGTATCTGTAGTTTGTGAGTAGAGTATCTGTAACATAGGTATCTGTAGTTTAGGAGTAGAGTATCTGTAACATAGGTATCTGTAGTTTGTGAAGTAGAGTATCTGTAACATAGGTATCTGTAGTTTGTGAAGTAGAGTATCTGTAACATAGGTATCTGTAGTTTGTGAGTAGAGTATCTGTAACATAGGTATCTGTAGTTTGTGAAGTAGAGTATCTGTAACATAGGTATCTGTAGTTTGTGAAGTAGAGTATCTGTAACATAGGTATCTGTAGTTTGTGGAGTAGAGTATCTGTAACATAGGTATCTGTAGTTTGTGAAGTAGAGTATCTGTAACATAGGTATCTGTAGTTTGTGAAGTAGAGTATCTGTAACATAGGTATCTGTAGTTTGTGAAGTAGAGTATCTGTAACATAGGTATCTGTAGTTTGTGAGTAGAGTATCTGTAACATAGGTATCTGTAGTTGTGAAGTAGAGTATCTGTAACATAGGTATCTGTAGTTTGTGAAGTAGAGTATCTGTAACATAGGTATCTGTAGTTTTGGAGTAGAGTATCTGTAACATAGGTATCTGTATTTTGTGAAGTAGAGTATCTGTAACATAGGTATATGTAGTTTGTGGAGTAGAGTATCTGTAACATAGGTATCTGTAGTTTGTGAAGTAGAGTATCTGTAACATAGGTATCTGTAGTTTGTGAAGTAGAGTATCTGTAACATAGGTATCTGTAGTTTGTGAGTAGAGTATCTGTAACATATGTATCTGTAGTTTGTGGAGTAGAGTATCTGTAACATAGGTATCTGTAGTTTGTGAGTAGAGTATCTGTAACATAGGTATCTGTAGTTTGTGAAGTAGAGTATCTGTAACATAGGTATCTGTAGTTTGTGAAGTACTCTACTGTATCTGTAACATAGGTATCTGTAGTTTAGGAGTAGAGTATCTGTAACATATGTATCTGTAGTTTGGAGTAGAGTATCTGTAACATAGGTATCTGTAGTTTGTGAAGTAGAGTATCTGTAACATAGGTATCTGTAGTTTGTGGAGTAGAGTATCTGTAACATAGGTATCTGTAGTTTGTGAAGTAGAGTATCTGTAACATAGGTATCTGTAGTTTTTGGAGTAGAGTATCTGTAACATAGGTATCTGTAGTTTGTGAAGTAGAGTATCTGTAACATAGGTATCTGTAGTTTGTAAAGTAGAGTATCTGTAACATAGGTATCTGTAATTTGTGAAGTAGAGTATCTGTAACATAGGTATCTGTAGTTTGTGGAGTAGAGTATCTGTAACATAGGTATCTGTAGTTTAGGAGTAGAGTATCTGTAACATAGGTATCTGTAGTTTGTGAAGTAGAGTATCTGTAACATAGGTATCTGTAGTTTGTGTAGTAGAGTATCTGTAACATAGGTATCTGTAGTTTGTGGAGTAGAGTATCTGTAACATAGGTATCTGTAGTTTGTTGTGTAGAGTATCTGTAACATAGGTATCTGTAGTTTGTGAAGTAGAGTATCTGTAACATAGGTATCTGTAGTTTGTGGAGTAGAGTATCTGTAACATAGGTATCTGTAGTTTGTGAAGTACTCTAGTATCTGTAACATAGGTATCTGTAGTTTAGGAGTAGAGTATCTGTAACATAGGTATCTGTAGTTTAGGAGTAGAGTATCTGTAACATAGGTATCTGTAGTTTGTGAAGTAGAGTATCTGTAACATAGGTATCTGTAGTTTGTGAAGTAGAGTATCTGTAACATAGGTATCTGTAGTTTGTGAAGTAGAGTATCTGTAACATAGGTATCTGTAGTTTGTGAAGTAGAGTATCTGTAACATAGGTATCTGTAGTTTGTGAGTAGAGTATCTCTGCAACATAGATATCTGTAGTTTGTGGAGTAGAGTATATGTAACATAGGTATCTGTAGTTTGTGAAGTAGAGTATCTGTAACAGGTATCGATAATTTGTGAAGTAGAGTATCTGTAACATAGGTATCTGTAGTTTGTGGAGTAGAGTATCTGTAACATAGGTATCTGTAGTTTAGGAGTAGAGTATCTGTAACATAGGTATCTGTAGTTTGTTGAGTAGAGTATATGTAACATAGGTATCTGTAGTTTGTGAAGTAGAGTATCTGTAACATAGGTATCTGTAGTTTGTGAAAAAGAGTATCTGTAACATAGGTATCTGTAGTTTGTGAAGTAGAGTATCTGTAACATAGGTATATGTAGTTTGTGGAGTAGAGTATCTGTAACATAGGTATCTGTAGTTTGTGAAGTAGAGTATATGTAACATAGGTATCTGTAGTTTGTGAAGTAGAGTATCTGTAACATAGGTATCTGTAGTTTGTGAATTAGAGTATCTGTAACATATGTATCTGTAGTTTGTGGAGTAGAGTATCTGTAACATAGGTATCTGTAGTTTGTGGAGTAGATTATCTGTAACATAGGTATCTGTAGTTTGTGAAGTAGAGTATCTGTAACATAGGTATCTGTAGTTTGTGAAGTACTCTACTGTATCTGTAACATAGGTATCTGTAGTTTAGGAGTAGTGTATCTGTAACATATGTATCTGTAGTTTAGGAGTAGAGTATCTGTAACATAGGTATCTGTAGTTTGTGAAGTAGAGTATCTGTAACATAGGTATCTGTAGTTTGTGGAGTAGAGTATCTGTAACATATGTATCTGTAGTTTGTGAAGTAGAGTATCTGTAACATAGGTATCTGTAGTTTTTGGAGTAGAGTATCTGTAACATAGGTATCTGTAGTTTGTGAAGTAGAGTATCTGTAACATAGGTATCTGTAGTTTGTAAAGTAGAGTATCTGTAACATAGATATCTGTAATTTGTGAAGTAGAGTATCTGTAACATAGGTATCTGTAGTTTGTGGAGTAGAGTATCTGTAAATAGGTATCTGTAGTTTAGGAGTAGAGTATCTGTAACATAGGTATCTGTAGTTTGTGAAGTAGAGTATCTGTAACATAGGTATCTGTAGTTTGTGTAGTAGAGTATCTGTAACATAGGTATCTGTAGTTTGTGGAGTAGAGTATCTGTAACATAGGTATCTGTAGTTTGTTGTGTAGAGTATCTGTAACATAGGTATCTGTAGTTTGTGAAGTAGAGTATCTGTAACATAGGTATCTGTAGTTTGTGGAGTAGAGTATCTGTAACATAGGTATCTGTAGTTTGTGAAGTACTCTACTGTATCTGTAACATAGGCATCTGTAGTTTAGGAGTAGTGTATCTGTAACATATGTATCTGTAGTTTAGGAGTAGAGTATCTGTAACATAGGTATCTGTAGTTTGTGAAGTAGAGTATCTGTAACATAGGTATCTGTAGTTTGTGAAGTAGAGTATCTGTATCATAGGTATCTGTAGTTTGTGAAGTAGAGTATCTGTAACATAGGTATCTGTAGTTTGTGAAGTAGAGTATCTGTAACATAGGTATCTGTAGTTTGTGGAGTAGAGTATCTCTGCAACATAGATATCTGTAGTTTGTGGAGTAGAGTATATGTAACATAGGTATCTGTAGTTTGTGAAGTAGAGTATCTGTAACAGGTATCGATAATTTGTGAAGTAGAGTATCTGTAACATAGGTATCTGTAGTTTGTGGAGTAGAGTATCTGTAACATAGGTATCTGTAGTTTAGGAGTAGAGTATCTGTAACATAGGTATCTGTAGTTTCTGAAGTAGAGTATCTGTAACATAGGCATCTGTAGTTTGTGAAGTAGAGTATATGTAACATAGGTATCTGTAGTTTGTTGAGTAGAGTATATGTAACATAGGTATCTGTAGTTTGTGAAGTAGAGTATCTGTAACATAGATATCTGTAGTTTGTGAAAAAGAGTATCTGTAACATAGGTATCTGTAGTTTGTGAAGTATACTATCTGTAACATAGGTATATGTAGTTTGTGGAGTAGAGTATCTGTAACATAGGTATCTGTAATTTAGGAGTAGAGTATCTGTAACATAGGTATCTGTAGTTTGTGAAGTAGAGTATCTGTAACATAGGTATCTGTAGTTTGTGAAGTAGAGTATCTGTAACATATGTATATGTATTTTGTGAAGTAGAGTATCTGTAACATAGGTATCTGTAGTTTGTGATGTAGACTATCTGTAACATAGGTATCTGTAGTTTGTGAAGTAGAGTATCTGTAACATAGGTATCTGTAGTTTGTGGAGTGGAGTACCTGTAACATAGGTATCTGTAGTTTGTGAAGTAGAGTATCTGTAACATAGGTATCTGTAGTTTGTGAAGTAGAGTATCTGTAACATAGATATCTGTAGTTTGTGAAGTAGAGTATCTGTAACATAGGTATCTGTAGTTTGTGAAGTAGAGTATCTGTAACATAGGTATCTGTAGTTTGTAAAGTAGAGTATCTGTAACATAGATATCTGTAGTTTATGAAGTAGAGTATCTGTAACATAGGTATCTGTAGTTTAGGAGTAGAGTATCTGTAACATAGGTTTCTGTAGTTTGTGAAGTAGAGTATCTGTAACATAGGTATCTGTAGTTTTGAATTAGAGTATCTGTAACATAGGTATCTGTAGTTTGTGGAGTAGAGTATCTGTAACATAGGTATCTGTAGTTTGTGGAGTAGATTATCTGTAACATAGGTATCTGTAGTTTGTGAAGTAGAGTATCTGTAACATAGGTATCTGTAGTTTGTGAAGTACTCTAGTATCTGTAACATAGGTATCTGTAGTTTAGGAGTAGTGTATCTGTAACATAGGTATCTGTAGTTTAGGAGTAGAGTATCTGTAACATAGGTATCTGTAGTTTGTGAAGTAGAGTATCTGTAACATAGGTATCTGTAGTTTGTGGAGTAGAGTATCTGTAACATATGTATCTGTAGTTTGTGAAGTAGAGTATCTGTAACATAGGTATCTGTAGTTTTGGAGTAGAGTATCTGTAACATAGGTATCTGTAGTTTGTGAAGTAGAGTATCTGTAACATAGGTATCTGTAGTTTGTGAAGTAGAGTATCTGTAACATAGGTATCTGTAGTTTATGAAGTAGAGTATCTGTAACATAGGTATCTGTAGTTTGTGGAGTAGAGTATCTGTAACATAGGTATCTGTAGTTTGTGAAGTAGAGTATCTGTAACATAGGTATCTGTAGTTTGTGTAGTAGAGTATCTGTAACATAGGTATCTGTAGTTTGTGGAGTAGAGTATCTGTAACATAGGTATCTGTAGTTTGTGAAGTACTCTACTGTATCTGTAACATAGGCATCTGTAGTTTAGGAGTAGAGTATCTGTAACATATGTATCTGTAGTTTAGGAATAGAGTATCTGTAACATAGGTATCTGTAGTTTGTGAAGTAGAGTATCTGTAACATAGGTATCTGTAGTTTGTTGTGTAGAGTATCTGTAACATAGGTATCTGTAGTTTGTGAATTAGAGTATCTGTAACATAGGTATCTGTAGTTTGTGGAGTAGAGTATCTGTAACATAGGTATCTGTAGTTTGTGAAGTACTCTACTGTATCTGTAACATAGGCATCTGTAGTTTAGGAGTAGTGTATCTGTAACATATGTATCTGTAGTTTAGGAGTAGAGTATCTGTAACATAGGTATCTGTAGTTTGTGAAGTAGAGTATCTGTAACATAGGTATCTGTAGTTTGTGAAGTAGAGTATCTGTATCATAGGTATCTGTAGTTTGTGAAGTAGAGTATCTGTAACATAGGTATCTGTAGTTTGTGAAGTAGAGTATCTGTAACATAGGTATCTGTAGTTTGTGGAGTAGAGTATCTCTGCAACATAGATATCTGTAGTTTGTGGAGTAGAGTATATGTAACATAGGTATCTGTAGTTTGTGAAGTAGAGTATCTGTAACAGGTATCGATATTTGTGAAGTAGAGTATCTGTAACATAGGTATCTGTAGTTTGTGGAGTAGAGTATCTGTAACATAGGTATCTGTAGTTTAGGAGTAGAGTATCTGTAACATAGGTATCTGTAGTTTCTGAAGTAGAGTATCTGTAACATAGGCATCTGTAGTTTGTGAAGTAGAGTATATGTAACATAGGTATCTGTAGTTTGTTGAGTAGAGTATATGTAACATAGGTATCTGTAGTTTGTGAAGTAGAGTATCTGTAACATAGGTATCTGTAGTTTGTGAAAAGAGTATCTGTAACATAGGTATCTGTAGTTTGTGAAGTATACTATCTGTAACATAGGTATATGTAGTTTGTGGAGTAGAGTATCTGTAACATAGGTATCTGTAATTTAGGAGTAGAGTATCTGTAACATAGGTATCTGTAGTTTGTGAAGTAGAGTATCTGTAACATAGGTATCTGTAGTATGTGAAGTAGAGTATCTGTAACATATGTATATGTATTTTGTGAAGTAGAGTATCTGTAACATAGGTATCTGTAGTTTGTGATGTAGACTATCTGTAACATAGGTATCTGTAGTTTGTGAAGTAGAGTATCTGTAACATAGGTATCTGTAGTTTGTGGAGTGGAGTACCTGTAACATAGGTATCTGTAGTTTGTGAAGTAGAGTATCTGTAACATAGGTATCTGTAGTTTGTTAAGTAGAGTATCTGTAACATAGATATCTGTAGTTTGTGAAGTAGAGTATCTGTAACATAGGTATCTGTAGTTTGTGAAGTAGAGTATCTGTAACATAGGTATCTGTAGTTTGTAAAGTAGAGTATCTGTAACATAGATATCTGTAGTTTATGAAGTAGAGTATCTGTAACATAGGTATCTGTAGTTTGGAGTAGAGTATCTGTAACATAGGTATCTGTAGTTTGTGAAGTAGAGTATCTGTAACATAGGTATCTGTAGTTTGTGAATTAGAGTATCTGTAACATATGTATCTGTAGTTTGTGGAGTAGAGTCTCTGTAACATAGGTATCTGTAGTTTGTGGAGTAGATTATCTGTAACATAGGTATCTGTAGTTTGTGAAGTAGAGTATCTGTAACATAGGTATCTGTAGTTTGTGAAGTACTCTACTGTATCTGTAACATAGGCATCTGTAGTTTAGGAGTAGTGTATCTGTAACATATGTATCTGTAGTTTAGGAGTAGAGTATCTGTAACATAGGTATCTGTAGTTTGTGAAGTAGAGTATCTGTAACATAGGTATCTGTAGTTTGTGGAGTAGAGTATCTGTAACATATGTATCTGTAGTTTGTGAAGTAGAGTATCTGTAACATAGGTATCTGTAGTTTTTGGAGTAGAGTATCTGTAACATAGGTATCTGTAGTTTGTGAAGTAGAGTATCTGTAACATAGGTATCTGTAGTTTGTAAAGTAGAGTATCTGTAACATAGATATCTGTAATTTATGAAGTAGAGTATCTGTAACATAGGTATCTGTAGTTTGTGGAGTAGAGTATCTGTAAATAGGTATCTGTAGTTTAGGAGTAGAGTATCTGTAACATAGGTATCTGTAGTTTGTGAAGTAGAGTATCTGTAACATAGGTATCTGTAGTTTGTGTAGTAGAGTATCTGTAACATAGGTATCTGTAGTTTGTGGAGTAGAGTATCTGTAACATAGGTATCTGTAGTTTGTGGAGTAGAGTATCTGTAACATAGGTATCTGTAGTTTGTGAATTAGAGTATCTGTAACATAGGTATCTGTAGTTTGTGGAGTAGAGTATCTGTAACATAGGTATCTGTAGTTTGTGAAGTACTCTACTGTATCTGTAACATAGGCATCTGTAGTTTAGGAGTAGTGTATCTGTAACATATGTATCTGTAGTTTAGGAGTAGAGTATCTGTAACATAGGTATCTGTAGTTTGTGAAGTAGAGTATCTGTAACATAGGTATCTGTAGTTTGTGGAGTAGAGTATCTGTAACATATGTATCTGTAGTTTGTGAAGTAGAGTATCTGTAACATAGGTATCTGTAGTTTTTGGAGTAGAGTATCTGTAACATAGGTATCTGTAGTTTGTGAAGTAGAGTATCTGTAACATAGGTATCTGTAGTTTGTGAAGTAGAGTATCTGTAACATAGTTATATATAGTTTGTGAAGTAGAGTATCTGTAACATAGGTATCTGTAGTTTGTGAAAAGAGTATCTGTAACATAGGTATCTGTAGTTTTGATAAGTAGAGTATCTGTAACATAGGTATCTGTAGTTTGTGGAGTAGAGTATCTGTAACATATTTATATATTGTTTGTGGAGTAGAGTATCTGTAACATAGTATCTGTAGTTTGTGGAGTAGAGTATCTGTAACATAGGTATCTGTAGTTTATGAAGTAGTCTATCTGTAACATAGGTATCGGTAGTTTGTGGAGTAGAGTATCTGTAACATAGGTATCTGTAGATTGTGGAGTAGAGTATCTGTAACATAGGTATCTGTAGTTTGTGAAGTAGAGTATCTGTAACATAGGTATCTGTAGTTTGTGAAGTAGAGTATCTGTAACATAGGTATCTGTAGTTTAGGAGTAGAGTATCTGTAACATAGGTATCTGTAGTTTGATTAGTAGAGTATCTGTAACATAGGTATCTGTAGTTTGTGAAGTAGAGTATCTGTAACATAGGTATCTGTAACATAGGTATCTGTAACATAGGTATCTGTAGTTTGTGAAGTATAGTATCTGTAACATATTTATCTATAGTTTGTGGAGTAGAGTATCTGTAACATAGTTATATATAGTTTGTGAAGTAGAGTATCTGTAACATAGGTATCTGTAGTTTGTGAAGTAGAGTATCTGTACATAGGTATCTGTAGTTTGTGGAGTAGAGTATCTGTAACATAGGTATCTGTAGTTTGTGAAGTAGAGTATCTGTAACATAGGTATCTGTAGTTTGTGAAGTAGAGTATCTGTAACATAGGTATCTGTAGTTTGTGAAGTAGAGTATCTGTAACATAGGTATCTGTAGTTTGTGAAGTAGAGTATCTGTAACATAGGTATCTGTAGTTTGTGGAGTAGAGTATCTGTAACATAGATATCTGTAGTTTGTGGAGTAGAGTATCTGTAACATAGGTATCTGTAGTTTGTGAAGTAGAGTATCTGTAACAGGTATCGTAGTTTGTGAAGTAGAGTATCTGTAACATAGGTATCTGTAGTTTGTGGAGTAGAGTATCTGTAACATAGGTATCTGTAGTTTAGGAGTAGAGTATCTGTAACATAGGTATCTGTAGTTTGTGGAGTAGAGTATCTGTAACATAGGTATCTGTAGTTTGTGAAGTAGAGTATCTGTAACATAGGTATCTGTAGTTTGTGAAGTAGAGTATCTGTAACATAGGTATCTGTAGTTTGTTGAGTCGAGTATATGTAACATAGGTATCTGTAGTTTGTGAAGTAGAGTATCTGTAACATAGGTATCTGTAGTTTGTGAAAAGAGTATCTGTAACATAGGTATCTGTAGTTTGTGAAGTATATTATCTGTAACATAGGTATCTGTAGTTTGTGGAGAAGAGTATCTGTAACATAGGTATCTGTAATTTAGGAGTAGAGTATCTGTAACATAGGTATCTGTAGTTTGTGAAGTAGAGTATCTGTAACATAGGTATCTGTACTTGTGAAGTAGAGTATCTGTAACATAGGTATATGTAGTTTGTGAAGTAGAGTATCTGTAACATAGGTATCTGTAGTTTGTGATGTAGAGTTTCTGTAACATAGGTATCTGTAGTTTGTGAAGTAGAGTATCTGTAACATAGGTATCTGTAGTTTGTGGAGTAGAGTATCTGTAACATAGGTATCTGTAGTTTGTGAAGTAGAGTATCTGTAACATAGGTATCTGTAGTTTGTGAAGTAGAGTATCTGTAACATAGGTATCTGTAGTTTGTAAAGTAGAGTATCTGTAACATAGGTATCTGTAATTTATGAAGTAGAGTATCTGTAACATAGGTATCTGTAGTTTAGGAGTAGAGTATCTGTAACATAGGTATCTGTTATTTGTGAAGTAGAGTATCTGTAACATAGGTATCTGTAGTTTGTGAATTAGAGTATCTGTAACATATGTATCTGTAGTTTGTGGAGTAGAGTCTCTGTAACATAGGTATCTGTAGTTTGTGGAGTAGATTATCTGTAACATAAGTATCTGTAGTTTGTGAAGTAGAGTATCTGTAACATAGGTATCTGTAGTTTGTGAAGTACTCTACTGTATCTGTAACATAGGCATCTGTTGTTTAGGAGTAGTGTATCTGTAACATATGTATCTGTAGTTTAGGAGTAGAGTATCTGTAACATAGGTATCTGTAGTTTGTGAAGTAGAGTATCTGTAACATAGGTATCTGTAGTTTGTGGAGTAGAGTATCTGTAACATATGTATCTGTAGTTTGTGAAGTAGAGTATCTGTAACATAGGTATCTGTAGTTTTTGGAGTAGAGTATCTGTAACATAGGTATCTGTAGTTTGTGAAGTAGAGTATCTGTAACATAGGTATCTGTAGTTTGTGAAGTAGAGTATCTGTAACATAGTTATATATAGTTTGTGAAAAAGAGTATCTGTAACATAGGTATCTGTAGTTTGATAAGTAGAGTATCTGTAACATAGGTATCTGTAGTTTGTGGAGTAGAGTATCTGTAACATATTTATATATTGTTTGTGGAGTAGAATATCTGTAACATAGGTATCTGTAGTTTGTGGAGTAGAGTATCTGTAACATAGGTATCTGTAGTTTATGAAGTAGACTATCTGTAACATAGGTATCTGTAGTTTGTGGAGTAGAGTATCTGTAACATAGGTATCTGTAGATTGTGGAGTAGATTATCTGTAACATAGGTATCTGTAGTTTGTGAAGTAGATTATCTGTAACATAGGTATCTGTAGTTTGTGAAGTAGAGTATCTGTAACATAGGTATCTGTAGTTTAGGAGTAGAGTATCTGTAACATAGGTATCTGTAGTTTGTGGAGTAGAGTATCTGTAACATAGGTATCTGTAGTTTGTGAAGTAGAGTATCTGTAACATAGGTATCTGTAACATGGGTATCTGTAACATAGGTATCTGTAGTTTGTGAAGTATAGTATCTGTAACATATTTATCTATAGTTTGTGGAGTAGAGTATCTGTAACATAGTTATATATAGTTTGTGAAGTAGAGTATCTGTAACATAGGTATATGTAGTTTGTGAAGTAGAGTATCTGTAGCATATGTATCTGTAGTTTGTGGAGTAGAGTATCTGTAACATAGGTATCTGTAGTTTGTGAAGTAGAGTATCTGTAACATAGGTATCTGTAGTTTGTAAAGTAGAGTATCTGTAACATAGATATCTGTATTTATGAAGTAGAGTATCTGTAACATAGGTATCTGTAGTTTGTGGAGTAGAGTATCTGTAAAATAGGTATCTGTAGTTTAGGAGTAGAGTATCTGTAACATAGGTATCTGTAGTTTGTGAAGTAGAGTATCTGTAACATAGGTATCTGTAGTTTGTGTAGTAGAGTATCTGTAACATAGGTATCTGTAGTTTGTGGAGTAGAGTATCTGTAACATAGGTATCTGTAGTTTGTGGAGTAGAGTATCTGTAACATAGGTATCTGTAGTTTGTGATTAGAGTATCTGTAACATAGGTATCTGTAGTTTGTGGAGTAGAGTATCTGTAACATAGGTATCTGTAGTTTGTGAAGTACTCTACTGTATCTGTAACATAGGCATCTGTAGTTTAGGAGTAGTGTATCTGTAACATATGTATCTGTAGTTTAGGAGTAGAGTATCTGTAACATAGGTATCTGTAGTTTGTGAAGTAGAGTATCTGTAACATAGGTATCTGTAGTTTGTGGAGTAGAGTATCTGTAACATATGTATCTGTAGTTTGTGAAGTAGAGTATCTGTAACATAGGTATCTGTAGTTTTTGGAGTAGAGTATCTGTAATATAGGTATCTGTAGTTTGTGAAGTAGAGTATCTGTAACATAGGTATCTGTAGTTTGTGAAGTAGAGTATCTGTAACATAGTTATATATAGTTTGTGAAGTAGAGTATCTGTAACATAGGTATCTGTAGTTTGTGAAAAGAGTATCTGTAACATAGGTATCTGTAGTTTGATAAGTAGAGTATCTGTAACATAGGTATCTGTAGTTTGTGGAGTAGAGTATCTGTAACATATTTATATATTGTTTGTGGAGTAGAGTATCTGTAACATAAGTATCTGTAGTTTGTGGAGTAGAGTATCTGTAACATAGGTATCTGTAGTTTATGAAGTAGTCTATCTGTAACATAGGTATCTGTAGTTTGTGGAGTAGAGTATCTGTAACATAGGTATCTGTAGATTGTGAGTAGATTATCTGTAACATAGGTATCTGTAGTTTGTGAAGTAGATTATCTGTAACATAGGTATCTGTAGTTTGTGAAGTAGAGTATCTGTAACATAGGTATCTGTAGTTTAGGAGTAGAGTATCTGTAACATAGGTATCTGTAGTTTGATTAGTAGAGTATCTGTAACATAGGTATCTGTAGTTTGTGAAGTAGAGTATCTGTAACATAGGTATCTGTAACATAGGTATCTGTAACATAGGTATCTGTAGTTTGTGAAGTATAGTATCTGTAACATATTTATCTATAGTTTGTGGAGTAGAGTATCTGTAACATAGTTATATATAGTTTGTGAAGTAGAGTATCTGTAACATAGGTATATGTAGTTTGTGAAGTAGAGTATCTGTAACATATGTATCTGTAGTTTGTGGAGTAGAGTATCTGTAACATAGGTATCTGTAGTTTGTGAAGTAGAGTATCTGTAACATAGGTATCTGTAGTTTGTGAAGTAGAGTATCTGTATCATAGGTATCTGTAGTTTGTGAAGTAGAGTATCTGTAACATAGGTATCTGTAGTTTGTGAAGTAGAGTATCTGTAACATAGGTATCTGTAGTTTGTGGAGTAGAGTATCTCTGTAACATAGATATCTGTAGTTTGTGGAGTAGAGTATATGTAACATAGGTATCTGTAGTTTGTGAAGTAGAGTATCTGTAACAGGTATCGATAATTTGTGAAGTAGAGTATCTGTAACATAGGTATCTGTAGTTTGTGGAGTAGAGTATCTGTAACATAGGTATCTGTAGTTTAGGAGTAGAGTATCTGTAACATAGGTATCTGTAGTTTGTGGAGTAGAGTATCTGTAACATAGGTATCTGTAGTTTGTGAAGTAGAGTATCTGTAACATAGGTATCTGTAGTTTGTGAAGTAGAGTATCTGTAACATAGGTATCTGTAGTTTGTTGAGTCGAGTATATGTAACATAGGTATCTGTAGTTTGTGAAGTAGAGTATCTGTAACATAGGTATCTGTAGTTTGTGAAAAAGAGTATCTGTAACATAGGTATATGTAGTTTGTGAAGTATATTATCTGTAACATAGGTATCTGTAGTTTGTGGAGAAGAGTATCTGTAACATAGGTATCTGTAATTTAGGAGTAGAGTATCTGTAACATAGGTATCTGTAGTTTGTGAAGTAGAGTATCTGTAACATAGGTATATGTACTATGTGAAGTAGAGTATCTGTAACATAGGTATATGTAGTTTGTGAAGTAGAGTATCTGTAACATAGGTATCTGTAGTTTGTGATGTAGACTTTCTGTAACATAGGTATCTGTAGTTTGTGAAGTAGAGTATCTGTAACATAGGTATCTGTAGTTTGTGGAGTGGAGTATCTGTAACATAGGTATCTGTAGTTTGTGAAGTAGAGTATCTGTAACATAGGTATCTGTAGTTTGTGAAGTAGAGTGTCTGTAACATAGGTATCTGTAGTTTGTAAAGTAGAGTATCTGTAACATAGATATCTGTAATTTATGAAGTAGAGTATCTGTAACATAGGTATCTGTAGTTTAGGAGTAGAGTATCTGTAACATAGGTATCTGTTATTTGTGAAGTAGAGTATCTGTAACATAGGTATCTGTAGTTTGTGAATTAGAGTATCTGTAACATATGTATCTGTAGTTTGTGGAGTAGAGTATCTGTAACATAGGTATCTGTAGTTTGTGGAGTAGATTATCTGTAACATAAGTATCTGTAGTTTGTGAAGTAGAGTATCTGTAACATAGGTATCTGTAGTTTGTGAAGTACTCTACTGTATCTGTAACATAGGCATCTGTTGTTTAGGAGTAGTGTATCTGTAACATATGTATCTGTAGTTTAGGAGTAGAGTATCTGTAACATAGGTATCTGTAGTTTGTGAAGTAGAGTATCTGTAACATAGGTATCTGTAGTTTGTGGAGTAGAGTATCTGTAACATATGTATCTGTAGTTTGTGAAGTAGAGTATCTGTAACATAGGTATCTGTAGTTTTGGAGTAGAGTATCTGTAACATAGGTATCTGTAGTTTGTGAAGTAGAGTATCTGTAACATAGGTATCTGTAGTTTGTGAAGTAGAGTATCTGTAACATAGTTATATATAGTTTGTGAAAAAGAGTATCTGTAACATAGGTATCTGTAGTTTGATAAGTAGAGTATCTGTAACATAGGTATCTGTAGTTTGTGGAGTAGAGTATCTGTAACATATTTATATATTGTTTGTGGAGTAGAATATCTGTAACATAAGTATCTGTAGTTTGTGGAGTAGAGTATCTGTAACATAGGTATCTGTAGTTTATGAAGTAGACTATCTGTAACATAGGTATCTGTAGTTTGTGGAGTAGAGTATCTGTAACATAGGTATCTGTAGATTGTGGAGTAGATTATCTGTAACATAGGTATCTGTAGTTTGTGAAGTAGATTATCTGTAACATAGGTATCTGTAGTTTGTGAAGTAGAGTATCTGTAACATAGGTATCTGTAGTTTAGGAGTAGAGTATCTGTAACATAGGTATCTGTAGTTTGTGGAGTAGAGTATCTGTAACATAGGTATCTGTAGTTTGTGAAGTAGAGTATCTGTAACATAGGTATCTGTAACATGGTATCTGTAACATAGGTATCTGTAGTTTGTGAAGTATAGTATCTGTAACATATTTATCTATAGTTTGTGGAGTAGAGTATCTGTAACATAGTTATATATAGTTTGTGAAGTAGAGTATCTGTAACATAGGTATATGTAGTTTGTGAAGTAGAGTATCTGTAACATATGTATCTGTAGTTTGTGGAGTAGAGTATCTGTAACATAGGTATCTGTAGTTTGTGAAGTAGAGTATCTGTAACATAGGTATCTGTAGTTTGTGAAGTAGAGTATCTGTATCATAGGTATCTGTAGTTTGTGAAGTAGAGTATCTGTAACATAGGTATCTGTAGTTTGTGAAGTAGAGTATCTGTAACATAGGTATCTGTAGTTTGTGGAGTAGAGTATCTTTGTAACATAGATATCTGTAGTTTGTGGAGTAGAGTCTCTGTAACATAGGTATCTGTAGTTTGTGAAGTAGAGTATCTGTAACAGGTATCGATAATTTGTGAAGTAGAGTATCTGTAACATAGGTATCTGTAGTTTGTGGAGTAGAGTATCTGTAACATAGGTATCTGTAGTTTAGGAGTAGAGTATCTGTAACATAGGTATCTGTAGTTTGTGAAGTAGAGTATCTGTAACATAGGTATCTGTAGTATGTGAAGTAGAGTATCTGTAACATATGTATATGTATTTTGTGAAGTAGAGTATCTGTAACATAGGTATCTGTAGTTTGTGATGTAGACTATCTGTAACATAGGTATCTGTAGTTTGTGAAGTAGAGTATCTGTAACATAGGTATCTGTAGTTTGTGGAGTGGAGTACCTGTAACATAGGTATCTGTAGTTTGTGAGTAGAGTATCTGTAACATAGGTATCTGTAGTTTGTGAAGTAGAGTATCTGTAACATAGGTATCTGTAGTTTGTGAAGTAGAGTATCTGTAACATAGGTATCTGTAGTTTGTGAAGTAGAGTATCTGTAACATAGGTATCTGTAACATAGGTATCTGTAGTTTGTAAAGTAGAGTATCTGTAACATAGATATCTGTAATTTATGAAGTAGAGTATCTGTAACATAGGTATCTGTAGTTTAGGAGTAGAGTATCTGTAACATAGGTTTTCTGTAGTTTGTGAAGTAGAGTATCTGTAACATAGGTATCTGTAGTTTGTGAATTAGAGTATCTGTAACATATGTATCTGTAGTTTGTGGAGTAGAGTCTCTGTAACATAGGTATCTGTAGTTTGTGGAGTAGATTATCTGTAACATAGGTATCTGTAGTTTGTGAAGTAGAGTATCTGTAACATAGGTATCTGTAGTTTGTGAAGTAGAGTATCTGTAACATAGGTATCTGTAGTTTGTAAAGTAGAGTATCTGTAACATAGATATCTGTAATTTATGAAGTAGAGTATCTGTAACATAGGTATCTGTAGTTTAGGAGTAGAGTATCTGTAACATAGGTATCTGTTGTTTGTGAAGTAGAGTATCTGTAACATAGGTATCTGTAGTTTGTGAATTAGAGTATCTGTAACATATGTATCTGTAGTTTGTGGAGTAGAGTCTCTGTAACATAGGTATCTGTAGTTTGTGGAGTAGATTATCTGTAACATAGGTATCTGTAGTTTGTGAAGTAGAGTATCTGTAACATAGGTATCTGTAGTTTGTGAAGTACTCTACTGTATCTGTAACATAGGCATCTGTAGTTTAGGAGTAGTGTATCTGTAACATATGTATCTGTAGTTTAGGAGTAGAGTATCTGTAACATAGGTATCTGTAGTTTGTGAAGTAGAGTATCTGTAACATAGGTATCTGTAGTTTGTGGAGTAGAGTATCTGTAACATATGTATCTGTAGTTTGTGAAGTAGAGTATCTGTAACATAGGTATCTGTAGTTTTTGGAGTAGAGTATCTGTAACATAGGTATCTGTAGTTTGTGAAGTAGAGTATATGTAACATAGGGGTTAAGGCAAAGAAATGCAAGTGAATGCATAAAAATGCGAAGCTGCAGTAAAGCTGAATGCGAGGAAAAATTGAAAAAAAAAAGAAAAAATGGTATGTCAGAAGCTTTACGTGATTAGTAGACGACACAGATTCGAACGACGTTTCGGCTCAATAGGCCTTCAGCAGGAACAAACAAACAACAAACACACACAGACATATGAATAAATAAAACTAATCCTACATAGCTAACTAGTAATGAAACACCAAAAACAAATAATCGAAATATGTTGACTTTCCTGTGTGTCGTGGACTGTGGCTGGGAAAGGAATGTCTCACGGGTGTAGCTGTAATTTATACCCTTTGGTCAGATGTGAAGGGTTCTAAAAATACACGAGTGGGGGGAACGCTGTCTAGGTGCGTCGACTACAAAGTCACAGGCAATATATGAAAGTATCTTATGGCCCATAAACACGTGCAAGAAGACGTTCACATACTAATACATATCAACATACACATACATATACACAACCATACATGTGTATGCATACAAGCAAGCATACATATACATGCATGTATATGCATATACATATATATACCAATACCCGTGCCTATGAACACATACATGCATGTGCACATCCGTACGGGGACAATCATATGTGTGGAAACGGGCGTATGACCCACAACTAACCAGAGGGGTTCACACCGGGGTCAGTGTGCAAACTCGAAGGAGAAAGAATAGAACAGTAGAATAACAGGTACTCAAAAGGCGGAAAGAGTGAGATGTATGAGAGTGGGTGCAATAGAAACATATGAGGGGTAAGTTGCACAGAAAAAAGGTATATAGGAGAACACGGAAGTGTCTCAACGGGGACTAGTGGAGAGGAACTAAGAACATCGTGGCATAGACTAAAGAGCCACAACATGAGTGGTAGAGAGGGCTATGCAAGAGGGAAGGAGCAGCCGAAAGGAAACTATGTGTATGAGTGTGATACATTCATGCCTCGTGGGGTCAGTGAACCATACTGGACTATGAGGCGATTTTCCAAATTATATCGGCTGCGGTCGCCAGAGTGACAGAGGACAATACCAGTGACACGGATGTCGTCTTTGCCCTTGTGATCTGGGGAGTTGAAATGGGAAGACACTGGAGTGCCAGTATTCTGTTGGACATCTCGTAGATGTTCACAAAATCTTTCCGCTAATCTTCTACCAGACTCGCCAATATAGGTCATGTGGCATCGTTGGCATATGATGGCATAAATGATGTTGCGGGACACACATGTGAAGCCATGCTTGATCTCGAACCGTCCATTAGGGAACAAGACCGAGTCAGTAGGGAGCACATAGGCACAGGTGATGCATTTACGACCACAAGGGCCGTACCGAAGTGTTGAGGGTGGGAGCGAGGGAGACGGCTCCTAACCAGAATGTCTCCCAAATTCCTGTCGCTCTTGAAAGCAATCATCGGGGGATCTGTATCAGTTGTTAACCTATAATGTAGCAGGTTTGTTAACACAGTAATGAGTGATCACACGATTTGGAAAGACTTCTCCCGGAAGCCTGCCCTGTACTTTATGCACTAGTGCGACATGGTGTACACCACACCAATGCCCACTATGTACCACTACACGTGGTGGACGTAGGCCTTTCCCTCGCCTGTGACGCTCCTTCACTGCCGATATGGACCGTAGAAAGTGTCGTAGGCAAGTTCCCCTTGCCCGCATTGACTTGACTGGTTCTCTGCTTCACTATTGGAAAGACTTGCCAAGCCTTGCCTCATATACACCTTACACGGAAGATGCACACAGACAGCTCACGACATTTTGAGCCATCTCCCTGCTTGACCTTTAGAACACGTCACACCGCTAATGGCGGTCTGACTCTCCCTCGACTTTCCTCTGTAGATATCTCGACAGAAGCTCGTGGAGATCTGAGTCCCTTATGACTCCTACCAGCTCCTTGGACACCAGCCGGTTGCACTGGCCAAGACGACTTGACTACCTGTTGATCGTTAGAAGTACTTCGCGCTGTTCAATCTATGGGTCAAGACAACCCTAATCCGTTCGTCGTCAGGACAAGACAATAAGAACACAGCTAGCATTGCCAAGCATGTTTCAACACCATGGAAGTCAACAATTCAACGTTTATTATACACAACATTCCATCCCCAGAAATTTACAAAAATGTCCACTGTCACTCTCATGGTGGCCTCTCATTCCGGCTTGATTCTCGCACTAACAACACATTCAATGCACAATACTATTCGCCTCCTCAAATGAGTGAGACCTTCACAATAATACAACAGTCTCTGCACTTGTTTAGTGCTAGCACTCACCATTAGTTCAAACGTCTCTGTCTTGTGCTAATGAGACTACTCACAATTAATTCAACCGTCTCTGCTCTATGCTAGTGAAAAACACTCACAGTTAATTCAACCGTATCTGTTCTATGCTAGTGAGAACACTCACAATTAATTCAAAGTCTCTGTTCTATGCTAAGTAGAACACTCATAATAATTCAACATCTGTTCTATGTGAAAATGAATACTCACACTGTCTAAAGTCTCTGCGCTGTTAGAGCTACCAGCTCCGTAGTCAATTCTCTGCATGACTATATCTATTCTAAGTCATTGAAAATTCGGTGAGAACACTCACAATTAATATACATGTCTCTGCTCTATGCTAATTAGAACACTCACAATAATTCAAACATCTGTCCTCTGTGAATAGAGTACTCACAATGATTCAAAAGTCTCTGCGCTGTTAGAAGCTACCAGCTTCGTAGTCAATTCTCTGCATGACTATATCTATTCTACACGTCTCCAGGAATTCACAATTACATAGCTAACTACCACTTCCTAACACTGACCTGTTCTGGATAAAAACTCTGAATTCCCTCAACCCCCCGTTCACGGTAATCGGCTGTCTATACCCAAGCCGCCCGCACTGAACCCACTTCTGACTCGAATGACCAACTCTACTCTAACTACTCTGTCTTGCGCACACCTGATCCCTCAACACTAACCTCTCAACTTAATCCTTTGTTCATTCACCTCTGGCTTTTTTTCCTGCCCCCCCCCCCCGTGATTCTTGCTTACTCACTACCTTCTCGAGCCCTTCAACACCTATCAGCCCTCCTTCCTAATTATCCCCCCTTTGTTTACCTTCTGCCCTTCACTCACTAATTTCCTATCGCTGCTATCTCCTGTTTCAACTTACTATTGCTATATCCTGTTTCCACCATACCCCCTCTATACTCTGTTTCACTGCCTTATACCTTCTCCGAGTTATTTAACCACCTCTAATAACTCTTTAACTCTCATTCCCTTCTTATCTACACTCCCTCCTCTTCAACTGCTATCCTGGCTCTCCTCTACCCTCATCGGAGCCTCCTCCACAATTTCTGATAGGCCCCTACAGAACTTCTGGAGGTTGCTCCTCTCTACTATATCTTCCTTTTCTATGTCCTCTACTCTACCTCCCCTATCATTTCTTGGCTTCTCTCTTCTGTTGTTTGGTAACTCTCTTCACTCTCCCACTGTTCACTCTCCTGTTCTCTATTTTTTTTTCTTCTGGTGATTCTCCTGACGACCACCTCCCATGTCTCTTCCTAACGACGCTCCTATTCTCCTGCGTCTCCTTCTCCGTCCTTCCTCCCACTTGTTTTTCTCTAGTTTCCTTTTGTCTTTCCCCTTCTTGTTGTCTTTGGTTTAATCTTAGTCGTCTTTCTGGTATTGGCATGTCTTCCTCTTCTGACGACATTTGCCTTCTCTCTTTGTACCCTTCGTTCTTGTCTTCTTCTACACTGACTCCTCGTGTTCCTATACGGTGGATCCTCTTCCGTGCTGTTTCCCTCCTCTTCACTACTTTCCCCTTGTTCTTCTTCACTTTCATTACTGCTTCCATGTTTTTTCTCTCTTTGCCCCTTTTCCTGTTCTCTCGTATTCGTATCAACCTCCTGTTCACCTTCACTTCCGGTATACTCTGTCGACTCTTTCCCTCCATACATTGTACATTTCCTCCTTGGCCTCTCCCTCTGCTCTTGTCCTTTTTCTGACCACAACGCGTCATCTTTCCTTATGTTTATTCTATGTGTTCGTATCCCCCTTTTGCCATACATGTGCTTTATAATATAATTTGCCTCTCCCGTTTTCTTTATTATTACATATCCTTCCTTCCATTTTGGACTAATTTTTGACGTGGCTGTCTGATTCTTATAATATACTTTGTCCCCTACTCTGTATTCTATCCCTTCTTTATCTTTACTCTTTTGTTGGTTCTTCTTTTCTGCTCGTTTTAAATTTTTCCACACCATTCTTTGTGTGTCGTGCATTTGTTGGAGGATTATTTCGTGTATCTCTTTCGCCATATACCTTCTTCTTGGTTGCAACACATTATCAAGTGGTAACATTGGATGTCTACCATACAACAAGAAAAATGGTGAAAATTGTGTACTCTCGTTCTTATTCATCCTAATTGCCGCCAACGCATGGTTCAATTTTACATCCCTTCTATTTCTCTCCCTCTTGTCAATTTGGATATTATGTCATTTAGCGTTCTGTGCTGCCTTTCGTTGATCCCGTTCGCTTGCGGATTATATACTGACGTTCTTATGTGTTGGATGTTTAATTTCTTTAATGTTTGTCGAAACTTGCTACTCGTAAACTCCCCTCCATTGTCTGTTAATATGCACTGTGGGCAGCTATATCTCGGAATAATTTCATTCAGTAGTATATCTATTATAGTGTCCGTGTTTTTGTTCGGTATTGGCACACTCTCTGGCCATCTACTATAAGAATCTGTTACATGGAGTATATATTTATTCCCCGATATTGTCGTTGGATATGGCCCCGTTATATCCATGATCATTTTTTGCATCGCAAAATACTGCTTCTCCATTGTCATCATCGGTCCCCCTTTCTGTAGTAAGTTTCTTGTCTTACATACTCTGCATCTCTTAGCGTGCTCGTCTACTGATCTATACAAGCCCGGCCAGTAGTATTTTATTCTTAATGCATCTAGCATTTTATCTCTCCCCATGTGCCCATTTTCCTCGTGATACATTGATAGCAACTGCTTCCTATATACTCGTGGATGCACATCCTTGGTTGTACTTCGTCTTCATCGCCTATATATAATAATATTCCCCCATTCTCATCGATACTAAATTTCCTCCATTTCTTCGCCTTTCCACTCTTTATGTCCCTTATTATCTCCCCTAACTCTTCATCTTTACTTTGTGCTTCCCTTTTTATGTCTACCTCTTCCTCCTCTGTATTATTCTCCTCCTCCCCTTCTGTCTCATTTTTCGTTTGGCTTATTCTATTAGTATCTATTATATTTATTTGGAATGTTCTATCATCCACATCCGTATTTGATTCGTTCTGTGCTATTTCTTCCCCTTCCTGCCTCGGCATTCTCGATAACCAATCCGCACAAATGTTTCTAGCTCCTTCTATATACTCCACCTTTGCTCCACTATTTTGCAATGTCAATGACCACATATCTATTTTCCTGTTCTTAATTGGCGCCTCAAGTATTGCTTTGAGTGGTTTATGGTCTGTCCTTATTACTACTTGCTGCCCATATATGTAGAAATGGAGTTTTTGAATTGCATAATGGATTGCAAATGCTTCTTTTTCTATAGTGGGCCACCTTATTTGAGTCCTGCTTAACTTGTGGGATAGAAAATATATTGGCCATTCCTGTACCCTATTTTTTCCTGTTATTTTGTCCACCTCTACTTTCTCACATACCAGACACGCACCTATTGCCACATCTGACGCATCCGTATATAGAATCATCCTTCCTTCCTTATTCGGGTGTGCCAACAATGGCACTTTTGCCAACCCTTCTTTCAGCGTCTCAAACGCTCTTTGACATCCTGTTGTCCATTGAAATCTCACAAATTTCTTCGTCAATGTCGTTAGTGGTTCTGCCACTTCTGCAAACTTTGGTATGAATTTTCGATAATAACCGCACATACCTAGAAAACTCCGTACCTCCCTTACCTTAGTTGGTGGTTTCATTTCTTTAATCACTTGTACTTTATCTTTATCTGGTATTTTCCCTCTCTATTTACTACAAAGCCTAAATATTTCACTTCCTTTCTCAGAAATTGACATTTATTGAGTTTTAGTTTTATATCATGTTGACGTAGTCGGTCAAATACCATTTTAATGTGTTTTAGGTGTTGTTCTTTTGTTCCTTTTGTAAAAATTATGATGTAAGCTCGAGCAAATGTCCCTAATCCTTGTAACACCTCACATCAAGTTCATGTATGTTGCTGGTGAGCCCTTTAATCCGAACGGCATTACATTCCAAGTAAAAGTTCCTAAATGTGTGTTAAACGCAAGTTTGTCCCTGGTACTCTCCGATTTACTTGGATTGCCCAATAGCCACTCTTGCAATCCAATGTTGTATAGAAGTCTGTGCCCTGAAATAGTGCCACTATGTCATCTACCCTTGGCATTTGATAACTGATATCCTTCGTCACTTTATTCAGCGCTCTGTAATCACAACAGAATCTTTTTGTTTCATCCTTCTTCTGTACAATTACAACCGGTGATGACCATTGTGACGTTGTTCTGTCAATTATTCCCGCTTTTAACATTTCTTCTATGCTCGTCTCTACTACCTCTCTATCTTTTAAGGGCGTCCTATACGTTCTTACATTTGTTGGTTGTGCTGTTCCAGTATCTATTTCTAATTCTACTGTTTTGGTTTTCCCCAGTTCATAATCTGTCAACGCAAACATCTCATGGTTGTTGAATACTAATTTCTGTACTTGACTCCTATCACCCTCATTTGTATGTATTTGTTTTGCTGTCGTCTCTCTCTTTGTTAGTGTGCTTTGTTTTGTTTTTGCGTTCCTATTTAGTCCCCTATTTCTTCCTACTTCTCTTGTTATCTCCCTTTGTTCTTGCCTAAATCTTTGTCTCACCCAACGTAGGTACTCTTGCCTTTCCTCTTCTCTCCTCTCTTTCTCCTTTCTTTCGTGTTGTACCTCTCCTCTTCGCTCTTTCTTCCCTGCATCCATCTTATTGCTATCTCCCCGTTTAATCTGAGCTATGACCTTCCCTTCTTTATTTTAATTGTTTTTACCGAATAATTGATTAACATCACTGGCAAATTGTTCCCCTTACTGTTGCTATGCCATCGATCACTCTTATATTCGGTTCTTCCATTAATTCTTGCTTTGTTCTCGTCGTTTCTATCGTCATTCCGGTCCAATATAATTATTTTTGCTTTAGCTTCGCTAAAGTGATGTGTACGCGGTGCGGTTTTAATATTACATCCTCTTTTGCTCTCGCCAATGTTGCAATATGTATGTCATCCTCCATTTGTATTCCACTCCTCCTATCCTTAACGTTTGTGTCTTGTAATTCACTATAACTTCATTTTTCCTCATCCAGTCCCTACCTAATACCATAACCCTATTCATTCCTCTAACTACCATGAATCTTTGTTGCATATGACATTTTCCTACCTTTATCCATGTTTCTCCTATTACTTCCAACAATTGCCCACTTATTGATTCCAGTTTATTCCTTGTCATCTTCATTCTTCCTTTGTACCCTTATATTGCTCTATACGCAGTCTCTTTTATCACACTCACGCTGGCACCGGTGTCTATAATAGCCCTATACTTGTGCCTGTCTATTTGTACTATGCAAGAACATGGATCCTCTCTTCTACCGTATCTACCAAATTGGTCAGGCTTCTCTTCTGTACTCAAAATCGCCTGCCTGTTTGAGTACTGTTTCCGTTTCCCGCTGCTCGGTACATTCCTCCTCTTTTCTGTCTACTAGTTGTTTCTCTACATTGTCTAATAATATGACCTATCCTCCCACACTTGTACACCTTCTTGTCTCCTGAATGACATTGACTATCTGTGTTTCTCTTTGTTGTATCCTTCTCTGTCTCATGTGGTCTATTTCCATGGGGCTTTCTTGCCTACCCACTCTACCAGCTTCTCTATCTTGTCCTTGTTCTTCTTCAAATCTTTTTGTTATACCCTCCTCTTCTATCGCTGCATTGATTTTGTGCGATTGTTGCCATTCTTCTTCGTGTTAGCATTACTTTCAGCCCTTATCTCTTATTCCTGTTATGAATGTTGCTATTAACAACTTATTTACCTGTTCTGTTTCTAATCCTGCTCCAAACCCTTGTTCTGCCATTTCCTTATCCTTTCTCCATATTCTTCTATTGTCTCACTTCTCCCTTGCTGAGCCCCTGTCAATTTCTTGATGGCATGCTGCTCCTCTTTGAATTTTCCATACCTCCTTGCTAAGTACAGTTTAAACTCTTGCCATGGCTCTTCTTTTATTTCTTCTATTCTTCTTCTCACGCACTTCGCTACTGCACTCTGACTCGTAGCTACCGCTAATTCCTTCCACTCTATTTGACTTAATTGTTTGCTCTTTGACCAGAATTCAATGGCGTGTACCCATTCTTCAAATTTGTCTGGCTCTCGTGTAAAAATCGGAATCCTTCTTGTTATTTCCTGAGTTTGTAAATTATTCCCTAACTTTTCCACTACTTCCCCATCCTTTGCATGGCTTGCCTCTTGTGTCATCCCCTCCATCTTTGTTTCTATTTCTCACTACCCTTCTCTTACTACCTTGTTCCTTTCCTTGTATTGATGTCTATTTTCTACTCTAATACTAGTTCAACCTGCTATTGCTCTTGTCTCAACGTCCCCCCACTTGTGATGATATCCTACACCAATATTCAATTATGTATCTCTTGGAACTCTATCTGATCTCTTTGTTCATCACATGTTTATATTTCCATTCATGTTTGTTTATAATACAATTTCCTGGAACCAAAAATATCACACACAACTCTGTTTACCACAATACCATCATTGCCCACAACAAAAATCACACAATGTATCACAATATCACTCTTTACAACAATTTGTTCATCACCTTCACCCAAAACACAATATTTATATCTCTATTTCTTCCCCTTCCTGCCTCGGCATTCTCGATAACCAATCCGCACAAATGTTTCTAGCTCCCTCTATATGCTCCACCTTTGCTCCACTATTTTGCAATGTCAATGACCACATATCTATTTTCCTGTTCTTAATTGGCGCCTCAAGTATTGCTTGGAGTGGTTTATGATCTGTCCTTATTACTACTTGCTGCCCATATATGTAGAAATGGAGTTTTTGAATTGCATAATGGATTGCAAATGCTTCTTTTTCTATAGTGGGCCACCTTATTTGAGTCCTGCTTAACTTGTGGGATAGAAAATATATTGGCCATTCCTGTACCCTATTTTTTCCTGTATTTTGTCCACCTCTACTTTCTCACATACCAGACACGCACCTATTGCCACATCTGACGCATCCGTATATAGAATCATCCTTCCTTCCTTATTCGGGTGTGCCAACAATGGCACTTTTGCCAACCCTTCTATCAGCGTCTCAACGCTCTTTGACATCCTGTTGTCCATTGAAATCTCACAAATTTCTTCGTCAATGTCGTTAGTGGTTCTGCCACTTCTGCAAACTTTGGTATGAATCTTCGATAATAACCGCACATACCTAGAAAACTCCGTACCTCCCTTACCTTAGTTGGTGGTTTCATTTCTTTAATCACTTGTACTTTATCTTTATCTGGTAATATTCCCTCTCTATTTACTACAAAGCCTAAATATTTCACTTCCTTTCTCAGAAATTGACATTTACTGAATTTTAGTTTTATATCATGTTGACGTAGTCGGTCAAATACCATTTTAACGTGTTTTAGGTGTTGTTCTTTTGTTCCTTTTGTAAAAATTATGATGTAAGCTCGAGCAAATGTCCCTAATCCTTGTAACACCTGGTTCATCAAGTTCATGTATGTTGCTGGTGAGCCCTTTAATCCGAACGGCATTACATTCCAAGTAAAAGTTCCTAAATGTGTGTTAAACGCAAGTTTGTCCCTGGTACTCCGATTTACTTGGATTGCCCAATAGCCACTCTTGCAATCCAATGTTGTATAGAAGTCTGTGCCCTGAAATAGTGCCACTATGTCATCTACCCTTGGCATTTGATAACTGATATCCTTCGTCACTTTATTCAGCGCTCTGTAATCACAACAGAATCTTTTTGTTTCATCCTTCTTCTGTACAATTACAACCGGTGATGACCATTGTGACGTTGTTCTGTCAATTATTCCCGCTTTTAACATTTCTTCTATGCTCGTCTCTACTACCTCTCTATCTTTTAAGGGCGTCCTATACGTTCTTACATTTGTTGGTTGTGCTGTTCCAGTATCTGTTTCTAATTCTACTGTTTTGGTTTTCCCCAGTTCATAATCTGTCAACGCAAACATCTCATGGTTGTTGAATACTAATTTCTGTACTTGACTCCTATCACCCTCATTTGTATGTATTTGTTTTTGCTGTCGTCTCTCTTTTGTTAGTGTGCTTTGTTTTGTTTTTGCGTTCCTATTTAGTCCCCTATTTCTTCCTACTTCTCTTGTTATCTCCCTTTGTTCTTGCCTAAATCTTTGTCTCACCCAACGTAGGTACTCTTGCCTTTCCTCTTCTCTCCTCTCTTTCTCCTTTCTTTCGTGTTGTACCTCTCCTCTTCGCTCTTTCTTCCCTGCATCCATCTTATTGCTATCCCCCCGTTTAATCTGAGCTATGACCTTTCCCTTCTTTATTTTAATTGTTTTTACCGAATAATTGATTAACATCACTGGCAAATTGTTCCCCTTACTTACTGTTGCTATGCCATCGATCACTCTTATATTCGGTTCTTCCATTAATTCTTGCTTTGTTCTCGTCGTTTCTATCGTCATTCCCGGTCCAAGATAATCATTTTGCTTTAGTTTCGATAAAGTGATGTGTACGCGGTGCGGTTTTAATATTACATCCTCTTTTGCTCTCGCCAATGTTGCAATATGTATGTCATCCTCCATTTGTATTTCCACTCCTCCTATCCTTAACGTTTGTGTCTTGTAATTCACTATAACTTCATTTTTCCTCACCCAGTCCCTACCTAATACCATAACCCTATTCATTCCTCTAACTACCATGAATCTTTGTTGCATATGACATTTTCCTACCTTTATGTGTATCCATGTTTCTCCTATTACTTCCAACAATTGCCCACTTATTGATTCCAGTTTATTCCTTGTCATCTTCATTCTTCCTTTGTACCTTTTATTGCTCTATACGCAGTCTCTTTTATCACACTCACGCTGGCACCGGTGTCTATAATAGCCCTATACTTGTGCCTGTCTATTTGTACCATGCAAGAACATGGATCCTCTCTTCTACCGTATCTACCAAATTGGTCAGGCTTCTCTTCTGTACTCAAATCGCCTGCCTGTTTGAGTACTGTTTCCGTTTCCCGCTGCTCGGTACATTCCTCCTCTTTTCTGTCTACTAGTTGTTTCTCTACATTGTCTAATAATATGACCTATCCTCCCACACCTGTCACACCTTCTTGTCTCCTGAATGACATTGACTATCTGTGTTTCTCTTTGTTGTATTCTTCTCTGTCTCATGTGGTCTATTTCCATGGGGCTTTCTTGCCTACCCACTCTACCAGCTTCTCTATCTTGTCCTTGTTCTTCTTCAAATCTTTTTGTATACCCTCCTCTTCTATCGCTGCATTGATTTTGTGCGATTGTTGCCATTCTTCTTCGTGTTAGCATTACTTTCAGCCCTTATCTCTTATCCCTGTTATGAATGTTGCTATTAACAACTTATTTACCTGTTCTGTTTCTAATCCTGCTCCAAACCCTTGTTCTGCCATTTCCCTTATCCTTTCTCCATATTCTTCTATTGTCTCACTTCTCCCTTGCTGAGCCCCTGTCAATTTCATGATGGCATGCTGCTCATCTTTGAATTTTCCATACCTCTTTGCTAAGTACAGTTTAAACTCTTGCCATGGCTCTTCTTTTATTTCTTCTATTCTTCTTCTCACGCACTTCGCTACTGCACTCTGACTCGTAGCTACCGCTAATTCCTTCCACTCTATTTGACTTAATTGTTTGCTCTTTGACCAGAATTCAATGGCGTGTACCCATTCTTCAAATTTGTCTGGCTCTCCTGTAAAAATCGGAATCCTTCTTGTTATTTCCTGAGTTTGTAAATTATTCCCTAACTTTTCTACTACTTCCCCCATCCTTTGCATGGCTTGCCTCTGTGTCATCCCCTCCATCTTTGTTTCTATTTCTCACTACCCTTCTCTTACTACCTTGTTCCTTTCCTTGTATTGATGTCTATTTTCTACTCTAATACAAGTTCAACCTGCTATTGCTCTTGTCTCAACGTCCCACCACTTGTGATGATATCCTACACCAATATTCAATTATGTATCTCTTGGAACTCTATCTGATCTCTTTGTTCATCACATGTTTATATTTCCATTCATGTTTGTTTATAATACAATTTCCTGGAACCAAAAATATATCACACACAACTCTGTTTACCACAATACCATCATTGCCCACAACAAAAATCACACAATGTATCACAATATCACTCTTTACAACAATTTGTTCATCACCTTCACCCAAACACAATATTTCTATCTCTATTTCTTCCCCTTCCTGCCTCGGCATTCTCGATAACCAATCCGCACAAATGTTTCTAGCTCCCTCTATATACTCCACCTTTGCTCCACTATTTTGCAATGTCAATGACCACATATCTATTTTCCTGTTCTTATTGGCGCCTCAGTATTGCTTTGAGTGGTTTATGGTCTGTCCTTATTACTACTTGCTGCCCATATATGTAGAAATGGAGTTTTTGAATTGCATAATGGATTGCAAATGCTTCTTTTTCTATAGTGGGCCACCTTATTTGAGTCCTGCTTAACTTGTGGGATAAAAAATATATTGGCCATTCCTGTACCCTATTTTTTCCTGTTATTTTGTCCACCTCTACTTTCTCACATACCAGACACGCACCTATTGCCACATCTGACGCATCCGTATATAGAATCATCCTTCCTTCCTTATTCGGGTGTGCCAACAATGGCACTTTTGCCAACCCTTCTTTCAGCGTCTCAAACGCTCTTTGACATCCTGTTGTCCATTGAAATCTCACAAATTTCTTCGTCAATGTCGTTAATGGTTCTGCCACTTCTGCAAACTTTGGTATGAATTTTCGATAATAACCGCACATACCTAGAAACTCCGTACCTCCCTACCTTAGTTGGTGGTTTCATTTCTTTAATCACTTGTACTTTATCTTTATCTGGTAATATTCCCTCTCTATTTACTACAAAGCCTAAATATTTCACTTCCTTTCTCAGAAATTGACATTTACTGAGTTTTAGTTTTATATCATGTTGACGTAGTCGGTCAAATACCATTTTAACGTGTTTTAGGTGTTCTTTTGTTCCTTTTGTAAAAATTATGATGTAAGCTCGAGCAAATGTCCCTAATCCTTGTAACACCTCACATCAAGTTCATGTATGTTGCTGGTGAGCCCTTTAATCCGAACGGCATTACATTCCAAGTAAAAGTTCCTAATGTGTGTTAAACGCAAGTTTGTCCCTGGTACTCCGATTTACTTGGATTGCCCAATAGCCACTCTTGCAATCCAATGTTGTATAGAAGTCTGTGCCCTGAAATAGTGCCACTATGTCATCTACCCTTGGCATTTGATAACTGATATCCTTCGTCACTTTATTCAGCGCTCTGTAATCACAACAGAATCTTTTTGTTTCATCCTTCTTCTGTACAATTACAACCGGTGATGACCATTGTGACGTTGTTCTGTCAATTATTCCCGCTTTTAACATTCTTCTATGCTCGTCTCTACTACCTCTCTATCTTTTAAGGGCGTCCTATACGTTCTTACATTTGTTGGTTGTGCTGTTCCAGTATCTATTTCTAATTCTACTGTTTTGGTTTTCCCCAGTTCATAATCTGTCAACGCAAACATCTCATGGTTGTTGAATACTAATTTCTGTACTTGACTCCTATCACCCTCATTTGTATGTATTTGTTTTTGCTGTCGTCTCTCTTTTGTTAGTGTGCTTTGTTTTGTTTTTGCGTTCCTATTTAGTCCCCTATTTCTTCCTACTTCTCTTGTTATCTCCCTTTGTTCTTGCCTAAATCTTTGTCTCACCCAACGTAGGTACTCTTGCCTTTCCTCTTCTCTCCTCTCTTTCTCCTTTCTTTCGTGTTGTACCTCTCCTCTTAGCTCTTTCTTCCCTGCATCCATCTTATTGCTATCCCCCCGTTTAATCTGAGCTATGACCTTTCCCTTCTTTATTTTAATTGTTTTTCCCGAATAATTGATTAACATCACTGGCTCTATCTGATCTCTTTGTTCATCACATGTTTATATTTCCATTCATGTTTGTTTATAATACAATTTCCTGGAACCAAAAATATATCACACACAACTCTGTTTACCACAATACTATCATTGCCCACAACAAAAATCACACAATGTATCACAATATCACTCTTTACAACAATTTGTTCATCACCTTCACCCAAAACACAATATTTCTATCTCTATTTCTTCCCCTTCCTGCCTCGGCATTCTCGATAACCAATCCGCACAAATTTTTCTAGCTCCCTTTATATACTCCACCTTTGCTCCACTATTTTGCAATGTCAATGACCACATATCTATTTTCCTGTTCTTAATTGGCGCCTCAAGTATTGCTTTGAGTGGTTTATGGTCTGTCCTTATTACTACTTGCTGCCCATATATGTAGAAATGGAGTTTTTGAATTGCATAATGGATTGCAAATGCTTCTTTTTCTATAGTGGGCCACCTTATTTGAGTCCTGCTTAACTTGTGGGATAGAAAATATATTGGCCATTCCTGTACCCTATTTTTTCCTGTTATTTTGTCCACCTCTACTTTCTCACATACCAGACACGCACCTATTGCCACATCTGACGCATCCGTATATAGAATCATCCTTCCTTCCTTATTCGGGTGTGCCAACAATGGCACTTTTGCCAACCCTTCTTTCAGCGTCTCAAACGCTCTTTGACATCCTGTTGTCTATTGAAATCTCACAAATTTCTTCGTCAATGTCGTTAGTGGTTCTGCCACTTCTGCAAACTTTGGTATGAATCTTCGATAATAACCGCACATACCTAGAAAACTCCGTATCTCCCTTACCTTAGTTGGTGGTTTCATTTCTTTAATCACTTGTACTTTATCTTTATCTGGTAATATTCCCTCTCTATTTACTACAAAGCCTAAATATTTCACTTCCTTTCTCAGAAATTGACATTTACTGAGTTTTAGTTTTATATCATGTTGACGCAGTCGGTCAAATACCATTTTAACGTGTTTTAGGTGTTGTTCTTTTGTTCCTTTTGTAAAAATTATGATGTAAGCTCGAGCAAATGTCCCTAATCCTTGTAACACCTCACATCAAGTTCATGTATGTTGCTGGTGAGCCCTTTAATCCGAACGGCATTACATTCCAAGTAAAAGTTCCTAAATGTGTGTTAAACGCAAGTTTGTCCTGGTACTCCGATTTACTTGGATTGCCCATAGCCACTCTTGCAATCCAATGTTGTATAGAAGTCTGTGCCCTGAAATAGTGCCACTATGTCATCTACCCTTGGCATTTGATAACTGATATCCTTCGTCACTTTATTCAGCGCTCTGTAATCACAACAGAATCTTTTTGTTTCATCCTTCTTCTGTACAATTACAACCGGTGATGACCATTGTGACGTTGTTCTGTCAATTATTCCCGCTTTTAACATTTCTTCTATGCTCGTCTCTACTACCTCTCTATCTTTTAAGGGCGTCCTATACGTTCTTACATTTGTTGGTTGTGCTGTTCCAGTATCTGTTTCTAATTCTACTGTTTTGGTTTTCCCCAGTTCATAATCTGTCAACGCAAACATCTCATGGTTGTTGAATACTAATTTCTGTACTTGACTCCTATCACCCTCATTTGTATGTATTTGTTTTTGCTGTCGTCTCTCTTTTGTAGTGTGCTTTGTTTTGTTTTTGCGTTCCTATTTAGTCCCCTATTTCTTCCTACTTCTCTTGTTATCTCCCTTTGTTCTTGCCTAAATCTTTGTCTCACCCAACGTAGGTACTCTTGCCTTTCCTCTTCTCTCCTCTCTTTCTCCTTTCTTTCGTGTTGTACCTCTCCTCTTCACTCTTTCTTTCCTGCATCCATCTTATTGCTATCCCCCCGTTTAATCTGAGCTATGACCTTTCCCTTCTTTATTTTAATTGTTTTTCCCGAATAATTGATTAACATCACTGGCTCTATCTGATCTCTTTGTTCATCACATTTTATATTTCCATTCATGTTTGTTTATAATACAATTTCCTGGAACCAAAAATATATCACACACAACTCTGTTTACCACAATACCATCATTGCCCACAACAAAAATCACACAATGTATCACAATATCACTCTTTACAACAATTTGTTCATCACCTTCACCCAAAACACAATATTTCTATCTCTATTTCTTCCCCTTCCTGCCTCGGCATTCTCGATAACCAATCCGCACAAATGTTTCTAGCTCCCTCTATATACTCCACCTTTGCTCCACTATTTTGCAATGTCAATGACCACATATCTATTTTCCTGTTCTTAATTGGCGCCTCAAGTATTGCTTTGAGTGGTTTATGGTCTGTCCTTATTACTACTTGCTGCCCATATATGTAGAAATGGAAATTTGAATTGCATAATGGATTGCAAATGCTTCTTTTTCTATAGTGGGCCACCTTATTTGAGTCCTGCTTAACTTGTGGGATAGAAAATATATTGGCCATTCCTGTACCCTATTTTTTCCTGTTATTTTGTCCACCTCTACTTTCTCACATACCAGACACGCACCTATTGCCACATCTGACGCATCCGTATATAGAATCATCCTTCCTTCCTTATTCGGTGTGCCAACAATGGCACTTTTGCCAACCCTTCTTTCAGCGTCTCAAACGCTCTTTGACATCCTGTTGTCCATTGAAATCTCACAAATTTCTTCGTCAATGTCGTTAGTGGTTCTGCCACTTCTGCAAACTTTGGTATGAATCTTCGATAATAACCGCACATACCTAGAAAACTCCGTACCTCCCTTACCTTAGTTGGTGGTTTCATTTCTTTAATCACTTGTACTTTATCTTTATCTGGTAATATTCCCTCTCTATTTACTACAAAGCCTAAATATTTCACTTCCTTTCTCAGAAATTGACATTTACTGAATTTTAGTTTTATATCATGTTGACGTAGTCGGTCAAATACCATTTTAATGTGTTTTAGGTGTTGTTCTTTTGTTCCTTTTGTAAAAATTATGATGTAAGCTCGAGCAAATGTCCCTAATCCTTGTAACACCTCACATCAAGTTCATGTATGTTGCTGGTGAGCCCTTTAATCCGAACGGCATTACATTCCAAGTAAAAGTTCCTAAATGTGTGTTAAACGCAAGTTTGTCCCTGGTACTCCGATTTACTTGGATTGCCCAATAGCCACTCTTGCAATCCAATGTTGTATAGAAGTCTGTGCCCTGAAATAGTGCCACTATGTCATCTACCCTTGGCATTTGATAACTGATATCCTTCGTCACTTTATTCAGCGCTCTGTAATCACAACAGAATCTTTTTGTTTCATCCTTCTTCTGTACAATTACAACCGGTGATGACCATTGTGACGTTGTTCTGTCAATTATTCCCGCTGTTAACATTTCTTCTATGACCTCTCTATCTTGCATGGCTTGCCTCTTGTGTCATCCACTCCATCTTTGTTTTCTATTTCTCACTACCCTTCTCTTACTACCTTGTTCCTTTCTTGTATTGATGTCTATTTTCTACTCTATACTAGTTCAACCTGCTATTGCTCTTGTCTCAACGTCCCCCCACTTGTGATGATATCCTACACCAATATCCATTTATTTATCTCTTGAACTCTATCTGATCTCTTTGTTCATCACATGTTTATATTTCCATTCATGTTTGTTTATAATACAATTTCCTGGAACCAAAAATATATCACACACAACTCTGTTTACCACAATACCATCATTACCCACAACAAAAATCACACAATGTATCACAATATCACTCATTACAACAATTTGTTCATCACCTTCACCCAAAACACAATCTCTCTCTCACCTTGTATCCCAGCCATGTGTGTCATTGTTGTAATACTATTTTTCCTTATTTTACTCCCTCTTCCCTTATTACTATGTCCCTATTCTATCTAAAAAAATATGGTTGACACACACGACTGTGATAGCACTTAGATAAATTTCTCTCCCCTTTTTTTTTTTTCTTAACGTGTGGCCACACACATTCCACTCTTTACACTTCTCTTTAATATCTCTCACTCAATACTCCTTCCACTCTCCTTTCACTCGTTAATTAATATACTACTTAATTAACTAGTAACACACTTTTGAAGATCCTTTGAATTTCTCTCCCCGCTTTGCTACCACTGTGTCTCACTTGCCTGTCTTTGACCTAACGTTGACATTGCCCAAAATGTAGCAGTTGTTAACCTATAATGTGTTGTTAACAAAGTAATGAGTGATCATACGATTTGGAAAGACTTCTCCGGAAGCCTGCCCTGTACTTATTCACTAGTGCGACATGGTGTACACCACACCATGCCCACTATGTACCACTACACGTGGTGGACGTAGGCCTTTTCCTCGCCTGTGACGCTCCTTCACTGCCGATATGGACCGTAGAAAGTGTCGTAGGCAAGTTCCCCTTGCCCGCATTGACTTGACTGGTTCTCTGCTTCACTATTGGAAAGACTTGCCAAGCTTTGCCTCATATACACCTTACACGGAAGATGCACACAGACAGCTCACGACATTTTGAGCCATCTCCCTGCTTGACCTTTAGAACACGTCACACCGCTAATGGCGGTCTGACTCTCCCTCGACTTTCCTCTGTAGATATCTCGACAGAAGCTCGTGGAGATCTGAGTCCCTTATGACTCCTACTGCCTCCTGCTCCTTGCGACCAGCTCCTTGGACACCAGCCGTTGCACTGGCCAAGACGACTTGACTACCTGTTGATCGTTAGAAGTACTTCGCGCTGTTCAATCTATGGGTCAAGACAACCCTAATCCGTTCGTCGTCAGGACAAGACAATAAGAACACAGCTAGCATTGCCAAGCATGTTTCAACACCATGGAAGTCAACAATTCAACGTTTATTATACACAACAATCCATCCCAGAAATTTACAAAAATGTCCACTGTCACTCTCATGGTGGCCTCTCATTCCGGCTTGATTCTCGCACTGACAACACATTCAATGCACAATACTATTCGCCTCCTCAAATGAGTGAGACCTTCATAATAATACAACAGTCTTTGCACTTGTTTAGTGCTAGCACTCACCATTAATTCAAACGTCTCTGTCTTGTGCTAATGAGACTACTCACAATTAATTCAACCGTCTCTGCTCTATGCTAGTGAAAACACTCATATTTAATTCAACGTATCTGTTCTATGCTAGTGAGAACACTCACAATTAATTCAAAGTCTCTGTTCTATGCTAAGTAGAACACTCATAATAATTCAACATCTGTTCTATGTGAAAATGAATACTCACACTGAGTCTAAAGTCTCTGCGCTGTTAGAGCTACCAGCTCCGTAGTCAATTCTCTGCATGACTATATCTATTCTAAGTCATTGAAAATTCGGTCAGAACACTCACAATTAATATACATGTCTCTGCTCTATGCTAATTAGAACACTCACAATAATTCAAACATCTGTCCTCTGTGAATAGAGTACTCACAATGATTCAAAAGTCTCTGCGCTGTTAGAAGCTATCAGCTTCGTAGTCAATTCTCTGCATGACTATATCTATTCTAAGTCATTGAAAATTCGGTGAGAACACTCACAATTATTATACATGTCTCTGCTCTATGCTAATTAGAACACTCACAATAATTCAAACATCTGTCCTCTGTGAATAGAGTACTCACAATGATTCAAAAGTCTCTGCGCTGTTAGAAGCTACCAGCTTCGTAGTCAATTCTCTGCATGACTATATCTTTTCTACACGTCTCCAGGAATTCACAATTACATAGCTAACTACCACTTCCTAACACTGACCTGTTCTAGACAAAAACTCTGAATTCCCTCAATTCCCCCCCCCCCCCCCCGTTCACGGTAATCGGCTGTCTATACCCAAGCCGCCCGCACTGAACCCACTTCTGACTCGAATGACCAACTCTACTCTAACTACTCTGTCTTGCGCACACCTGATCCCTCAACACTAGCCTCTCAACTTAATTCTTTGTTCACTCACCTCTGGCTTTTTTCCTGCCCCCCGTGATTCTTGCTTACTCACTACCTTCTCGAGCCCTTGAACACCTATCAGCCCTCCTTCCTAATTATCCCCCTTTGTTTACCTTCTGCCCTTCACTCACTAATTTCCTATCGCTGCTATCTCCTGTTTCAACTTACTATTGCTATATCCTGTTTCCACCATACCCCTCTATACTCTGTTTCACTGCCTTATACCTTCTCCGAGTTATTTAACCACCTCTAATAACTCTTTAACTCTCATTCCCTTCTTATCTACACTCCCTCCTCTTCAACTGCTATCCTGGCTCTCCTCTACCCTCATCGGAGCCTCCTCCACAATTTCTGATAGGGCCCCTACAGAACTTCTGGAGGTTGCTCCTCTCTACTATATCTTCCTTTTCTATGTCCTCTACTCTACCTCCCCTATCATTCTTGCTTCTCTCTTCTGTTGTTTGGTAACTCTCTTCACTCTCCCACTGTTCACTCTCCTGTTCTCTATTTTTTTTTCTTCTGGTGATTCTCCTGACGACCACCTCCCCTGTCTCTTCCTAACGACGCTCCTATTCTCCTGCGTCTCCTTCTCCGTCCTTCCTCCCACTTGTTTTTCTCTAGTTTCCTCTTGTCTTTCCCCTTCTTGTTGTCTTTGGTTTAATCTTAGTCGTCTTTCTGGTATTGGCATGTCTGTCTCTTCTGACGACGTTTGCCTCTCTCTTTTGTACCCTTCGTTCTTGTTTTCTTCTACACTGACTCCTCGTGTTCCTATACGGTGGATCCTCTTCCGTGCTGTTTCCCTCCTCTTCACTACTTTCCCTTGTTCTTCTTCACTTTCATTACTGCTTCCATGTTTTTTCTCTCTTTGCCCATTTTCCTGTTCTCTCGTATTCGTATTAACCTCCTGTTCACCTTCACTTCCGGTATACTCTGTCGACTCTTTCCCTCCATACATTGTACATTTCCTCCTGGCCTCTCCCTCTGCTCTTGTACTTTTTCTGACGCGTCATCTTTCCTTATGTTTCTTCGATGTGTTCGTATCCCCCTTTTGCCATACATGTGCTTTATAATATAATTTGCCTCTCCCCGTTTTCTTTATTATTACATATCCTTCCTTCCATTTTGGACTAATTTTTGACGTAGCTGTCTGATTCTTATAATATACTTTGTCCCCTACTCTGTATTCTATCCCTTCTTTATCTTTACTCTTTTGTTGGTTCTTCTTTTCTGCTCGTTTTAAATTTTTCCACACCATTCTTTGTGTGTCGTGCATTTGTTGGAGGATTATTTCGTGTATCTCTTCCCCCACATACCTACTTCTTGGTTGCAACACATTATCAAGTGGTAACATTGGATGTCTACCATACAACAAGAAAAATGGTGAAAATTGTGTACTCTCGTTCTTATTCATCCTAATTGCCGCCAACGCATGGTTCAATTTTACATCCCATTCTATTTCTCTCCCTCTTGTCAATTTGGATATTATGTCATTTAGCGTTCTGTGCTGCCTTTCGTTGATCCCGTTCGCTTGCGGATTATATACTGACGTTCTTATGTGTTGATGTTTAATTTCTTTAATGTTTGTCGAAACTTGCTACTCGTAAACTCCCCTCCATTGTCTGTTAATATGCACTGTGGGCAGCTATATCTCGGAATAATTTCATTCAGTAGTATATCTATTATAGTGTCCGTGTTTTTGTTCGGTATTGGCACACTCTCTGGCCATCTACTATAAGAATCTGTTACATGGAGTATATATTTATTCCCCGATATTGTCGTTGGATATGGCCCCGTTATATCCATGCTATAGACCTGGCACTGGTGTCTTCCACCTTCGCAGGTGGAGTGCACTGGGATTCCACGGAAGTGATCACTATCCATGTGTCCTCCTAATTGAGAAAAGCAGCAGAATCAAAGCCAGAAAAGAGAGCTCATCACATTCAACTACGAGAAAACAGACCAGAACGTCATTAGCAAAATCAGACATAGGAAACAGAGCGCCCCTCGTAGGAGGCAGGAGAAATGGACGCAGCCAGCCTGGTGGAACGTAGAAGTCGAGAAAGCGTGGCAGAGCAAGAGACAAACGGTCAAGACATGGCAGAAAGCCAGAAGGAATGGAAGAACACAACCTGAGCTCTTGAAGCGTCTGAAAGTAGAGGTAGACCAAAAAATGATGCACTTTAAACTATGCGCTAAGCAGACTAAGGATGCCAAATGGGATGACATCGGTGCAAGAATGGCACAACACGACAAACTTTCAGAGCACAGGCCGGATATGGCACAAATCTGATATCTGAAGGATATAGGGCTGGAAGAAGATCTCACAATCACAACTGATACCATTCGCACGACACTTACAAGGTCACACAACACTGCTTCTGGTCCAGATGGTGTTCGGTACGATGACATAGGCAATTTAGCTGACGACGACTTGACAAAACTGGCCAATGAGTTAAATGCCAGTATTCGGGGATGCCTTTTTTTCATGATTCCTGTTGTTCTCCGGAAGTTCTGGTATTTTATGTTGTCCATAGGAGACATGGGTCCAAGGGTTTCGATATGGTTTGGGAAAGAACTGGATCTCCAGTAGTTAGTTCATTCGCAATTGCAGCGAAGTTGTTCCTCTTTGGAGACAAATAATAAATAAATGAATATTATTATAGAGGGAAACTTTCGAGGCGATAATCTGTGAATCAATTCATAGGAAGAGGTGAAAAAATGACAAATAATAAACAGAAAAAAATATGGACCATGGCAGGATCGAACCCGTACTCAGTGGCACAGCGCCTTGCCACGAAAAGCCAAACGCCATGGAACACTGCCACTGAGCTAACTAAAAAATTAACTTCGTTGGCAATGCCTTTTCGCGAAGGCTTTCCCATGACTATAGTATAAGGCTGCGATCACAACTCGGAAATAATGTTCCTGTTAAGACAAGTATCTCCCGGGTAGGGCTGAATACTTGCGTTGCAGATGGTGCATGGGGTGGCTAAGGAGCCACCCCATATATAATATAGAAGTATTTGTCAGCTTGTTGCAAAACTTTAGTGACCCGTCTGTCATCTAAGGTTACCTGTTACTGTTTCTAGAGTCTTGATAGGTGTAGATTTCATAGCACCAGTGATGATACGGGCAGCTTGTTCTGTATTCTGTTAATTTTGCTAAGGTGTGATTTGGAAGCCATAGGCCTCCAGGCTGTGACTCTATATTCTAGAACTGGTCTGACTCTTCATACATATAGTATTTTCAAAATATTGCTGTATGCCCCTGAAGCCCTGTTATTTTTTTAAATGTTTTTTCTTTTTTCTTCTCACACGAACACCATCCTTCTACACATCACTTCATAAGACATTTATGATAATTCATTGGCAGCCTTTTATCCATTCTGTTTCTTCAGTGAAAGTTATATTTAACATCTAATCAGCACAATTATCAAGTTCTAACTCATTCTCTCCTCCTATTGTATTAATTGTATTAATCTATACTACATTAGTGTTGCCGTTACCCTATTTTGGTTCGTTCCCATCGAACGTATACTACTCTATAATGTTCTACTGCTCTATGCCAATCTCCAGCGGCTTCTTAGTGTTCCTACTGCTCCATAGTGTTCCACTGTTCTATGTCGTTGCCAGTTTCCAACTTATATTCTACTCTGTCCTCAACTACACGTCCCTTCTCTTCGGCTGCCAACTAACTGACTTTCCTTCATTGTTCCCTTGCAACCGTCTCTTTATCTCTACGTCATAAATTCTCTCTTTCGTCATTTCTTCCTTAGTGTACATTGGTGTCTAATTTCCACTTCCCTATCTCTTGGTGTGCAATTCCCCGCTATACATTCCCTGCTATACAATTAGCTATATATTCCCTGCTATACAATTTGCTATACATTCCCTGCTATACAATTCGCCCTAACAAGTGCTAGTCGTTGCCACAACTATTGACTATTTACTGCTAGCTATACATTCCCTGCTTATACCCCCCCCCCCCCAGTCCGTTCCTGCCAATTTCTTCATAATATTTGTTCGTTTTCTGGCTTTCATCCTTGCTCTGTGTTTTCCAAGTCATTCTGCGATTCATAGTGACACCAAGATATGTTGGGTTGTGGTCAATATGGAGTGTTTGATCCTTTAACGTCAAATTTTCAGAGAGTGCTTTCCTTGATAGGACTGTTTCCACTTCTTAGTTGTGTGTGTGTGTAGTCTTGTCATTGACATTTACTGCGTCTCCTGTAAAGCATTAAAAGTGTCGGCCGGGTCAAAGTTCAGATACCAGTAAACAGAATTGGTTCCACTTCTCCATTGTGTATGTGTGCAGTCATTGTCATAGAGAATGGTCTTTGTTTTGCCATTAACTGCGGCCTCTGGTCCACATCCGTCTCCTGTATAACAAGCATCAAATGTGTCTATCTGGTTTGTGATCTGTTTGAGAGCCACATTCCGACCCCTGCCAATGTAGATAAAGCAGATATAAAGCATATATATTGTATCAAAATTAAATGTGGCTGTCGTGAATGTGCAGAAATGTCCGCAAATGCACACCGAAAAAGAGGAGTTCACACAGGGGTCAGTGTGCAAACAAAATGGAGAGAGAATAGAACAGTAGATTAACAGGTGCTCAAAAGGCGGTAAGAGTGAGATGTCTGAGAGTGGGGTACAATAAAAACAAATGAGGGAACACAGAAAAAGGTATAGAGGAGAACACCGAAGTGTATCATAAGGGACTAGAGGAGAAGAACTATAAATAGCATGGTGTAGTAGATAGACCAAAGATCCCAAATATGTGCAGTAGAGAAGGCTATGCAAAGGGAAGGAGCAACCAAAAGGAAACTATGTGTATGAGTGTGATACATTCATACCTCTCGGGTCAGCGAACCATACTGGACTATAAGGCGATTTTCCAAAGTATAGCGACTGCGGTCGCCAGAGTGACAAAGGACAATACCAGTGACACGGATGTCGTCTTTGCCCTTGTGATCAGGGGAGTTGGTGGAAGACACCGGAGTACCAGTATTTTGTTGGACATCACGTAGATGTTCACAAAATAACCTCTACAGAGATGAAATGTGTTCGACGAACGACAGGAAATAGATTGAGAGATAAGACCAGAAAAGAAGAACTGAGAAAAAAGCTAGGAATAGCCCCCGCAATATAATATATAAGGAAACAACAGATAAAATGACAAGGTAGAAAGAACAAAACACAACACAAGAACCAAACGTTGTGAGAACACTAGACCCAAGGGTCGTCCACACAAAAAATGGGTTGATGGAATATTAGAAGCAATACATAACAGCAGCTGAGGTGAACAGAAGACAAAAGACCGCAAATTATATCTCCCCTCGACGCTGAAAGGCAGATGAGGAAGGAAAGATTAAGAAGAATGATGGAAATCAAGATTTTTGCTTTGCTTTGATAAGGCGCACAAAGATAAAATATTAGAATTGAAGCCAGGAGAAACATTTTGTTAGCTATTGTTAGGTTAGACGTCTTCGCGTTTGACAACGACCAAGCCTTGTCCTTACGAGTTTTAGATTACAATAATATACAAAACATGTTTGTTATTTCTATAACCGATATAGATAGGGCGAACCGTGCGTTGTATTTGAATCAAATGTAGAGGTAGTGTGGCGATATTAATTTGGTAATTTGGTTATCGAAGACCCCGGAATCACTGTAAACTAATTGCTCAACCGCCCGTGCCAGCGTAATCATCCGAATATCATCTGCCAAACAAAGAAAGGTAACTGTGGTCCCCAGTCTGTGGGGACTAACAGCCAAAACGCCAAAGACATAAGGCGAAACCGAGCAGAACACAAGTTTAACTCAGTTGCTCCTGCAACAAGCCAGAATTTTTTCATGAGGAGACATCAGATGGGCCCCATGGTTTTGATATTGTTTGGGAAAGTACTGGATAGTTAATTCATTACAATTGCAGCGAAGTTGCTTCTCTTTAGTCGTACTATTCCGGAACCAGTTATTCTTTGGTGCATATATTTCTCCGCTTGTTACATTATTTAGTGACCCATCTGTCACTCAATAAGGGTTATTGAGTTTTGAGTTATTTGCTGGTCATTGTACTCCGAATATGTCCATAGGTGCTCAGATCCCCTCCTCAGCAATTCCCTCAGTGTCCAGCGACTGACATAGAACTCTATGCTGGTTGATAAGTCTTCTTACACAGCCACTAAGTTTCTCATTTCTGGCTGTACCCATCTTAACTCCCATTTCCATCATCCGAAGAAGTGACGTGGATCTGTATTTCTCGAAGTCCTGTGCATCAATCATACATCTCGGAGTGCATTGATGATGTCCGCCCGATCCATTGGTTGCCCGTCCTCAACGATAGCGTAGCTATCATAACCAAGAACCAAGCGGAACTAAGCCAACCTGTCCGCTCTTTCATTTCTCCATACTCCCGCAAAATGACCAGGGACATAGACAAAGGTGATCTTACGTATTTTGGATTTCTGCAAAGACCCTACCCATTGCATACATCACAGAGCCCGCCTCCACTTTTTTTTTATCATGCTCATCGAATCACTCAATTCATGCGTGGGTGTAGTTTGTGACTCTAGCCGTTTGAATGCCTTGGTCCCTGCCATCGCCTCCATTTGTCATACCGTATACACCACTGTCTGCCTTGACTATTCTGCCTGCCGATCGTGCCCATGCACTTCTTTGGCGTCGTCTTACAGATCCGTCTGTATAGATGACTGCATCTTTCTCATCGGTGTTATCGCAGATGAGACCGTTGACCTCAGCATTAACCACGACCTAGTTCTGTTCCCTACTTTTCCTGTCGAGTGTGACAATACACGCGAAAGTCCCCTTGAATGACGTAGGCACCGGTATCCACTCTCACCAAGAGGACTGGTTGGCTAGCTGCGCTGCCGTTGAAAACGGGCAACCAATAGGCGGATTGTTGATGAATGCCCTCCGAGATGTTGGAACATAACTTCGACAAAAAGATCCACGTCACTTCTCCGGATGATAGAAATGGGAGTTTAGATGGGCACAACCAGAAATGAGAAACATAGTGGCCGTGTAAGAAGACTTATCAACCACATAGAACTGGAGTCGTCAGTCGCTGGATGGAATTGCTGAGAAGGGGATCTGAGAGCACCTATGGACATTTTTGAGCTTCAATCCTTTGAGGGCAACAGTTGGGGTAAAGATGGTCGTCTGATGCTCTTCTGGTGCTAAAGGTATGTGTTTTGCATCTTGGTTTCCCGTCTTGCAGCTTTCTGTTTGACTATTGAAATGTTTATTCTACTAATGCTTTTTTTAAGTCTCTATCAGTAAGATTTGCTGCCCTTTTTGCCTGTGAGGATTTTCTGATTGTATGCTAATGAAGATAGCAGTTGATTTCGTCGCTCAGAGCTTTCGCAAGTTTCCATAGTTGACTATTTATGTCTAAAGGCTCTCTATTTTGTCTATCCAGATCAGTCTTGCTGATGTCATTGATCTCATCGCCTGTATTTTGACCGAGGCTGCTTTGTAGGCAATGTTGCTCTCTGTGCTGTGTGATGTTTCAGCTAGTTCTCTGACAGTCCAGTTCCTCTTCTAGTCTTTGTATTTCCTTACTCAGTAATAATAACTTACTTGCTTGTAGTTTCTTCTTGCTCCTCTAGGAATGGATTCTTTAGCAGCTCTCAGAATTCCATTTGTTAATATTATTGACCCACTTTTTGTGGGTATTGATAGGCGCAGTAGATGTCTATAGCATCAGTAAGTCTTGTAAACTTTGCCCAATCTGCTCTCTTATAGTTCCAGCGGGGGTATTTGCAACTCCTGTTTGTGAGCAAGAGCCACTGAAAGTTTGACTGGTCACTATCTCCATCTATGGTCACTATCTCCAAGTTGGTTTGTAACCGTAAAGCGTTTATGAAAGGGGAACTGACACAGTCTTTTGATGACTGGTGAAATATGACCCCCACTAATGCGAGGTATTAGTGACCCATCTGTCACTCAATAAGGGTTATTGAGTTTTTGGATTTTGGTAATTTGTAAAAAATGTAATTTGGTAATTACCAAATACTCTTCCTTGTTATTGGTTATTGGTTATTGGTTATGGAAGGCCTCGGCATCACTGCAAACGAATTAAAATCCATAATTGCTCAACCGCCCGTGCCAGTGGAATCATCCGAATTACTAACACATCTCCCAAACAAAGAAAGGTAACTGTAGTCCCCATCGTAGCACTCAGCACACGCCAAAAGACATAATTCGAAACCGCGCAGAAAGTGACCACAGTCAACTGTTCCCTGTCATTCATCGTAAACAAGCGGGATATCGAAACAGGATCAAAACGGATGAGACACACAGCTCACGGTGTGCACAGAGCACTTAAACTCAGTAGCTCCTGCAACAAGCCGGACTTGGAATATGAGGAAACTGCAAGAAGGAACACTTTTCAGACATAGCCTTCAATGGTTCCCGCCGCCTATCCACCATATACCATGGAAGTTCGCGTCCTCCCGAAAACGATGATCGTCGTAGCACTTGATGATGTTAGGCCATCGCTGATGACTCCAATTCCAAACACATAGACACAGTGGTGGTAAGTTATCATTTCCAATCCAACAGAAGCCACCTGACCTGTAGTTAGTAAAACCACAGAGAGAATATGATTTTGTGACCTCACTGATTCACTCTTGGATGTGAATGTGTAGTTTACACAAGAGGAGAAGTTTTCAACTACAGTGATCCCATTTAAGGCAATTCTGTGAAAGCAAGGCAAGTCTCCTTTATAGCAGCAGAACTTGATGTTCTCTGCTCCCTTCTTGTAGCTGCTGCCACACGATTCTGATGTCTCATCAACTTGGACATCATTCAAGAACAATGTCAGATTAACATTCCATAGATCTGGCTCTGCTGATGAAGTGCTGGTGCAACAGTTGTATCAATCATACAGGAGGCTCTGGTTTGTGGTCATTAATATCACAGACGGCACATGATGTTGTTATATTCAGTATTTCTTTCTGGGGTGTAAATATGTGGCACACA